>JAUKNK010000025.1:940000-1032500 GCA_030765055.1 Mantis religiosa | reverse complement strand
GAGCGTTTAGTACATATGGCACCGCAGGCGATGACACTGATGATACATGAGATGAAGATGGAGCACCGGTGGAATGAGATGGCGGGGGAAACCGGAGATCCCGGAGAAAACCCACCCCAGCGCCGTGTTGTCCACCACAAATCTCACTTTGCGGTCGCCTGGGATCGAACCCGGGCCGCCTTGGTGAGAGCCAAGCGGTCTAACCACTGAGCCACGGCGCGGCCGGCAATGAGCAGATTATTCATATAATCGAAACCTGAAGTATTCCACACACCCTTCTGGTTTGGGAATAAAATGCAAATCTAACAAAGTTTTAATGTTCTCTTGCACCCAGCTAACCATTTAATTATACAGTGCTCAAAATTGAAATGGCGTACACATAGGTTTGTCTTGGTTTTCACAACAGGTAACACAGGCATTAGTCTACCCCACGAAATTAAGGCTACCTTTACTTCAAATTTCCTCCAACTCAGTCCCCGCTTTAGAATTTTATAACACGCAGTCACATGTGCCTCCCTTTCGCCTATCGGTACCGTCAGTTGCCATCCTTGTCACTCACTGACTGACCCACACAGTCCTACTGTATGCTCAGCATAGAGAATGACCACTCCGTGTGCATCCCCTTCGTAATCTGGAGAACAGTGACCTCTATAAACTTTGACAATTATGCTTATAAGGGGGAAATAACTACATAAAATTAATTAATTTCACTTACGTTAATTAGGTATGATAACGAGGTTCCAAATAACGACGAAAAGAATAATGAAAACAATTAGAAGCTCCAGAAACTACACTTTAGAGATATGCGACTAGAATGAGCAGACATATTTCATTCCCCTTGTCACACGAGGCTCCACGAAAGATTCCGACTTCAGGTTCGGAACAGATCAACTGCCTGCATATGTGAACTATCTCCATGACGTGACGTCTGATAAAATACGTTATCACATTCATAAAACTGATGAAATTGAATTTCAAACTAAATATATTATTCCGAAATAAAGGGAAAAAACAGCATTTATCTAAATCCAAGGGAATGAGTCATTCACTTCATTCCATTAACCGACCGCCATTGTTCCCCATGAATTGTAATTACTTAGATTCATATCTTGAAAACGAACAAACCAGTATTTATTTTGTCATAAAGTAAATTGTATGGCAGGCAGCGATTTTCTTCTTTCCATGATAAACCCTAATTTTCCTTCTGTAGAACTTTTGGCTGTTTATTTCCGTCTAGCATAGATCCAACTTGTTTTTAACTTTTCTTCATTTGTTACGACGGATGACACCAGGTAATTTATGATTTTACATTTACATTTTACATTCGAGATAACAGTCAACTTGTAGCCCCCTTTGAACAAATATTTTCACAGTCAACAGGTAGCTTTATATTAAGTTATTCACACTATACAGGATGCTTCAAAAGGTTACTGAAGAACTTAAGAGCCCGCCTCGATAGCGTAGATGGTAGCATGTCTGCTTCACGTTCAAGAGGTCCCGAGTTCGAATCTCAGTCAGGGTGAGTTATCTGAATAAGGTTTTTCCGGGGTTTTCCCTTATCCTTTAAGACGAATGTCGGGTAACTCTAAGCTCCATGGACCCTGGAATCATTTGAGCATCATTTCATCCAATCCATTCACCGTCCGATATGACTTAACGTTGGAGGACGTAAATTACACACACACACACACACACACACACACACACACACACACACACACACACACACACACACACACACACACACAAAAGGAACTTAAGAAACAGAAAGAGTAGACAGAATAGAGTAACTTTCGACTAGAAACACATGTTCCCAAACACGATCCCGGGTCAGCACAAATGATATTCTGTTAAGCCGTAACACACTTTATTATGCACAGGACTCAGGTAATAGCTTTGAATATATTTAAATACACCACCGCCACGTAGAATACAGGCAATACACAATAGAATAAAGCTTTGGCGCACGCACTCAAATACGCCTTCATGTGCAAAAGTTTGCCAGATGCCACAACTATTCTGGGAACTAAAGTTTCTGGATCGTAAACTCGTGTCTGCTACACCACAGCTTTGATGTGTCTCCAAAAGAAAAAATCAAGTGGCGTTAAGTCCGGGGGAATGGGTGGCCATGTAATTGGCCCTCCCCTTCTAATCCAAATTCAGGATATTTGCAACCTTGGAAGCGCCGCTCGTTGACATCAAAATGTGGTAGCGCTCCATCCAGTTTCATCCATGCTTGCTGGCTTAACGCCACTTGATTATTTCTTTTGGAGGTACATCAAAGCTGTGGTGTATCAGACAGCAGTGGACCATCTAGAAAATCTGGCGAACTTTTGCATATGCCGGGGTATTTGAGCGCGTGCTTCATAGCTTATTCGAAGGTACAATGCCTGTATTCAATGCGGTGGTGGTGTGAACGTCTTTTGTAGCCTATTACACTGAACTTGTGCATAATAAAGTGTACTTACGGCTTGGCAGAATATCATTTTTACTGACTCGGCATCGTCTTCGGGAGCATGGGTTCCTAGTCAAAAGTTACTCTTTTTGTGGTAATTTACGTCATCCAACGTTACGTCATATCGGACGGTGAATGAAATGGGTGAAATGGTGCTCAAATGTGTCCAGGGTCCATGGAGCTTAGAGCTACCCGACATTCGTCTTTTAAGGATAAGGGAAACCCCCAGAAAAACCTTATCCAGGTAACTCACCCTGACCGAGATTCGAACTCGGGACCTCTTGAACGTGAGGCAGACACGATACCATCTACGCTACCGAGGCGGGCATTACTCTGTTCTGTCTAATCTTTCTGTTCCTTAAGTTCTTCAGTAACCTTTTGAAGCATCCTATATATACATCATACGTAACAGCTTCAGGCTGAGCTGCAAATGGGCTACCGTAGAATACTGTAAAGTAATTCAAGCCGGTTGTCGCGTCGTTTTGGAAAACTTGCAATATTACCCTGTGTCATACACTTCTGTTAAATACTCGTGTGCCTAAAAATACTGCTAATTCGTAAAATGGTTGACGAATAGTTAAGATTTACTTTCAAATTCTTTCCAGCCAGATGTACTACTTTTTGTGCTAAAACATCCTGTTCAAAGTTAAAAATCGGAAATTTCCTTGCACTTTAGCTCTGGTCCAGCCAAGAAGACAAAACTCACAAGAAATTGTGGAAGGGCGGAATAAAAGAGAGGGAAAAAAACACTTCTTAGGGTAATTCTTCTTCTACACAAGACTAGAAAAATGTAACAAAGTTAAGTGAGAAAGGAGAAGCGGAATTTTTGTTTGAGAAAATACTATGTGAATTATCTTGGTACATGAAAGTATTCAATATCATTATATTAATATGTTGCTAAAATAAGTAAAAGCAAATCAACTGTAAACTTTCCAAATGATAGTAATATGTATTTTCTTCTTCTGCCTTTCCAAAGGTAGGGACTTAAATCACGTGCCATGACCAAAGATATTTAAATTGGTCTGTCCATCTGGTTATTGACTGTTCCATATCTCGTCTTCTCTTTGGGATATAACTAAAGGTTTGCTTGGGCTGTCTGTTAGAATGCATTCGATTAACATGTTCTTGCCAGTACTTTTAATATTCGAATACTTCTTGTTCTGCTTCCCAAAAGAAAGAAGGTCCCAACATGGATGTGCTACCCTTATCCGTTTCAAAACTGTGACAAGGACAGTAAATGTGTGTGGCAGAGAACGTATGCTTCACAATGAGTAGAAGCCTAAAAAACGATCGCCCTACACGAAAGGAAGTCACGCAGTATACTAAAACCGAGAAAATATTAAACACAAAAATAGCTATCAGAATGTTTTTGAATGGGCTGTAACTGAACTGATCCGAGTGTCAACTACCAGCCAGGGTATCGGAACCATGTCTAAGGTTAGTCTGGTTTAACTTGAAACATGACCTACTTATAGCGCTACCTCTCTCTGTGACCACCAAGGCGGCCCGGGTTCGATCCCAGGCGACCGCAAAGTGAGATTTGTGGTGGACAACACGGCGTTGGGGCGGGTTTTCTCCGGGACCTCCGGTTTCCCCCGCCATCTCATTCCACCGGTGCTCCATCTTCATCTCATGCATCATCAGTGTCATCGCCTGCGGTGCCGTATGTAGTAAAAGCGGGCGTTAAACACTACACATTTCATTTCATTTCTCTCTGTGACAAGAGAGGGGTGAAAACTTCGGTAAACACATTGTCACTGCTATCCGCGACTGCCTAGTCTCCGTCAAGCAGCGACAGGTGCTGTAACCAGTGCAGGGCTTGTCTATTTACAAACAGTGCTTGAGGTGGTTCTGCCCGGTCGGAACCTGGTGAATGATCCCTCAGTCACTCACTACATCATAATTACAGTTTGGTGGGAGATCAAGGATCGAGGTATTTCAGTCATTGGTCTGATGTTTCCTTTGGTGTAGCTCGGCATGAGGCTCTCATCGGGAAATTCAGGGCTGGGTACGTCCTGACTCGTTATAGGTTTGTGAAGGAAAACACCTCGACTCCTAGATGTAAGTAGATTTATCCTTGACCTATCATGGTTGCTCGCCACCTGTTGTGATGTTGCGTCTCAGATGTTTATCGTCCCGCGTCTCGCATACAGGTCGCGGAGTAAACAGTGATGTCTTGTAGAGTATTGCGGCGCGAAACGTCATACTGCTGTCCGCGAAGTTGAGTTCCTGCTTTGCTGCGGTTGAAGATACTAAAGAATTATTACTTAATATTCCTTGGCTCTTTTCTCCGCGTGCGTGGTCCTTCGCGATCCTTACTTAGCGCACATTCTCGAACGTGAAACTTATCACTTCATGGCGCGAAACGCCAAAATACAGAGTATGGAGTGCAGATAAACTAGCACGTCGGAACGTCGGAAGACAAGTGATTTTTGTTGGCGGAGCGCTTTTCTGCCATCGTTCAAATTTCCCCCACGTATACCGAATTTTGGGAATGTTCATAAATCACGTGACCAATAATTTATTCCTGATTAGTGCAAGCTTATCCCCCCTCTAAGACTAGTTTAAATTTGGTGTGAGGGCGCAAGACGAACGCGTCGCTTTCTCTAACGACACGCTTGCTAAAATTTATGCGTAAGCATGCGTTCTGAGCGTTGGTCAAAATCTCAAAGCCTGTCGTGAGGAGCACGCTTGGGCTTGTAACAAAGGGTCGGTTTGCGACCACTGGCACCATGTTTGCCTTTAGGGCAAAGCAGACAATATAGTAGAGTTGCTTGTTTACAGGGATTGCAAAGGGAGTTTACTGACCTTCGCAGAGTGGCCTTGTTACTGTGCCCGTCTCTAATATATACTCACGTTATATTTATATATTCTCTGATATATGTCATTTATTTATATTTATTCGTTCGTTTTTGTTAATGTCTTTCTGATATCAAGTTATATGTCATTTCAGTGTTCCTGACTGAGAGGGACTGCGTCATGCTTTATATTGACAGTTAAATATGGCAATAATGGAAATATGGTATCAAAACCGGTGGTGTAGGAGATAATTAAGATAAACAAAGATAAGTTCAAACCGTATACAGTTACTCCATAGCTGAATTAAATGGACATACCTTACCTCCGTGTCATTGTAACATGAATGCTATCGAGCTAAGAGGGGCACAAATCAATGAAGGAGGTAGAAAGATGTACCTGGGAAAATACGGATTAATTGATATGCTGGACAATTTCGTCATAAATTTAAGAGAAAGCGATTCTCCAAAGAATCCTTAATGGACGGAATATCTATACTACCGCCATCTACCAGTACTACTTAAAGCGCTGCGCTTGAAAGTATTAAAGGGATAGCTACAATACACTCACGCGGAATCAATCGGAATATTGCATGGAGGTAATGCGATGTGGGATTAAGCAGTCATGGGTTACCTACGCGGGCAATAATGCGTTCTCCCCCGCCCTCTCTCTCTAATTCCAATGTTTCAAGATAAACCAGACAAACTGTAATGAACGGTATATCTATAGTACCACCTTCTACCGGTAGTATTTAAAGCGCTGCGCTTGAAAATAATAAATGGCTACATCATCGCGAGCAATAGTGCAGTCTCTCTCTCTCTCTCTCTCTCTCTCTCTCTCTCTCTCTCTCTCTCTCTCTCTCTCTCTCTCTCTAATTTCCTTGTTTCAAGATAAACCAGATGAACTGTAATAGACATTTCCCCCCTGCACCTCGATCCTCAGGAATTGCTTTGTTGTGGAGAACTGTACTACCTTTTATGTTTAGTCTCTTTTCATATTTTAACTTCTCATTATACATCTTCTGGACACCCCTAAGTAGTCCTATGGAATTTAATTTCTAAACTTTCAATTTTATTTTATCCTTTGTCCTCACAACCTAAGTTTCACTATAATAAAGTAGCATTGTTTTTGACACTGCATTATGCAATCTCAGTTTCACCTCCATCCTCATTGATTTTTCTAAGTATCTTAATAATTGAGTTCTCGGTAGAAGCGGACCTTATATGCAACTTAATAATAATAATAATAATAATAATAATAATAATAATAATAATAATAATAATAATAATAATAATAATAATAATAATAATAATAATAATAATAATAATAATAATAATAATAATAATAATAATAATAATAATAATAATAATAATAATAATAATAATAATAATAATAATAATAATAATAATAATAATAATAATAATAATAATAATAATAATAATAATAATAATAATAATAATAATAATAATAATAATAATAATAATAATAATAATAATAATAATAATAATAATAATAATAATAATAATAATAATAATAATAATAATAATAATAATAATAATAATAATAATAATAATAATAATAATAATAATAATAATAATAATAATAATAATAATAATAATAATAATAATAATAATAATAATAATAATAATAATAATAATAATAATAATAATAATAATAATAATTATCATTATTGTTATTAATAAATTATTATAATTATAGTATTATTATTAAGGGCGCCGGGGTAGCACGGTGGTTTCGTTCGCGGCTCCCGTTCTAAGGGTCCCGAGTTCGATTCCCGGCTCTGGGGTTGGCGATTTTAAGTCGGCCCTATCCACGCCTTCACCTCTGTCTAGCACACGTGAAGTATCCCCTATGCCCAACGTGGTTCGGAGTCCACGGTAAAAACTGTAGGTCCTCTCACCTCACCGCCATCTTCACTATCACCCTATCATCGGAGGTAATGGACACCGCCCTCTGGGTGCCTCCACCTGAGAAATGGGTCCGGTCATCGCTTGGTGGGGTGAGGTTACCCCGAAGGCCAAGGTTGCCATGTGGGGAGCGTTAATAACTAACTAACTAGTATTATTATTACTATTATCACTATTATTACTATTATTATTATTTTTTTTTTATTTTTATATTAGCAATAAAGGAATCAGCTAGTGGAGAAAGGAACTGATATGGGACGTATCCTTTTCTCAACTCCCAAAAATAAATGAAACGTTTTATTGGGTAAATTTAAATTGGGTAAATTAAAAATGATAGGCAAAATTGGAAGAAAATACATAACAATGAATGAAATAACTCGATCTAAAGTTAGCCATATATTACAACCTGGTTCTAGGAAATTGCACATGTTGGTTCACAGAGACTTCTACATCGGCAACACTTCTGGAAGAAAACAGCAAGTCCTGTGGGACAGGACTCTTGATCCGGGAAACTGCAAGGATCTTTTTCTCAAGAAGTACACTGTCTCAAGAACTAAGGGAAGATGCTATGAGCTTGAGAGCGATTGTGCGGAGATGGTTCATGATGTATTTGGATGTTTCTGACGTACCAATGAAACCAGATTCACGTACTCAGAGACGAGCAAATTGGAGCCCGTTACAAGATTTGGTGCAACCTTGTAATTGATGAACAAAATAGCAACATTTTCAATAGCAAAATGGGTGTGAATTGTATTATAATTTAAGTTCAGCGGCTTTCTAGAATGTGACTTAAACAAACTCTCACAACCATAATTATAATTTTCTTGGAAAAAGTGTTCATGAATTTGATCTTCTCAAAGGGTCTCTGACAATTTTAATTAAAATTCCGTATGCTTAAAGTATTCGCATTACAGATAAAATGCAAATCCTGAAGTTTGTGGGGTCAGCCATTGACGTCCTCTTCATTCTTAATGATAGTGTCTGTGTAAAGTAAGAGAGATACAAAATATTACTGCAGAAAAAATGTACATATCGTTAAGGTACTCAATTTATTGCTAAATAATTTTTGTACGACATTAACCATTTCCGGAATATTCATTGTTATTGGGTTGATACTTGTACTTTCTTCAATGGTAAATCAATACTTGGTTTTTCCTCAGTCATGCAAGGACGATGGAACTTCAAAGCAATCACATAGCCACCAGCTTGTTAGAAATTTGGCTATCGTTACGCTATTGTATTGTTTTTTTGTTGTTGTTGTTGTTGTTGTTGTTGTAATTTACATCCTCCAACGTTAAGTCATATCGGACGATGAATGAAATGGATGAAGTGATGCTCAAATGAGCCCGAGCTCCATGGAGCTTAGAGTTACCCGACATTCGTCTATCAGGATAAGGAAAAACGTTATCCAGGTAACTTATCCTAACCGAGATTTGAACCCGGGACCTGTTGAACGTGAGGTAGACACGCTACCGTCTACACCACTGTGGCGGGTGTATTCTTGTATTGAAAAATATATTGAAGCTAATCTTAAATAACAAGAAGTAGAAGAACAAGATTCTGTGAGAATAGCTCTTAAAAGAGCAAGCAGATAAAATCAAACGAATGCAACAGATCACATTTTTAATGATGTACGAAAGATTATTTTCATTTCGGTTAAAAGCTGTAATTGAAAATAGCAATGAAATGTAGTACAAGATTTATTCAAAGTTCCTTCATAGGTTATGTGTCTCTGCTGAAATAAAATTAAAGTTCGAAAAGTAAATTAATATTAAACAGTTTACTTTCTAATGAAGACCTTTCAACAGTCTCAGGAAAACAAAATTGAGATTTTTGGAAAGCTAAATTTTAAATAAATTTTTAAAAATTTTTAGAAAACTAACTCCTTTGATTAATTGTTCCACTTAGTTTAACAATTCCCTTCTTAATTCATCGAATCTTGGTAAATTGAAATAGTCTTAAAGATTAGTTCCTTTACAATGTTAAAAAAAATGTCTCATTTGTACTATTCATTCCATAAACAACAGGACATAATTTCCTGGTCCTGAAATATCTGATGCATATAATCCTAATATTTCAAAAGAATATGCACATTTTGGAATTGTTTTCCTTCACAAAACTTTGCAACTTAATACATAATTAGAGCATCGAACCACATACAGAGTGGAAACGGAATTTAAAAAAATAAAAGAGAAAAATACGAAGTATGTGTCATAATAGCAAAAAAAAAAAAAAAAAAAAAAAAAAAAAAAAAAAAAAAAAAAAAAAAGTGCAGAGGATGTTATTTGTTGACATTCAGTTGTAATGGTCGTGCTTCCTCTTAAACCGCACTGTCTCCACATTTCACAGTCTTTTGGGAGTGATGCAACTTTAATAAAATAATAATATTTAAAAATTGTTTCTTTAATGCAACCATGGAAGAAAATAAATAATTAAAAATAGCGTGAACCACCGTTTAAGAACTTTTACACAATATGGGATTGCATTTTGTCAGTACTTAAATTTTCATAAGCTATTTGTAAATATTTTCGTCAACTAAAGGCACCTGCAGCTCGATATTTAGACTTAAAGTTTAATTCTTTTTTCTTTTTGTTCGGTTTGCCTTTAACTGCAGTGGTCATATCGGCGGCCGTTCTCCTTTGGTACATATCACCTATTGGCAATGGTGTTAACTCGAATACGTTCAGTTGCTGATACTTTGGGTTTTTAATCATTAGATCACGCATACATTTGCATCTCATTCATATTTCCAGACTCTGAGGAAAGATGTGGAATCATCTTGATTGGAGAAAAATCCTTTCCCCAAATCGGGAATCGAAACCGGGAGCCCTCGCAAGGCACGCAGATGCTCTACGGGGCCAACCAAAGCTCAATTTTGTATGGATGTAACAAGTCTTTTTTTTTTAATTTTTTATTTAAGTTTTCTCATTCCGGTTGCCGTTTCCGTTCCTTGGAAATTTGACTTTTAAATGGTTTAGCCAGCCCTCGTAGCCGTGGTCGCTAGAGTTTGTGTCTCTAGCGTTCCGCCGTATAGAAGCTTGCTGGTTCGAGCCGCGCCTTCGGCATGGATGTTTATGTGTATAGTGTACCTGTGTAAACATTAGAAAACAAACAGTAATCAAACGGAAACAGTAAAAACAGTAAAATAAGGAAAATAAAAAAAATATATCTATATATAGGTATATAGTTTGATTTAAAAAAGGCCGCTGGAAGTGTTTTAGGTGATATTGTATATACATATGCAGCTTACCTTGAAAGGAAAATATCTCCGTTCGGTTTTGAGGTACAGCCACAAAACGTTTAGCAATCGTTCACCAATCCTCACTTATTAAATCAATACGAACTCATAATTTTACAATCATTTTCTGTTTAACTTTGATGTGTAGTGATTTATAGTTTTGCGTTATCCCGTAACTTGTAATGTATTATTCTTAAACTAAAAAGCTATTTAACATAACAGGATAAAATGCTGCGTGTATTTACATCCTATATAATACTTCATGTAAGGTCAAAACTCTTTTATGCTAAATTAAATGTATTTTTAATAACTTAAAAGCATTCACCAAAATTGTAACTAGCTTTCAGATCTTTAAAACCTATGTGAAAGACTAAATGTACAAAGTGATTTACTTCCAATATCAGAACAATGTTAGGAGATATAATTATTAGCTGACGCATTATAAAACATGCACCTAACAGAAGAATACACTTCTACTTTGGATTTTGTACGTTTTTAATTCATTAAATTATAAATTAAAACTGTTAACTGTAAGCCATGGACACAAACCTCCTTTTAGAGATCTGAATTTTATATCGACCCAATTTTCAAGGGTTGCTAAATATGTGGTAGGTAATACTTTTGTGGTTCTAGCCTAAAACTAAGCTAGAGATTTCCGTTTGAATATATCGTATATTTATCTGAAAAAAATCACGACTTCCTTTGCCCTCAATGTTGCAATTAAATGGATGGTAAACATCGCTTTATTTTTCTGGAGCGTCGACGCTAGCATGCCATTTTAATACAGTTGAACGGGAACTGAACCGGTATTTTAGCTTCTATCTAAACTGCGGATATCATAAAATCAAATTATAAGCTCGAAAACTACCTTAAATAAGTAATGCAAAGTAGAACGTTTTACAGAGATACTTCTTTGGTAATGTGTAAAAGGAAGTAGATCCAAGATGACCTACAGTGGGTGCAATGCACTCTCAGACCACCAGTTAGTTATCTTGGTGGAACCAGACCAACCATTAAAAAACACCGATGGAAAATTACACACATCTTGGTTATTATGCCATTACAGGTCAGAACATGTACTCAGCTAGCTTATAACAAGCAGCAACCACAACACTTCTTTTTCTTCTCAATCTGCTTTTCAAACGTTGGGTACAGGAAGTGTGGCTAAAATATCATTGACCTCAGTCCAGAAAAAGGACGCCAAATGTAACATTCTTGCTCAGATTATCGCAAAAGCTATTACCATTACTTAACTTGAAGTGACATTGGTCCTTTAAGGTGAATGAACTTAAAGAGGAAAACTCGTACGTTCTGGTGTCTTCAAAACAGGTGTTAAATTTAAAATATGCTGGATGTCCCAAAATTAGGACGACAAAATTTGGGAGCTGATAGATAACATTATTTTAAACACTTTTTGTTAAGGAAAGCTTTTTGCTGTGATGCTTTGTTTTAGTGCTAGACAAGTTAATATCAAAGCAAATGTTGGGGCACACGTCCATTGCGATTAACACAAAGAGTGCATCGGCGTGCCATATTCTGCCGTACTCTCGCAAAGACACCAGCCATTTCTCCTTGGATAGACGAGCAGAAGGTCAAGGACCGCCACGTTCTCTACGGACTCCTGAGAACGAGGAAGATGTGTTGCGGTGCATTGAGAACAATCCTGCAGGTAGCACTCGTACTTGAGCCATCACTAGACAATTGCAGCTATGTCGTAGCACTGTGGGAAGAATTCTGCAAGAAATTTTGTTGCACCTTTTTCACCTTGAAAAGGCCCACACAATGAGGCCTGAAGACCATCCCATGTGACAGCAATTTTTCCAGTTGTCTCTGGATGAAATTGGAAACAATGTACTGTTTGCATCCCATGTCATGTTCACAGATGAAGCAATTTTCACATGTGAGCAGTTAACTGTCGGAATTCACATGTTTGGACAAAATAAGAGAAATGGCTGGTGTGTTTGCGAGAGTACGGCAGAATATGGCACGCCGATGCTTCATGTTAATCGCAATGGGCGTGCGTGTTCAAATATTTGCTTTGGCATTAACTCGTCTAGCACTTAAACTAAGCACCGCTGCCGAAAAAAAAACCCTTCCTTAACAAAAATTATTTAAAATAATGTTATATATCAGCTCTCAAAGATTGTCTGTCTGATTTTGGGACAACTTTATATTCATTTTCGTAATTGGGCATAATTTTTAATTTTGAGATGCATTGGTTACTGTCTCGCATTATTTGATGCTTTATTTACGAAGATAAATAAGAATTGGAAAGAAATTGCTCTTTATTACTTCAAAAAACAGCCGTACATATTTGCAATCACACGACTTTCTCTACTTACTCTTTTACAAACCATTCTTACAAAAAAAATTTCTTCTATCTTCATGTTAATCGAGATAGGCATTTGCAGAAAATGTTTCATTATAGATTTCCTTATAAGTAACCGAGCGGGATAGCTCAGACGGTTTCGTCTGTAGGCCGTATTCAGGAGGTCCGGATTCGATTACCAGGCCGACCTACCTGGCCCATGGGTTTCTCAAGCTTTTTTTTTCTCCTGGGTTGCTAGGTGAATACTGGGTGTGTTAATTACATCCGCCGATTTTTCTGTTCCTCCATTTCATCTCCAATATCATTTCATATCATCTCTCATCTGGTGGTTTCTCCTCCGATATGACTTAACGTTGGAGGACGTAAAATCTAAAAAGAAAAAAAAAACAGGTTAGAAGGTCGGCGGGAGTCTCGGCGGTGCATGACAGGAACGTATGCTCTGAGTGAACACATTTTCCTCCAGCGCGAAGGACTCCGGTCTCCGAGCCGGGCTAGTGGGCCGATTCAGGAACGCGGCTGGCCGGATGCAGGTTGTGCAAGCCTTCCTGAAGTCTTTCTTGCTCTGGGGGGCAGGCGGTCCACGAACCTTCCTCGTGACGGTTTTGGGGCCACGTTAGGTGGGGTGACGATTGTCCTGGACCATCGGAGAGTTTCTATCTAATAAAGTGTAGGAACGCCGCCCTCTGTACTGTGGTGACTCCTTGGGGTCAGCCGCCCTCCGTCTCCTCTCACCTCATCCTCCCTTCTGGTGGTGGCGCACTTGGGGCATAGGTACAAAAGATCAGTCTGGTCGAGGTGCTGAATCCCCTCCGAACAATCCAACCAATTCTTATAAGTAAAGTGGGAATAGGGTAATGTTGTAAGGTTAAGTGATAGTCAAATCATTTAAGAGCGAGCTTTTGCTTGGCCAAGAGAGAGATACCATTTAAGAAAAATATAATAACAAGAAATATCTCGGAAATGGTGAAATCCACCAAAAGATACTTGGCATAAAAGTGTGCATTAAGTTTATACATATTTCTATAGTGAGTCTGTCCATCTCTTGCGGTTTGCCAGCAATAAAAATTCATTCAGAATGACTTCAAAGACTCCCGGGAAGCTTAAAATACCATTTCATTTTTCATGAAAATATTGTCGCCGTAACGGGCATTAAAGTCGCCGCAAATAGACAACAGACGGATAGGTTTCACGTAGATAACGAGCTTGCATAAGCAGATAAACATAGCGCTTGAGATAAAGGACTTGCCGGCCCAGATAGGGTTTCACGTAAGGAATGTTCTAGTGATATCTCGATTGACAGATAATAGTTGTTTTTCTTTATTCTTCTGGAAGAGTCTCGAATTTATCAATGAGGTATTTAAGAAGGTGACGGCTCGCCAAGGAGTGGTAGAGTTGTAAAGACATGTAACAAGAGTATTGTCAACAGTGGAAGTTGAGTAAGCTGTTTGTTATTGTCATCGACCTTGGTGTTGTAGATTGTGATAAGTGATGTAATTCTGCTGCTACGCAGAGTGTTTCCACGCAAGCAAAGGGCATTTAGAATTTCGGCAAATTGGACTTTTAATTCTACGAACCCACAAAGTCACAATATATTAAACATAAGGTGTAAGTCGTTTTTGAGCAATCAAAGATTTCGAAAATGTTGTATGTATAGGAATTTTGGGATAGGAGGATTCAAAATCTTCTTGTCCCAACCTAGAAGGATGCCGAACTAAAGTAACAAGTTTGCCTATAACCGACTTCTCGTTTTCAGTGTGCGCGCGCGCCTACACACACACACACGCGCGCGCGCGCGCGCGCACGCACGCACACTAGGATCTTTGTCTAAAATGTTTTTAGTGGATTTGGAGAGCTTCAAAACAGATATATTTCCGGTGAAATCTCCACATCTGATATTTTAGAGAAGTAGAATGTTTTCCCCGCGCACTATACGGCATAGAAACTAAAATTGAATATGGTTTACACCACTGATCAACAGCGCCCATTATTCAGGGATAGTGCATACCTTAAAGATAATTTGTTAAATGAAGAAATCAAGTCACACTATTACGTAGAATAGACAAATCTCTTCTTCACTGTTAATTCGTAGCCACATTTTGTATCATAACTGGTATAGACAGAAGACATTCTTGAATACATGGCGCCAAATTCACGAATAATTATAGTGATTTTTTCTTAAGAGGGATTAAATGGTATGCAATCCTTTATTATTACTGTTAAGTATGGCAGCGTCTGTGTGCTAAAGCCGCGTGTTTTCCATCTTTGAAAATATTTGCGAGTTTGTTTTCTCCTTTTTTGCTTGAAACAGTTTTCCTGTGAAGGATACTTTCTGAGACAAATACCCCGTTTTATAGGAACCTAGTAAAGATAGCTGAATACGGTGTTAAGATAAATAAACTACCTTTAAGTGATATGACTCTACTTTGGGATAAACAACACGTATTTTTAAATAATTACTGATGGAGAGAGGCTATAACTGCAAAATTATTCCTGTACTTCTTAACAGACTTATTAATTAAAAGGAAAATCCTTAAACAAAAAAGGCGTGCATATACATGTCGTAAGTATTTCAGTCTGATTTCTTAAATATATCCTGAGATAATTGATTTTAAATTTGGCAGATTTAGCATTGACTGGGTGGGACTTCTAATCTCCCTTAAGTAAATGCAAAATTCTTGAGTGAAATTGAATAACTCTTGAGTAACTTGATCAAATTTTGGGTATTATCCACATTTCATTTGATTTTACTTAGTACAGCTATTCGAATAATACTGGTATAAACATTGAGACCCAAATATTACCTGCAAATAATGTCATTACATTTGCCAGTGTCATAACTCTTACATCACTTTTATTAACGGAGATGCAATGAATTAACGAGGCAATATCATTTCTTAATTATATTTTAAGAAAAATCGTTCACTGGTTTCTTTACACGTTTTAGGTTCCAGATAAAAAAGTTGCAAGTGGGGCACCTTTTATCCTTTCTTACTCTTGTTCTTTTTATGTTATTCCTGTTTTTACCTATGACATGTCTATTGTGCCCTTAAATGCATAAAATATGTGCATATACGACAAGACGAATGTTACCGATAAGGACTTGCTTGGAAATGAAGTGATCCGAATGCTAATGGTGTTTTGGCAATTTTTGGCCTTTTCCCCATTTTCAAGGAGTGCATAAGATAATCACAAATCTTAAGGAAACCCAGAAATGTCAGAGAAGTAAAGATGATTCAGAAATAAACTACTGCGTTAGGCATGGGATTTGGGGAGCCCGGACTCCTGAGGCATATTCTCTATTGGATTCCTCTGAGTGGTAAGAGGGCTAATGCCAAACGCCCAAACAACTTTGGCCCACAATCGTATTTGCCCCATAACATTATTCCTCCCTGAATAGAGACTGGCGGATACCATTGCGCGGGACGGCGGATGGTGGAACTCAGTGACTGGGTAGTGAGTAATTAGAAGGCTATGATTAATTATTATGTAGCTCTGTGTCCGTATCCGCTGATAAAGGTCAGTCCCGGGGAGGGGGTCATTGGATGAGCTGATGCAATCCTGAATGCGATTGTATCCCTCTGCCTTTACATTAGAAGGTGTAACCTTGAGGTAAGTTCCAGGCCAGGACTCCCATTAAAGCCAGGGAGGCGCCCAGGATATGAGTATGCCATTGGAGATATGAGGAAGGAAATCCGTTTATCATACAAAAAGGATCTCGATAAAATTGCTGGTACTGTTAAATCATGTCTGTGATCTCGTGATGGCCAGCACCCACTGCTTCCCAGGAAGCCAAAATACTGCAAGCATATATGCTAGCCACTTATTCCATAACCGTTGAAATGCACAGAACTTTGAACTCTTCGCGGGGTGTTATAAACGCCCGTCCATTGGACGGCATGTTCCATGAGGAGACGTAAGAACATCAATGTGTAGGATCTGTACATAGGGTTATGCACAGGGTGAATAGGGTGAATTCATTTACATCCACGCCGTGTTTTAAACCGTTGACCGGGTAGATCGCTCTTAAAGAATTAAGGCAGGATACAAAGAATTTGAAATAAGCCGTATATCCCCAATATGCTCAGATGCTACAGGTGCCAATGGTTTGGTCACACTAGCACTTTCTATAAAGGAGATGCCAATGTGGAAACGCGTTACACGTTTATGCATGCTCGTCAGCTCCAGCTTGTATAAACTGCACCGGAGAACACCTATTTCCTGAGAATATCCCTGTTACATAGGGAAGAGAGCGATCCAAGGGATCCGGGTTAGGGAGAGGGAATCTTTCTCGGAAGCCCGAAAACTCCTGCATATTCCCTAGCCCTCGGTTCAAAGTTCTCGACCATCATCTTAAATCTCCGTGGCGGCTAAGTGGCACGAAGACGGGAAACGAAGCGCACACCCGCTATATACTCATTAAGATAACCGTATTAGAGAACGTATTATCTTTCAAGAAAGTAAATGTACATTTTCCGCGGGTTAGTATCACTCAGGCGTTCCGTGACTAGATGGTATGAAAACTAAATTAGCCATGTTCGTAGATGTAAAGTGTCATGGTCGCCATTTTAACCTGATTCTCATTTCGAAAATTTCTAAGGCTATATTAACCCAGTATAACAAAATATTGAGTATTTATCACAAAGTAAGTAATAATTATCTTCAGCTGAGCTATTAACTACACGCCGTTGGAAAATGTGCACGAAAACGGAAAACATGTGGAATTATGATTTTAACAGAACCAATATTTATATTGTATATAAAGCAAGCTTCCTTAAGTGCTCACGTAGCTCAGTGACAGAGAGCAGACGCTGTGATAAATATTACGAGGGTTCATGGTTCGAGTACCATCCTCTGGATATGTTTTTATTCCAGATTTTTAATTTGTTAGATTAAGTAACGAAACAACTATTCTCTTGGGGTAAGCTGTTACTAAATGGCATTGGAGAATTAGCAAGAAGACGAATGCCAGGAAGAATGGCGACTTAATAGAGCCAACATCTTGCTGTATATAATTTACGACAGGCACATGTCATCGTAGCTCAGTGGCAAAATACATGCTGTCACTGAGCCGAGCATTCATGGTTCGAAACCTAGTATGCTGTAAGAAAGTGCTTAGTGGCAGGACGATCGTTTAATCGTTGTCGTATGGTTTCATATGAGCAACCATACTCAACTGTTTTATCTAGAAAGATGGACCTGTGTCTTAAAGGCTGGTTCCTCACATCTGCTACCAGGGCTTCATCTTGAGCAAGCGTTGTTTCACCAGGCCTACCTGAACGCCTGCGTGATTTGGCCCATTCAACTTCTCCCTCATGATACCTGCCCAGCCACTGCTTCACTGTTCTTCGGTCGCAACTCAGTTCTATGGTGTCGGCCCTCGTAGCCATGGTCGTTACAACGTATCTCTCTAGCGTTTCACCGCGTAGAGGTTCGCGGGTTCGAGTCCCGCCCTGGGCATGGGTGTTTATGTGTATGTGTATGTGTGTGAAACTACAGAAAACAGATAGGCCATTAAAGGAAAAGAAAAATTTATATCTATATACATAGATATATAATTTTTGACTATCGTAAAAATATAAAAAATGGCAATTTGTGAAGCGTTTTCACTATGAGAAGCACGACCTATAATTTCACCCTTTTGAGCTGCATTCACCCCCACACAACCTCGTGGACGTGGCATGCTATTTCACTATGATGAAGTCTTAGTAAAAGATACAAATGCAGTGCATTATTTCCAACAATATTTTGCACATGCGCAAGAAATACAAGGCGGAAAAAATATTACAGGTTGAGGGCTCGAACCGCAAATCATCAGTTTGCTTGACACAGTGTACGTTTTGCCACTGAGCTACGCCAACAGATGTGATAGCGCTGGTTATATATATATATATATAACCATATATATCTGTTAACCATATATATATATATATCTGTTGGTTCTATTAAAATCACCATTCCACGTGGTTTCCAATTTCTTTGATATTCTGCAATGCCATTTAGTAACAGCTTAGCTACAAGAGAACAGTTGTAAATTAGTTCGTTACTGCGTCCAACAAACTAAGAAATTTGAAGTTAAAAATTATGCCCTCGTGTTAGGGTTCGAACCTTGAAGCATGGTCTCACTTATCTAAGCCCACGTTTTGCCCCTGAGCTACAAGAGCAGTTAAGATAGCTTGCATTATATACAATATAGATATTGGTTCTGTTAAAAATCATAATTCCACGTGTTTTTCGTTTTCTTGCACATTTTCTAATGGCATGTAGTTAATAGCTCAGCTGGAAGATAATTATTACTTACTTTGTGTTATATACTCAATATTTTGTTATACTGGGTTAATACAGCCTTAGAAATCTTCGAAGTGAGTAACAGGTTAAAATGGCGACCACGACACTATACATCTACGAAAATGGCCGATTTAGTTTTCATACCATCTAGTCACGGAACGCCTGAGAGGTACTGACCCGCGGAAAGTGTACATTTACTTTCTTGAAAGATAGTACCTGTACCTAGATTACCACCAAATAATTTGACATTAACACGTATATCTCTAGCCATTCAGCTAAGGACTGCTCATAAGGAGACCTCAGTTAAATCACCAGAGAAAGCGCCGACATCAAACAACAGGATAACAAGGTTCACCAAACATTTGAAGATCAATTATGAAACAATTCCTTCCTAAAACAAAGTACAAAGTCTGCACTCTTTATATCTTTGGGAAAAGGAGTCCAAAAATATATCCGCGTAGATCCTCTTTTGAGAAAATTTCTGGAGAGGATTCAGGTCGAGATCATCCCTCGTTGTTGATCTCTGTTTCTAGTTGCTTCTAGGGATCTGAACCTGTATTTGTAATTGAAAAAGGGCCTTTCTCCGTGGAGGGGGTGGAGCAGGAAGATCCTACCCACACTGCCAAAATGGCAATGAAAAAGTGGCAAGTAATCCTGTCGTAAAAAGAATTAGCCCAAAACCTAATTATAAGAAACGGGGTAAATTGATTTTAACACCGCATAAGTCAACAAAAAGATTTTTAAAATGTTGTCAAAAGTAGATTCTAAGATTTAGTGAAATATGCCTTAAGCTTTATACCTATTAGCTTTTATCTATTACTTTGAATTTATTCTGCCTTTTGCCATAATTGATGGTGCACATTTACTTTATATATAGTAATCTTTATATCTGGCTTCTGGCTTTTACCATGATTGTTTTCAAAGAGCACTGATGACCTAACAGTTGAACGTCCGGGAACACGCGTGTATCATATATCTTTGATCTGTAGATTGTATATGTTTTTCAAAAACATTTAACTAAAGCAGTGAAACGTTGAAAATGTTTTTTTTTTTAAATTCCTAAATAAAAACCACTCTACCCAACGAATATTTTCATAAAAACATTTTTCTTCGCTTTTATACGATATTCTGTTTTTCCACGAATCCATATTTACTACATTTGTGGGTATCTATTACAACCTATATAAATCCAATTTAACCTATAAAATGTTGAAACCATACTAAATATTTAATTTTAAAAGTTGATTTTTACGTGTACACCACCACCACCTGTCTGTATTGCCTGGATGGGATTCCGACATGCAGTCGAGAGCTTACTGTACGTCAGACCCGAGGAGGAAGGGTAATATGAAAGTATTCTACAGCCACAACCAGCAAGAACCCATCACAGGTGACACTATGGCCCCGGTGAGTCTGTCCAGGTTGCTATAGAGAGCCCGCCACCAACTAGCCAGGTCCAACTGATCAAACAGTCCCCTCTGCACGGACGGCCGGTCGACCACAGCACCTCCCCTCAGCCGAACACCCTAGTTCCAGAGTACGAACACCACCATAGCGCAGCACCACCGACGACATTGCTACCTGAAAAGACCGCATGCAAAGCATGAATGAAATGAAAGGAAATGAACCGGGGGATGTAAAGTAAATATTCTTCCCAGGATTAATCTAGTGACCTGGTAAACCCCCCGAAAAGCCCAAGGTCGGCCGTGGGAATCAAACCCGCGACCTCCCGAATGCGTTACAGCCTGAGCCATTCTACTCGTTACCACCACCACCACCACCACCACCACCACCACCACCACCACCACCACCACCACCACCACCACCACCACCACCACCACCACAACTGGCATACAAAATAATTCAGGTTTAAGATGAGTACCTGCTTTAGTATAATGCTGTATTATACGCCCTGTTATTGCTATTATTAAAATATATCAGATACTGATAGGTATGTATTAACGATAATGTCGGTAGCAAGATGATAAAGCATGTAAGCCCAAAAATGTGGCACTATGCTGGTATTACAAGAGAATTATTTTGAAAATTTCTGAGGATTCTTTTTATATCAATATCTATAATTTTTTAAATAATCTGATATATCATCTCCGCAAAATCTCTAACCGTTAATTTTCGTAACTCATCATTTAAACGGTGTTAAGTGCCTTGTCAATGGAGGATTGAAAAGTTAGAAGAAAATTGGAATTTCGTGATATAATAGACTCAGTTTCTGAAATCCAATGATCCACAGAGAAGCGTTTAACAAAAGAGAAACGTGATTGTTATATAACTGAACAATATCACTGGGAAGTAGATTAAATGTCGGGCTAAAAATAAAATTGCTTTACTAATTTACTTCCTCTTTTAATACACGTTGTAAGTTCCTCTTATTTCGCATTTCTCTATGGCATTTTCTGCTTTTCTAATAAACCACAAGATATTTATTTCTGGTTGCCCTTCAGATATTTAGGCTTCGTGAAAAACTTCAACACCATTAGCTACAATGTTGACCGCATATCAGTTTTAAACAATCAATAGACAGATACAGTGTATCGCACTGATTGACTGCACGCCAGTACAAACACGCGATATCATATTGGTGTGGATAAAAAGAACTTTTATTTTCTATTACTGCTAAATTCCAACTAAGCTCGAATACTTGTCAATATTTTGTGTCAGTTAGGAGAAAATGTTCTACAATATTTGTATCTCTTTTATGCAGAGTGAAATATTATGATAATATTGCTACTAAGCATTAAAATACATATTCCTGGTTTATTATACGCAAATAGGACACAAGGAAGGCCCAAGTAAAATATGTTAATTTTTGTTTATACTTCCATACAATAAAGAACCGTTAAAACATTGCCTGAAAGATAGGCATTCCAACCAGCATCACTGTAAAAAGGATTGCCAATTAGCAGGTGTACAAGAAACCTGTACTTCAAAGTCCATTCCCCCAATGTTGTAACTGTTAAATGATCACTTATGCCAGTTAATCTTCATTAGAAAATTGAGATTCATATTTTATAAAACTAATTGGCTTTCCTTTGATTATATCACTTATTTTTTCTCCTACTTATCAATAGTAAGGAGAGTTGGGTATACCATCAAGGTTTCACTGTAAGCACGCGTTTTGAGGTTCCTGAATAAAAACGTTAGAGTGAACTCCGTCCGGGAGATAGGAAGATCCGTGGTTCAAATCCCGGCTATGGCATTGAATTTTCACTCTGACTCCACCTTTGCATACTTCATCCTACACAGGGCTAGTGTGAAAGAATAATTAATTTCCATTAAATGAGCCAATAGTGGTCCGAACTATAAAACCCGGGCCTTAAAGTACTTACAGCATAGTAAGTCGCCATTTAGTGAGCTGTCTCAATTGTTTATGAAGAACTCCTAGTGGTTTACCGAAAAAAACCAGTAACTTGGAGAATTTAATGTCGTGCTGGGACGTTGGCCATAGTAGCTCAATGGTTAAGAGCAGCCGGATAGTGACCGGGAGATCCATGTTTCAAATCCCGGCTATTGCATTGAATTTTTCATTCTGACTCTATCCTTCTATATAAGTAATATGTTTATATGTTTACATATATAACTTTATGTATGTGAAGATTTCGTTGCGTTTACGATCTCAGAAATAATATTCGGCACTGCTTATCTAAATATACCCGTATTTTATGCAATAGGATTGTTTTCTCAGTCTTCTTTGTAATTATATCAAAGTGAGTCGTACTCTGCTAGTGTTACCTACGAGAATCCAATCATGCCGAATAATTAGACTGATTAGCTACATATTGATATAGAAACACACTTTTGATGAATGAATAATTCATGTGATTTTTATGTGTTCGATAATTTTATGACAATTACATTCATTTTATTGAATTTCCTTTTCATCTCCCCACTACCATATTAAGAATCTGAAGTGTTCCAGTCATAAATATGCAATTATTTCGATGTTGAAAACTGCGATAAAGTTAAAACGTGGAATTGATATTAACTTAATTGATATTATTACCCGGTCACCTGCACGTGGTCGACATAAGTAAACAGGAAATTGATGTCATAAGCTAAAGTCATGTGAAATCTCGTATTATAATGTTCTCATCCGTTAGCAGAATTAAGAACTTTAAAATGTGTAAAATGTGCCAACAAGTCACGGCACAGGAAATAAACTTTAAATAACAAAATTCCAGAATTTGATATGTTCCCAAGTATTCCTCAACCATACACGTAAATATATGAATGATATGATACTTTAATTCAGTGTTCATATTCATAAACTATAAATTTTAACACTGAATGAATTAATTATTTCCAGTAATAAAAGAAAAATATGTTCTTGATTTTATTTTTAAAACGCATTGTCGATTCAAAAAGTTATATGCTCAAGTATCATGATATGAATAACAAGAACCTTACCTTGAGTTTCCCAAAGCAAGCATTTAAGTGTTGAAAGGATTTAGGTTCTATAGGTGCACTTACTGTAAGTGCTCTGCTGTAGGCTTGGGTTTCACCTTCAAGTACAGTACTCAGACTGTCATATCGCTGATAGCTCCAATGCCCAGAATGGTGTTTCCGGAAAATTATGATGACAATAGTAGTAACAATAATAATTTAAGTATATAAACTCGATGAATAAAGAATAATGTCTTATGTTCTGAAGTATTTTCCCTACATTTTCTTAATTTCGACATTTGGTTCCAATTTCGAGTTTATGGACATTTTAATCGCGTAAAAGCTTTATATGAAGAACAGATAAATTCCCCTGTGTTGTGAAAGCTATTTCACACCATCCCACAAATGGCAAAAGCACCAAAAACAAAGAATTAAACATTTTCAGCACTATAGTTTTATTACTTCAGTCCTAATCAGTATTTGGTTACTTTACTGAAGAAGTTCTAGTTTTGCTTTATGCGATATAAGTTTTATATTTATATTCCTCTAAACTCTTCATGTGAATATTTGTCCTTACGTTAAGTATTCGACATATTGATTTTAATATGTAATAAAGAGTAATTAATTAGTAATTTATTAATTCATTTTAAACCTTCTTCCCGACTAATATGCATAAGCTATTCAGCTGTTAAAGAAAACAGGTTTGAAAACAATGAAAATAATTAATTACTACAATGTTTCTCAGCTATGATAGGCTAGTAAGGCATCAGTAATGTAATGTATATAGATAATGGTCCTTTGAAGGGCAGTAAAGTTCGCGTTAGTCCTGAAACTTTAGTTTGCTTTCTCATTTATGAACACGATTGAAATATTTGTCTGCCCTCTTTCCAGAACATGCAGAGAACCTGGAAGAAAAATATTAAACAAAATGTAATTTTTTCCTCAAGAAGTGTTATTTTGGCCATTTTGACATTCAGGGGGCGATATCTTATTTGCTTACGTAAATATTTTTAAAATAGTTTTATAATGTTTATTAAATTTTCGTTCGTAGAATTGTATTATACTTTATAAGTTTTATTTGACCATATATTTTTAACTGACAAATTTTATTTTAATGGATGTACTAACTAAATAGGTTTACTTTCTATTATGGCCATAAGGCGTTTTTGTATGATTTATTGAAAAGCATTCTTTTCAAATTGTGTCACATGCTAAAGTACACCTTCAGTTGTGTTTCATGTAACAGTGGCTTTATGTCGGCTACGCGCCGCCTGTATAGAGCAGAGAACTTTTCCTTCCCACCTTGTTCATACAGCTGCGCAGTAGAAACAGTGTCTTAGATGAAACAAAAAGTTACTTTTTTATTTTGGTAATCGAATTTTTGAGCTGTTCGCACAGATTTTTTCTGATGAAATTATAAATGAGCTCATGAATGTAATCCCCAAAGACTCTCTTATCTGAATGGATGCGAAGATGTCTTTATTTTATTTCTCTTTTCGTATTCAAAAAAACTGTCCGCTGAATGTTCTGTAGGAAACAACGAGAAATTAAGAAATGCCCTGTGGGGCAAAGAAACTTTACTTTCGGTTTTTTCCCTTATTCAACGACCTCTATGTTAAAGGTTCTGTAAGAAATTAAAGAAATTTTCTGTTCTAATGTAAGTGGAATATTAGAGAAATATCGACGTTTTGAATGTGCTATGTTTGGAGTCTTAAATTGAATCGGGTTTGAATTTATTCAGCTCCTAAATGTTTGTGACTGGCATAATTAAAGATTTTTAAACAAATATCAAAATAGTTTCGTACTTAATTATACAATCCAAAATTTGCTACAGAGTGTGTTTTTGGACTACTATACTCCATATACAATTGCACAACAATGAAGTGTAAAAAAGTTAGTCTCATGAAAATATTAAATAAATTATAACTAGACGGCGAATAAAATGCTGTTGGATTTTTTTTTTTTAAATTTACGTCCTCCAACGTTAAATCATATCGGACGAGGAATGGAATGGGTGAAATGACGCTCAAATGAGTCCGGAGTCCATGGAGCTCAGAGTTACCCGACATTCGTCTTACAGAATAAGGGAAACCCCTGGAAAAACCGTATCCAGGTAACTCACCCTGACCGAGATTCGAACTCGGGACCTCTTGAACGTGAGGCAGATATGCTACCACCACGCTACCGAGGCGGGCAAATGCTGTTGGAGATGTAGCTTACCAACACTGGAGTCCTCTAGCTTTCCCCCTCTACCGTCATTCTTAGATCGACTCTCCTCCATCGCGCGGGCTGCACTGGTCATGTTTAATTCACTGTTACATTCAGTCTTTGCATTTTCTGCCGAATCACTGCGTTGTTCCTCAGGATTTAAAGAAACTATGATTCTATGTATTTGTTGATCGATTGTGAGGTCATGCCTGAGGTCATTATTTCCTGTTAGCTTTGAAGAAAAAAAAACAGTATTAAAATACACTTGTTTCATGTGGTTTGAGCTCTGTCGCATGCAGGAAGGGAGGGGGGAGTCACGTGATGCTTGGGTGGCGAGAAGTGGAGAAGGCTCTCCTTGCGCATGCGCAAACCAACCGCATTTTGTTTGCGGTCTACCTGTAGTATGTTTTCGAGCAAGAAGCATTTACAATCGTTTAAAAAAAAAGAACAGGAGATGGGACTGTGAAGAATGCCATAATCTGAGAACTCGGATTTTGCAACGATATAATCAAAGGTTTTAAATGGAAAAAAAGAGAATTAGGCATGAAAACCTAACCGGAAACCAAAGAAAGAAGCTCTTTCAGAAAGACCTTGCGAATATAGAACATTATCGATTCGGGCCGAAAAGTAAGCAAACAGAGAAGGAAATAGATAAGACATAAAGTTATTAGGAGATAGCCATAAGAATAAACAGAGATAGTGTGAAGAATATATGAGCAATATTTTTAGAAAAGGTGTCGACAGATGGAAAATCTCAGCATTATGTCCAATGGGCAGGCGCGGCTCTGGGTGCATTAATTAGGTGACTCGGAAAATTGACTAACATAAATTCGCAAAATCAGCATCGCAAAAACGTATTTTATACTGGAATAGTGGTTTTGAATTTCGATGGGCTTCCCTATGTATATGAATCAAAAAGTGCCTTAAAATTACCTTTATTTAAAGAGTCCACGCTTTCATTATGTCACTTATTATCTACTTCCCCAATGGGATATTGCATGAAAAGCTGTTAAGCTTAACGTTCTTATTGTATTTTACAATATATAGACGTGAGATTTCCCGAAGACCGTCTGCAATTTTGTCAGTGTTTTTCCCAGTTCCTACAATCCGACACAATTAAGTTCCTCATACCAACGAGTCTTAAATGTCCTGGTGTATTTTGAAAACGCTCCGCTGCAAAGTTTTTTCTAAAAATGGCTCTGGTGTTGGCCTACTGACATTTACAACGACGCGTTTGTCATCATTTTTCCCTAAAGAAAATGGTGTTTGGGGACACACAAAGTCGGGTGTTGGATTCATTGTAAATCCCTTAAATATGAAAAAATTAAACACTTCTTATATCAGACAATAATCACTGATCAGATAGTAAATTACGTTTTTACACAGGATGTAAACTGATGATAAACAGTAGCACATGACACGCAGGGCTCGCTTCAAGCGCGTCACCACTTCTACCAACAAATTTCTTTTCAAATAAACGAAAAAGTAGGAAGAAGGTCCTGTATTCTGTTGGCAACGCGAATTTGTGAGGAATTTTTGGCTTCTTTGAATGGAATCCGTAGCCATGGTAATTAGTAATCTATGCATTCTGCTCCACCATCCGCTCCTCACCCACCCCAAGTGCTACGGTCACCTTGGCCTTCAAAATAACCAATCACTAATCGGGAAGTACGCTAGCTGCATTATCGACACGCGAGCGCCAAGAGACCGGATCCCTTACAAAATATAACTTGGAGAACTTTTATAAAGGAAAATTAAATGCTAGAACATAAAATACAACCACGCAAGTTATTAAAAAACAAGTAGGTGACTCAGCGATTTAAACGCATCAAGGGAGAACCACCGCTGCCAAAGGGGTAAAATCATGGTGTAATTTCAATATGACAATTGAAAACAAGGAAGCTTCTTGTCGAAGTTTTTGAGGCTGTGACGCCAGTAGCTGGAAGTCTAACCAACCCAGATCTACTAAGCAAGTGCTTATAATACACAGAATTTGAGTGAATCTTCACGAAGAAGTGTATGGCATCTGTAAGGCAACCCCACTTGAACAACATATACAAGACCGGATGTACAGGTACATCGCGAACGTGTCCGAGAGACCGTACAGGAATCAGCTGATTGCAGCAGCAGAAAACTATAAGAAGACGGAGACCACGGCCCCTCCAATCGTCACCCTGATACAACACCACGCCAGGATCAAGGAAGCCGAGGAAGACGAAATCCAAGAACATCGAATACTTCTAGCTTGTAAAATGACAATTGTGTACATACCATAACTGTTCACATACCATAAAGATTGTTAAATTTAAAAAAAAAAAAAAAAACTACTACTAAATACAGAACGAAACTATATATATATATATATGTCTGTGTGTGTGTAAAAATAAAACAAAAAAATTAAAAAAAATTAAAATATATATATATAAAATAAAGAAAAAATATATTAAAAATATATATGATATTAAATAAATAAAAAAATATGACAAATACTAACATTATTACAATCTTACAATATAGTAAGTCGCCATTAAGGTAGTTGTCTCATGTGTATATGAGAACTCCTAAGTGGTTTACCGGGAAAATACGAGTCAGTTGGAGAATTTAATGTCATATCGGTACGTTGGCCATAGTAGCACAATAGTAGTGCGGCTGGACGGAAACCAGAAGATCCGTGGTTTAAATCCCGGCTATGGCATTGAATTTTTCGGTCTGACTCTACGTTTCCACAATTTAGCCTACACACGGCTAGTGTGAAAGAACAATTAATTTTCCATTAATTGACATAATAGTATTTCACTATAAAGCCCGGGCCTTAAAGTACTTACAATATATTAAGTCGCCATTAAGGTAGTTGTCTTATGTGTATATGAGAACTCCTAAGTGGAGAATTTAATGTCATATCGGCACGTTGGCCATAGTAGCACAATGGTAGTGCGGCTGGACGGAAACCAGAAGATCCGTGGTTCAAATCCCGGCTATGGCATTGAATTTTTCAGTCTAACTCTACGTTTCCACAATTTAGCCTACACACGGCCAGTGTGAAAGAACAATTAATTTTCCATTATTACAATTAGCCAGTAACGACACATGAAAAATTGTTAACACATGCATACATAACTTTATAAACCAAAAAAAAAAAAAAAAAAAAAAAAAGCCTCCTCCCTCAACTCCAAATAAAGTCAAGACTGAAGAGGGTACAACCCTGAAGCAGCCATAGGGCGATATAAGCCAGGGTGAAATAAACCCATGGTCGAAATAAGCCCTAAAACCCCCCTGTAGTAGTGACTCTTCAACAGCGTATGTGGGACCTGTACCCAAAACAGACTTTAAGCTATGATCCAATGTGCATGACACTATATTTTGCAGTATTGGCATAAAAAAGGTTGTATAGGTATAATAAAGGAACTACGTAAGTTAGGTATTGTTCCTGTCAAAAATATGAGAAAAATTTGCAATGAAATGATGCAAAAGGGTGAGAAAATCTGACATCCAGGCTTATATGAAAATAAAGCAGTACAGAACACTGAAGAGAAAAAAGGAGCAAGGGAAGATTCAGAAGAGGGTCCAGCAAAAAGCCATTTTCAACTTTGACTGGGATTTTCCACAATCTTTATTTTCAAAGTTTATGTTCCTTTAATGCCAGGAAGATGAAATTGTTATCAGGAGTTATGTTGTAGTTTAATATGATCCTATTTTACAATTCTGTAGCTCAAATATCTTCAAAATTCTGGCACAGAACCTTGAAAAAAAATATTTTTATTGATTTTCCTCTTATAAAGAATATAACAATATCCCCTCTTGCAAAAATTCGTAACAATGCACAGAAACCTATTGTGTAACAATTTTGAGCACTAAAACGTTGATAGTTTTATAGAACAAGGAGCTTGCACATAGCATATTTTAACACCTTGGCTTGTTCAAAGCACATATTCCTTTTACCAGTCATGTCAAATGTTTACGTTTCAATTCTGACTAATTTCAAATATACGTTCACGCATACATGCCAACCAATAATAATATTCATCACAGTGCTTACGTCGGAATGCATTGTTATAATATAATGGTATATACTTTATTTATTTGTATTAGGAAAACTATTTGAGCTAAAAATATGGGGTTTTATGGTTATGTTAAATAAATTCCTCTCTCCTTCCTCATGAATCAGATTTTGCAAAATCTGAATATTTGTCTTAGCGCATTATTTATTAGACATTGATTAGTTTGCTGCTCGTCACACACCACATAAGGAGAATGCAATACGACAACACCGCAGGACTCCGATTGGTTGCTCACCTAGTAGCGCTCAAGGACAAACACCTTCACATTTTTTTAATTTACGTCCTACAACGTTAAGTCATACGGACGATGAATGGAATGGGTAAAATAATGCTCAAATGAGTCCGGGGTCCATAGAGCTTAGAGTTACCCGACATTCGTCTTTCAGGATAAGGGAAAACCCCGGAATAAAGCTTATCCAGGTAACTCACCCTGACCGAGAATCGAACTCGGGACCTCTTGAACGTGAGGCAGACATTGTACCACCAGGCTACCGAGCCGGGCGCCTTCACATTTGAAACACATAATAGTTTTGTAGGCACTTTTAGCGTCTGTTAGGGTTCGTTGTTAATTTAGTGTCGTATTCGATTCAACAATAGACTTATGAACCTAGATATTTGGAAGCTCAAGAACATACATGAGAAGTATATCACCATAGTTCAAAACTTATATGTAATTAAATGCGAGTCAGTAACATTGAAGTATGTATAGTTGCTCCTAAGGCGGGTGCTTTAACGAGATAAACATCTTCTGTGTTCTAATATTTTTGTCTATCTCTGGGTTTACGTTACAAAAAGATGTAGAGAATGGAGGGGTCTTTGCATGCCACTATCCTGGTATTTTATAGTAATATTCATTAGCGCCTCCCTGTATAAGTATAAATAAATTTGGACAATGCATGTGTGTAAGTGGATCTGTGTCAATTTTGTTTAGGTGAAACACAACAATTTTGCACCCCATCATTCAAAAGTTTATCTCCAGATGAAGTAGAAGGGAATAAAAGAGCTGGAATTGAATAAACACTTTACGTGGATGTTTTCTGTGTTACATGTTTATCATAGTGTACAAGGGAATTTTAATTGGGGTTTATGACTCCATTAAAGTAACTTACTTTATTATAACTATCCCTGAAATTATTGTTGAAAGCCTCTTTCAACTTCTTATTATTTAAATATTTTCCTAAATGGTTTCAGAACAGACTTTACTGTAGCCCCACAATAGACTACTTAGTGTTCACTATACTCGTAGGGTTTTAGAAGGCATGTGAGCTGAACCAATGCGTGCACATGTTGGCTGCCCTGTTGCTCACTGCTGTGCCAGAGAGTGGAAGGTAGGGAGAGGGAACGAGGAAAGTAACATTTGTTGTTTGACAAGTTGTCAGAACGTAAACCTATGCAGCAAAGAATAATTGTGATAACATTATAAACTGTAACATTCGATATAAACATGCTTACTTATTGAATGTAACGTATCTGTATTTATGAAAACCACTTATTAAAGAGGAGTTGCTAGCTTAAATAAAATAAATAAAGGTTCACCAACTTCTATGCCAGAAGCTTTACCCTATTTCACAATAAGTGACATAGTATGCACACTCACATTGCACGCCCTCGTCGTGAGTTCCTCGCTTTGTGAAAAATTGATCCGCACACACACTTTCTCAGGTGACAATTGCTTAAAGAAAGCGCACACTTTAAAAATATTTCTGGCCTGGGATTGGAGCACTTTACTTTTGGTACCTGCCCATTGATACCAGGTTTTGAAAGTGCCATTGCTAACAGTTCACAAAACACAATGTAAATATGTGAATTATCTACTTATTGTCACATTTACGCAAAGACCTTACATTCAGTTTGCGTTATGAACTGTCTTGAACCAAACTTCAAAGAATACGCGCTCTCCTGGACTGCAGTGCTCCGTGGTCAGTTAATTTATGAATAAGTATAGGTATGCAGTTTCTAATGACGCTTGGTAATGTCTTGCTCAGTACTACGTAATAAACAGGAATAAACACGGGTATGATTGAAAGGTGAAGCATATCATAAGCATAAACACAAGATTCAGGTGTTTATTCTCGAAGCGATAACTTGAGAACCATACGTCGTATAAAACTGGCCTTTGTACAGACGTCCTAAAAAATTATTGCTGCATATACCAAGGTATATTACAATATCACATTTCAAGTAATAATTCTGGGCGCATGAAAAAGAGAAATTTCCGTTTCTCAGGCTTTATAGTATGCGGGTCAAATTGTTGATAAGAATTTCCCTATATGTGAGTTGAAGTTGGGATTTTCAATGTATGTCATTTTTTTACTGCAAGGTCTTAATGAGAAACAGAGGATCGAGTTTGAGCCTCTGATTGTACGAGAAACAATTGGATATGGATGAGGCAAAAAGGAATGGTAAAGTATTAAAAAATCAGTAACAACAGTAATCTCAGAAATTTTTGATGTCGCAAAGTTATTTTAAATTAAACATTTGTTTTAATAATCAATGATGATGTGAGACTACATTTGATTTTGAAAAATTATTGGATTAATAGTATCAAGTGACCTTACCTCCCTCTGCTGAAGCCTGTAAAAGGTTTCCTCTCTCTCGTGAGCCAGCTTTGAAAAGGGCGGACCTACGTCCGCTTTCAGGCAAGTAACGACCATGTGGCCACTTGTGTATTTTCTTTTATTGTATTAAACCTTTCATGTCTAAATTGTGGTTCCAGTATTTTCGTAATGTAATTGAACCTTTATAGAGAAAATCCAAAACCTTCCGCAAAGCGTGAAATCCCGTCTAAGTGCTCCCCCCGTGCAAGATCAGGCCATGTGATATCTTTATCCATTAACATCATGGTCAGGTCTTCAAAATATATCTTAGTGAAAAACTATACATCCTGAAACAAATTTCCCTGAAATCAGCAACCATCTGCTCCTTCAGATAGCCACCTATCCGACGGTCTGCCCGAAGCCGTGAGGGTATTAAAAGAACCCATATTCTCTTATGTACCTATATCAGATGAAAACTTATAATCCCTTTTAATAGTCCATGATTCGTAGCATCCATTTTATGAATGCGTAATTCATAAGGTATACCCATGAATGTTTGATTAACCCAGTCGCCTACTTAAAAATAATGAATAGCCTCTACCTGTGAAAGGGGATTTGCGTTCTTTTTATTGAAATTAATTATTGTTAACCTATAAAACAATTCTACGTTCATTATTGAGTTTATGGGTATGCAAACGGTTGAAATGATATGTAATATGTCTTCATTGTAAGAACATTCATTTAATTGCAATTATTGTATTCATTTATTATTTGATTCAGTGTTTACATGGGTGATTGGTTTACCTCTGCAGTGAGCCTTGCTTGAATATGCGAGATTTTTCACCATCGCTACAATTATAAATCGAGCAATAGTTCTAGAACACTGACCTTCTCCCATAAAACAGTCAGTGAGTACAGATCTAACCTTCTTTCTCTTCTCCTTTCAACTCCTATCGTCAGCGAACTTATCACTATTGTTACTTAGGCAATATACTATGAGAATCGTCTGCCCCCCTCAGTACAGATGATTGTAAAGTACTGTGACAGTCATACGCATAGTCCACCTCGGTATCATATATGGTAGCATGTCTGCCTCACGTTCAAGAGGTCGAATCTCGGTCAGGGTGAGTTACCTGGATAAGGTTTTCCGGGGTTTTCCCTTATCCTCAAAGACGCATGCCAGTTAACTCTAAGCTCCATGGACCCTGGGCTCATTTGAGCATCATTTCACCCATTCCACTCACCGTCTGATATGACTTGGTGTTGGAGGACGTAAATTAAAAAAAGGAAAAAAAGTCATACGCATAAAAGTGTTCATAAAAAATGAATACTAAAAGTTATGTTAAATGGTTACGCACAATGTTATTTCCAAATTTACCCATTAACTAGATGCTGGAAATGGATACTGCCTCTTGCCAAAATACAGAAGTAAATAAACGTCCAACGTCAAGCTCTTTAAGAAGATATATGTTTTTTTTTTTTTTTTTGGATACAATATCACAATATCCCATTTAAGAAAAACAGCACCAAAACAAAATTGTATAATTTAATTCCAGCCTATAAGCGACTCAGAAGAACTTTTTGATTGACCAAATATTGTCATAATATAACCATACAACCACAAGGCTGCCTCCATAACATCCGGATCTAAATCCTATAGAATTAATATGGATACATGCCAAACAATACGTTACTTGTAGAAAAGTAATTGTTAACATGAAAAGTGCCGCCAAGGTTTGAGCAATTTGGACAAATGGAATGGGAAAAGAATATGCCATCGTGTGGATGAAATAAAAAAGGAAAATTGGGAAAAAGATTCATTAATGGAAGAAAACACTGAAAGAATTATAATTGAAGACAGTGGGATGGAAACAGTGACTAAGATGACAGTGATAACGACTCAACGAACGAAGATATGTTAGACGTAGAAGAATTAAAATATGCTTAAAGGGAAAATTATTTAACTCAGTGTTAAGTTGTGTGTAAGTGAGAAACCTATCTGGAACTAGGTATAGCATTTAATTTGCTAGAACCTGTATAACTTCCCTGAATAGCGGCACATGAAATAAATAATCCAGTGATACTAGAGAGGGTGAAGTTATCGCAATATCACCTGGGAAAACAGGTAAGAGAATCGCAACAAAGCTTTAATTTAAATATGTCAGTGTTCAAAAACCTTTGCGCTGGCTATAACCATCTGGTTTATTAGAGCTTTCCTCGATACGGGCGGCAAGAGAGATGAAACCAACCGCGCGTTTAAAAACTGTAATATTTACTGCACTGTTTACTATTTTCAAAATAGTAAAAGAACTTTCAAAGCACCCTCGATATTCTGTAATTTAATAACTCGACGGATACGTATCACCGGACGTTTGCTCTCAGCTTAGCTTTGTTCTCAAGGAGTATGGATGACCTTGAAATTTCCGAACCGTTATGTCACTTGTGCCATTGCACTAACCCATTTTTATCCAAAAATGTATGCTGTACAGACCTGTAATTCTGGTAGGAATTGGACAGGCCTTTAAGGACAGTTATCACCAGGGCTAAGGAGTTCGTACCGCCCGCCGTTTCCTACAGTCTGATTTTTAAAAGAAGATACGTAAAGGCCATCTGTTTCTCCACGTGGGTAGTGCAATGTTGCCCACCAGATCCTCTCTCTTTATCCTCTCAACACTCGAAACATAAACAAGGATTCGAGTTATCTCACCTCAACAAAAATATACACAGTTAATCTGTATTAGCCGTTGTAGCGTCTTCACATGTGAGTTCATAAATTTTGCACTCTGTAACTAATATTCCATACTTATCGCTATTGTTGCTATGCATCGTAAGTTGACATTCCCGCATTAGTGCGGTATTTCTCCATAGCAACACATATAGGCGATGTACGTTCTAAAACCTAACATTTATCTTCAATTATATTTATTAATATTTCAGCTAATATCTTAATTATTAAAATTCAGATTGTTATAAATACACATAGTGCAAAAAATAAGGCCACGCCGTGGCTCAGTGGTTAGACCGCTTGGCTCTCACCAAGGCGGCCCGGGTTCGATCCCAGGCGACCGCAAAGTGAGATTTGTGGTGGACAACACGGCGTTGGGGCAGGTTTTCTCCGGGACCTCCGTTTTCCCCGCCATCTCATTCCACCAGTGCTCCATCTTCATCTCATGCATCATCAGTGTCACCACCTGCGGTGCCGTATGTAGTAAAAGCGGGCGTTAAACACTACACACACACACCCTGCAAAAAATAATGTGCAGTACACATGTGGTAAGCACATAACGGAATCTCGAGCCTCGTTTTTTCAAACTTCTCCTCGTTCCGTATACATTAATATCGTAATATACTATTATTAAGACTTTGTTAATTGAAATGTTCATCTCAACGTTGCCGATGTGCCGGAATTTTGACCCACATGAATTAATTTACGAGCAAGCATATCTATTGACATGGGGCTGTCGCTTTTGGATGAAAGGAATAAGCTGTTCATTGATAAGGACCAAACTCTCGTCTTCCTGTTGGAAGAATTTAAGAGGACAGACAAATTCTTCACCTTAGCTGTGCAATGTAACACCGCAACCGTAAGCTTATCTTTGTCTTGGGCCATAATTCCTCAGCCCACCTCTAATCCTACCGCTACTACCTCTTGCTTCTATAAAAACGTATTTTAATTGTGTTTTAACAAATATAGGCTAACAATACACTGCACAACTGAATTCTCGAGCAAACTCTGTTTTTCGCATACAACTACAGTCTGATGTTTAAAAGAAGATACGTGAAGGCCATCAAGCAAAGTACGCGAAGGTGTGTGTGTGTGTGTGTGTGTGTGTGTGTGTGTGTGTGTGTGTGTGTGTGTGTGTGTGTGTGGTGTTTAACGCCCGCTTTTACTACACTGATAAGGGCGCCGGGGTAGCGCGGTGGTTTCGTTCGCGGCTCCCGTTCTAAGGGTCCCGAGTTCGATTCCCGGCTCTGGGGTTGGCGATTTTAAGTCGGCCCTATCCACGCCTTCACCTCTGTCTAGCACATGTGAAGTATCCCCTATGCCCAACGTGGTTCGGAGTCCACGGTAAAAACTGTAGGTCCTCTCACCTCACCGCCATCTTCACTATCACCCTATCATCGGAGGTAATGGACACCGCCCTCTGGGTGCCTCCACCTGAGAAATGGGTCCGGTCATCACTTGGTGGGGTGAGGTTACCCCGAAGGCCAAGGTTGCCATGTGGGGAGTGTTAGTAACTAACTAACTACACTGATAATACATGAGACGAAGATGGAGCACCGGTGCAATGAGATGGCGGGGGAAACCGGAGATTCCGGAGAAACCCCGCCCCAGGGCCGTGTTGTCCATCACAAATCTCACTTTGCGGTCGCCTGGGATCGAACCCGGGCCACCTTGGTGAGAGCCAAGCGGTCTAACCACTGAGCCATGGGGTAAGAGGGGAAGATCGTTGCTATTGGGACAAGATTTCTATATTGAAAGCACAATTCCTTCTCTTCTCGTCTAAGTTTTTGCGGCTATCAGTTTCCTCTGGTCACCAATTGTATAATTTTATTTTAAATAAGAGTCATGAGATCTCTGGTTTTCAGGTGTGGATCGGAATAAAGTTTCGGAGAAGTCCAATTTTGTAACAAATAATTTAATTGTATCTGGATTACATTTTACTTGAACTTCCTTTCCTAGTCAATTGCAGGTTACCTCCAGCAGATCGATAAATTCTTACTTTTTTAATAAAAACGGTTCCAATTTGTACATAAAACTTCTTGATACTGCACGACTATTCATCACTCTCCAGATTACAGAACATATCTACCAATATTATTGATTTTCCGATACTATTGTTACTCCTATATTAATTTTGTGATTAGCCGATTTAATGCTACGTCACCACATTACGTCATACAACTATTACTACGGCCAATCACAAAATTACACATATTTTTACACAATCTAAATTATTAAATAATTATTTAAATTATTTAATAGACAAATAATCATTTAAATCGTTTCACTATTGAAATGTAAACAAAGGTTGCCAGATTGCTTACACTGATGAATCACATACTCCTCAATTCAGTTATCGCTAGATTTGTGCGAGAAACTAGTTGCTTGAGTCTTCAGTTGCGTTGTGTATTGTTAGCCTACTTTGTGAAAGCAAAATTAAAGTACGTTGTTTTGAAGCAAGACGTAGGATTAGAGGTAGACGGAGGATTCATGGCTCGAGGCAAAGATCAGCTTACGGTCGGGGTGTTGCATTGCATAGTCAAGTTAGGGAATTTGTCCGTTCTCTTAGGGAATTCTTTGAACAGGAAGACGAGGGTTTGCTCCTTATCAATGAACAGCTTGTTCCTTTCAACCAAAATGACCGCCCCTTGTCAGTAGATATGCTTGAATGTAAAAGAATTCCTATGGGTCAAAATAACGGCATGTCGGCGGCGTTGATATGAAAATGGCAATTGACAAATTCGTTAATAATAGTATATTGCGATACTGATGTGGTAAAACTTTATAGGGAACCAGGAAAGGTTTGAAAAAACGAGACGCTTGCGTCGAGTTCTTTTTTTTTTTTTTTTTTCATTTTTCGAGAATGCGATATGTGCTTACAGCATATGTATTGCATAGCATTTTTTGCACTATGTATATTTATATTAATCTGAATTTTAGTAATTAAATATTAAATAAAATATTAATAAATATAATTCAAGATAAATGCTAGATTTTAGAACGTGCATCGCCTATGTGTTGCTATGGAAAATGAAATGTGTAGTGTTTAACGCCCGCTTTTACTACATACGGCACCGCAGGCGATGACACTGATGATACATGAGATGAAGATGGAGCACCGGTGGAATGAGATGGTGGGGGAAACCGGAGATCCCGGAGAAAACCCGCCCCAGCGCCGTGTTGTCCACTACAAATTACTTTGCGGTCGCCTGGGATCGAACCCGGGCCGCCTTGGTGAGAGCCAAGCGGTCTAACCACTGAGCCACGGCGTGGCCTGGTGCTGCTATGGAGAAATATTTACCGCACTAGTGTGGGAATGTAAACTTCCAATACATAGTAACTATAACAGTAAGTATAGAATATAAGTTACATAGTGTGACAATTATTTAAAGGAACGCACACATGTGAAGACGCTAAAACGCATTGAATATAAGAACAAGTTAACTTTGTTTTTAAAGTAGGCTAATACAGATTAAATATGCATGTTTTTGTTGAGATATGATAACCTCGAACGCTTGTTTATATTTCGTGTGTTGAGAGGGTATAGAGAGGAGTATGTATAACATAGTTCTAGGCAACATAGCAGCACCTCACATGGAGAAACAAATGGCCTTCACGTATCTTCTTTTAAAAATCAGACTGTAGCGATAATTGAGCTGAGAAGTACAGTATACGCAATTTATCTTGAGCGTTCCTCTTCCCAAGTCCTCACTCGGTAGGTTTCGGCTAACTCCGTAAACACAGACGACAACTTAGAAACATTAAATGCGCTATACTAGTACACTACACTAGTACACTCTGGCATCTAGTGACTAATATGCTAAGCTTTTACGCGCGCTCTTTGTTTTCTGTGTGCATTCGTTTTGTGCAAGTTTGAGGTTAATTACTGCAGCTTAACCAGTTTGTAATTATGGCTGAGGGCACACTAAACTTATCATCATATGTACCTTCCGAGCAACGAACTCCGACTCAGAAACATGCACGTACAGTCGTGCATAGTGATGACCACAAAATAACAGCGAAAGTTGCAGAAAGTTGCGATATAGTAAAGGATAACAACCAGTTAATGTTCCCAATCAGCAAATATATAGAAAGAGCTGCTGCTTACACAGGAAAAAACGTCAGCACTGTCAGGCGTATTAAATCATTTTGTACATCTCATCCCAATGAATGTCCAAAAAACACCAGGAAAAAGCAGGTAAAGCTGTGATCTGTGTATGGTAATAACTAATAGTGATGTTTTCTTTCTTTCTTCTTTTCCCTTCAGTCCTTTCCCTTTTGCCTTCCTCCTTTTCCTTGCATCTTGATCTTTTATCTTTCTTTTTCTCTTGCTCTGAGCCCTTTGTATATTTTTACATAGCTTTCTATTTCCCTCCATTACCAAAGCTACACCGGTATTTAATAGAGGACAACAAACCTAGGAGCAAGACTTACCTATGTTGTGGATGTTATGGTTTTCGAAAGGGGACACACTATTATTCGTTTACCTCCTTATAACTGTGGTCTGAATGCAATTGAACTGGCGTGGGCAAAAATAAAGAACGTTTTCAGAGGACACAACTTTATTGGTGATGTGTCAGCCACAAATCTGCAGAAACTTGCTATAGAAGCATTCTCTTCTGTAACTGAGACGGATTGGGAAGGATACTGCAAGAACTGGAAATGAAATATTGGAGAAATAATGGTGTAATTGAAAATGCGATTGATCGTATTATCAACAGATCAGAGGATACTAGCGATGAAACTAATGCAGTGGACTTAGAAATCGAAGAATTACAAAGCGAATGAGTATTTATGGCTGTCATATTTGTTTACTGCTTTTGTGTGTTTCATAAATAGTAAGTATATAAAATATACAGCTTATAGGATCGAGTTCAATTTAATGTTTGTCCACAGATCTTACACTTGCGGCGCATATCGTCGCTTATCTTGCGCACTATTTTGCTGAGCTGTGTTTTTCATGGTTAACCACACTGCAGAAACAAAAGAGCGTTAGCTCTCGCAACTTCCCCTCTAACCGCACTACCCCGTAAATCCAGCGCTCTTCGTATCTTGCGCGTACTGTATGTGCTTCACCAGTGTATTATCCAATCTGGCAACCTTTGTTCACGTTACCATAGCAACGACCTTCCCTTCTTACCCTTCGCGTCCCTTGCTTGATGACCTTCACGTATCTTCTTTTAAAAATCAGACTGTATGCAGGCTGCGGCCGGCCTTCTCCCGGCATCCAAACAAGTCATAGATAAGAAACGCACAGCGGAGAGGCATTGAAACAGTTTGTCCAAAGGAGAGAAAAATGACATGAGATATTTGTAAATGTACATCTATTTAGAACATTATGTGCAATATGCAAATTCTTATATAGTACATACGGATTTGTCTCTGGCTGATATTATTTAAATAGGCACATTGCGGCAACTCCCAAGCAATGATAATGCGGATTGTAACATTTCCTGATTGAATGTAAAATAATATCCAAATAATAAAATTAATTTCTTAAATATCTGATGACTCTTACTAGACAAAATACCAAAGCAGGAATTTTACTACTTATTTACTCATTTGCGGCCGTATTACTAAAACAATAATGCACCTCTGAAGCCTTTCAAATGAAAAACTCATTCAGTGTCCCGTAAAACAAGATTTAGTTGATTGATAATCTGTTGCAAATTCGTCAATGATTTCAGCCAATTTAGTTTCTCGATCTGGCTTCTCTTTTTTCCATGTTTGCTGAAGTAGCCCACTGAAATGTAAATGTAAATAATGAAGTAAGTAAGGACATGAATAAGTACACTTCTAGAAAGCATACAATGGTTGTGCAGCAAATTTAGTTGCTCATCTTTGAAGCAGAAAAAGATGTTATTCGAATGTCTTCCTTCCTACCAACGTACTCTGTGCCATGCAGTTACACCTGTTTTACAGTAATGAGTTTCATTCTATGATGAAACCTTTTCTTGCGTTGTACGAACTTCCTAGCTCTGGTTTTCAGTCTCTATTGAGATATATTTTTGTTCCACACATTTGCACATACGTGATTAATATAATTTGCACAAAGAGCAAAATACAGGAATTTGCCAGCAAAAGTTACAATTTATCTCCTTGTTGTAGTGCCAGGTAGACGAGGGAGGTAAAAAGAACTGCATGTTACATCATTATATGTGAGTGTTTTATGTTCATTGAGTTGGGATGGTGTTAAAAGAGGACAAAATAAGAAGAAAAGAGGGGCATAACAAATGAAAATTATGCCTTTGTACTCTGTTACACTCCCGAACCAGTTGTCAGCTGACTTGAATGTAGAGCGGAGGTTTGTTTTGTTCTCATGGCAAAAGTCGTGATGGCTTTACCAACTATATGTAAATTACACCAAATGTCAACGAATGTCAGAGTTGACAAGCATACTTGGTTTATGTGTACTAGAAGGAGAGTGTAGGTGTAGGCTGATTTAGATGGAAAGTTTCGAACGCCTCATTTACCTAACACTGTTATTCATAATTCTTAATTTCTCGAAACTGCATCTTCAGTTTTCTGTGATTAGACTGAGAAGTGCTTATCACAAGTAAACAGTTCTCTGCAGTCAGGAGGAAAGAATAGTGGCTATGAAAGCTCAGCAACTGTAATAAAAAACTACTTTCTTCAGGGAGATATTAACAGTAAACTTAAACGCGAATAGCTTATATTTGGTATAACATAAAGCCAATTGCAAGGAGAGTCGGGGAGAGTTTTATAGTTCAGCAACCACTGTAATGAGTTAACGCCGGAGGCATGTGCGTTTCTCCATAAGTATTCTGCACATGGACTGTATTGTTATTGCTTGCACATGTAAACAACTGCAGGTTGGTGCAACCTGAGCATGACAACCCCCTCACAGCGAGAGGAAACAAAACAGTCGCATTATTCTGTGCCTTGATTTTGCATCTGCATACACTTGAAAGGCAATGCTTCACTAGCTCGCAGGGTACTGCGTAACGTTGTTTTCGACGTATGCATATTTGATGGTTGTGCTGTACATCTTTCATTCATACTCTGTGTCCAGCTAACTTGTATCGCATGCGAGCGCACATTCCTCCGCCCTTTAGTAATGAGCCTTACACACCTTTTGCTTTGCACAAAGAACAATTGTTCCACTATGCATCGCCAACAAATTTTGGTTATTGTGCACAGTGAATGAGAGGAAACTTTTGATAAAATGAAATGTTTCAAAAGCATTCCGTTGTATCAAGGAAGTTGGTCTCTTTAAGGTATTAACTCCTGATGTAATAAAACTCGCAGTATACTAGAGGCAAACACAAGCATTTTATTACAATGAAAACAACATATACAATAAGACAGAATATTGTATTTCAACAGTATAAGTAATACCTATGCTATTTCCTAAATATTTATTCTATGCTTATATCTCTAACTTAAATTCAAAGCTACAAATACTGACATCCAATATAAATAAATAATTCGTACTGATTTCACAATAGACACTTCAGTACCACATTAAAGCCTATGCACCTTAATTAGTCAAGAACGGAAGGAACTCGAATTCTGGTAAATCAGCATGATTTTGTAAGGTTAATGGGCGCTATGAGTGGCATTGGCATATCTCATGGATCTGCAAATAAAATGGCTCAAGTTTATCATGACCATTTTAAATAAAATTGCTTACATGGATTGTAACAATGTATATATTTGTGGCAAAGATCTTTTCCATTTCCCAGACTGTGAGAACCTTAGCAAATCACATTTTTTAAATTGCTGCATCGGGCGTCGCATACGTTCACCTAATTTCCTGTTGACAACACCCAAGTATCGATACCTTGAAAAATTTCATAGAGCGTCACGGACAATCACTTTGAAATGCAGGAATTGTTTCACATACCATTAAATCTACTGGCATGAGGCTATCGCTTTTAAGCACACTTGAAAACTATCAGTCAGGGAACCAAGCCACTAAGATCGACAACCACATGAAAGAAATTTATTTGTATTTTAAGTAAGTATAATGAATTATATACACGATGCGTACTTTTACTCATAGTCCACATACATAAAAAGTAAAACCAAAATGTTGTGAAATATTTTACCTACGATTAGCTCATATCCATGAAATCATATGAGTCATTAGTTAAATCTGTAGAAGAGCCATTTGTATTGTCTTTGGAAGTCGTGTAGCTTATACTTGGAATAAACATATATATGAACAATTTAACTACTTCTCATTCATAGTATTATATATCACTGTGACAGATCAATTCCAAACGTAAAGTTAGCAACTACATGGAAATCATCTAAAATGGCGGTACTTTGTGTAGGAGATTTACTGCTTTCCACTTTCACAAATTTGCAAACAAGGCACAGTTTTCTCTATAAGAAACATGGCTATGTTTACCATATATAATCATGATAATCGTTCACAGCTATGGAAACCTTAAATCTCCAATGCATCCATTCTCGTTCCCTGTTCCAAAAGCAACGAAGTGCTGGAAGTATATATACCTCGTGAAAGTATAACCAGTAGTAAACATCAACATGGAATATTAACCAACAGTTGTTCAAGGCCAAAACATAACTTACTTTGGATTTTGGACTTTCCAAAATAATGCCAGTAAATGGCTTTGCAGCAAGTATACATTGCAATAATTAATGACGAGGAGGGAAGTATTTAAATTCGAACGCTCAGAACCGCACCTAACACGCATGCTATCTCAAATGCTAACAGAGAGGCATTTCTTGCATCGTGACCTGACTGCTCGTGTTCCCCCATTTCCTCTTAAAATATAAACAATCTGCTTGATTGTATCTCCAGGAAACTTGAGGGCCCATGGAGCTCCTATAAAAGTAATTTATGTTACAAGAATTGAAAATGGGTTTTTATAAATGAACTGAAAATTCTAGATAAAAATGACGAATTTGGTGCATCAATCGCATGCTGCGCAAAGATTGCTCTAAGATATGTTTGGAGAGCAAGTGGATGTTTCAAAAACCTCTGTTCAGAGAGACCTTTAAACTTTGAAAATTTAAAGCTATAGATATAGTTCATGAATTACAACTTTGTAGCGACGAAGGAATACCAGGAATGATTCAATGTAGATGAACATCACTATCCGCATAATTTACAAGTTTGTTACAGTATTCATTACAGAGCACTCTGCTATCACTTATGAGGCATAAGTTATGCTAACTTCTATTATAATGGTACGTTTTTAAACAAACAAGCGGAGAGCAGAGAGGCACCAGTCTCGTGGGCTACACTTTGTAAACGTCCGGGAGTGCTTGCGGTGTGAGAGGTTGCAGTGAACCCTCTACGGAAAACTCCAAGGGTAACAGACAGTACGGGGAGTATGCCTACGTGTGATCCGCGACCCCGTAGTATACGGAACGTGTTGTATATTTTAATAAAATAGTCCAAATATTTTTACTTCCGTATTCATGTATAGTAATCACTCCAGGTTGATTATTATCATCATCTTTGGTATTATACAAGTAAGTATATTTAAACACTATGTGTATATGGAAACGTATGTAGTTTTTTGACACACATTTGCGTAACATAGGTGTAACAAAAGAGTAATCTCTGAGCCCTCAGTTGCGAATAAGATCTGACTGTTGTAAGAAATTCCTCTTGAATCGAAAAGTCCGATGGCATACAATTGACCGTCACACTGTACTGCATGGTCCTTCAACTGCAACTGCGTATTGGATCTAAAAAGGGGCTGGCCCTTACGTTCTGGCATTTTTTAAGTTGCAAAATAAAATGGTTTGACAACATATTTATATTATTGCATCGAAAAAAAATGTGCTCTACAAAATAGTATGTTTAGTTTTTGTGTAGTTATATTGTGCTTATTCTTTTATGCCATTTAAATGGAATGTCAAGTTAACAACAAAATGCATTTCCGACACCAAATTTTTTCATTTAATCGAGATGCCAATGCCACAGAAGCTGTTCGTGCTACAACTGAATCATAATATTCCCCTTGTAAGAGGGATTTGCTCAATGAGCTTCTTCCCATCTAACAACCTGTTATTTGCCAAATAATTACTGTTTGCTGAATAAAAACATTATATAACGTTAATGAGGACAAGACCTCCTTATCTGCCTACAGAATCTTTTCAACTCGGAATACTTTGACCCCATTTTGCCTGGAGAATGTGAATGAGTGAAAACTTTGCCCGAAGCAAAGACTTCAAGTTCAAGAGGAAATGTCACTTCCGTTCTACTCTTCTTACAGAACATCTCAGAGGAAATTGGAGTATAACGTCCATTTGACATCAGAAACTTTAAATTAAGAACTTAATGAATATCCGTAATGATAGAGCAGATGTGTTTTCTTCAGTTTGCTGGAGAAATCCCATATTGAAGCGCCGAAAGTAAGCTCCTGAAACAAAAGAAAATCTAAATAAATACTACGTAACTGCTATTTATGTTTCACTTGCTTATCTACACTACAAACAACTTAATAAATAATTAAAGTTATACATAAGAATATGTACTTCATTTATAAACGCTTATTATTCTAGCAACTTTTTGATAATCAATGTAACCTTAAGTACACATTTATCTACTTGTGTTTTCATTTTAGTTATAACAAGGGTACACTAGGTTAAAGCAACAATCAAATTTTGCAAAAGCGAATCCATGTGTGGTGTCTTTGAAATTCCATCCTATTTGCATCACTATGAGGAAACAAAATAGCGACTTACGACTACAATAAAGTGAAATTATTTGAAACTTCAAACCAGTAATGAAAATATCTTGAAAATAATAAACTTTACAATTTTATTTGATATAAGGGATATGATTCAGAGATCCAAATGTTTTAATTGTTTTAAAAAAATGTATTTATTTATTTTTGTCTTGTATAGTGTGATTTTTTTTTCTACTTTTTAAGGTTTTTCGGAATGAATAGGATTTCACTATATATACCAGGTGGCCCAACTGCCCCAGATATCCCGTCGTGCGTAGAGCAATGGGGTAAACCCAGTTGAAAGGGCGGCAGTGGACTGCCCGAATTTTGTTCTGCAGCGAGCGTCGCTAAGCAGTTCACAGGCTTGAACTAGAGTGTGCAGTACGTGATAGACAAAAAACAGCGTAAAAAACCGAAAAAGTATTAGAATGTTTTCCGTTAATGTTAAGAAGCATTTTCGAGAGAATAAACTCACTATTTAGATTGGCAATTTATTGAGCAATTTTTATTTGGCTTGTGCGTAGTTACGCATGGCTAGTTTTACTGTATTTTACAATTTCATATTTTTTATACCACTTTAAAATTAGTGTTACACTCTCTCTCTCTCTCTCTCTCTCTCTCTCTCTCTCTCTCTCTCTCTCTCTCTCTCTCTCTCTATTAGTATGGACAATTTGTTGAAGCATATTACCACAAGAAAAATACCTATAATTATAATCTGCCTCAAGCTAGGACATTCCTATTGTAAGCATGCTGGATGACGAGAAACATAAAGACAGAGATACTTTGATGGAACGCTCTTAGACTGCTAATCCATAGAGGGAAATCTAAGGCACATATAGAAGTGGCTATAGAGTTTTCGGACTCCTTTCATGAACTCGTGACAAATACACGAACTTGATATTTTAGGATGTACCGTTTAAAGTATGAGAAAATTTTAGAAATTGTTGAACAGGTCTTTAGGTATGCTTTAAATAGTTGCGTTTAGTGTGAGTATTCAAATACGAAATATGAGCATTTCTGTTTCAAATAATCTTCATTTGGCATAAATGAAAGAGCATAATCTATGACCAGGAAATTTAGGCAACACCTCGCATCTCAATCCAATGCGGATCTTTTAAGCTTACCACCCTCCAGGAGGAGCAAATGAGGTAAAGGAACCCAAGGAGACTATGGGCCACAAACAATGATGTGCAAATGACCCTAACGATCTGAAACTTCATGACCTGGTCAAATGGGCAGGCAAATCACAGATAGTAGAAAAGTTCTCCAACAAGCAAGCGTCTACGCCATCTGTCCGACACCGACCGACGCTGCATATCCTCCAAGTCTTAAAGAAACGGGAATCGAAGTGTTAGGAAATGAGGGAAAGGGAATGTATAGTCGAAGAGAAATCACCTCAGCATTCACCGCACAACCGTAAAAATTACGAAAAAACCGTGGTCAGATGGGCGGCCCTAGGAATCAAACCCAGGATTCTATTCGTTTCCGAGGATATATGGAAGAGCTTAATGTTTCATTCAAATGACGGTTAACAGCTACAAAGAACTCAATGAACACTGAGAGGGAAGACTATTTTCAAAATATTCAAAATGTAAATTTTTTTCATTTTAGTATCTCATCTAGGGGTACTTTTAACAAAATCTTCAGGCCAGTTTTGAAGATCTGAAACAATCACTGTTTTTACGTACAGTATTATATGGATGGAAGAATTTTTTTGGAAATCTTGTGCTTGCGATATTTGCTGAGAAGACCGTCCCCTTCCTGATTAATTTGGTTAATCATATGTCTCAGGTAGCTACATTTCAACTGAATCTATGTTTAGGTATTTAATTAAACAGTTTTAATAAAGAATATGTTAGCTTATTTTGAAAATACAGGAACGTGCAAAATAATAGTGTATGATACATGCTTGGAAGTAAAATTTACCGGATCTCGGTGTCATCATTTTTAATAAGTTTTCTCATTTCTGCAGATTTGCCTTTCAAACCTTGCAGGGTCATATACCTACTGCTATTAGTCCGCCTTTAATTGCCAATAAAGCAATAGTCTGTAACAATTATTCTGGTCCTACTTAGCCTACACCGACTATTTTATAATGGGTTGGCCCATAAGTTTTGGTCTTATAAATATATTAACTCATTAAATGCCCATTCAGTGAGAAACATATTTCCTGTGCTTTTATGTTTTGGACACTTCTTTAGGCACATTAAAGCAAAAATATCCCTGATCTTAAATTAGTTCTGTACTGAGTATTTTATGGAGCTGCAGAGAGTCTTGTAGTAGGCAAAATGACAAATAATAATAATAATAATAATAATAATAATAATAATAATAATAATAATAATAATAATAATAATAATAATAATAATAATAATAATAATAATAATAATAATAATAATAATAATAATAATAATAATAATAAAAGTGTCTCTGAGAAGCTGTTTCAACCAGCAGTATTTCAGAATCACACGTGTCAGGGCAAAATACAAGCAGAAAGTGCACGCGTCCTACACTCAACATCCTATGCAATTCAAAGTTTCATGGAAGTTTGGTTGTGAAAATAAGTAAAGTGTTCTGATCAACACGAAAGAAAATAAGTAGTATATTTTGAGACGAAAATTTATCATCAATGCCCAATTACAACTGGCCATATGATAACGTTTGCTTCAAATGCTGCACATATACAAGTGATACCGAAATTAAAGGATTGCAATAAGTAAAGAATCATGATGAATTTCAAAGGAAGGTTGGTTCTTTGTTACGTGTGCAGGTGCAATTGAGTCAAGTAGCAGTTTGGGTGAATAAGTAGTTTTAACAAAAGAAACGTAAGAAACAGTGTCCTTAGCAGATTTCTAAAGGGTAGTACTTGACTCCGTTTGAATAGGACATTCTTCGGACCCTTAATAATGGCATGACAAAATAGTCACAAAGGGAATCTTTGTGTGAAAAGAAGGCTTCGAGAAAGTGAAAGTCACACATACACCCACGCTCAGCTGTCGTCATTTAGTTCGTGGCTGGCAAGCCATTAAGAAGGTCCTCCTCTTCTGTCTTGGTGGAGGGCAGACCAGGAGTGATGAGAGAAGATATTTGTCGCTTTATACGTAACTAATTAAGTATTATCGAGTAATAAGCATTCCGCGTTCAGTAACTCTAAACAGTGATATATTGGTAACCCTTGGTCGACAACTTCAAGTTCGATGTTCTGATAAAAAGAAGCAGTCATTAAACCAGTTTGAAACGGGCATTCTAGTGTCATTAAAACTATCCTTCTCATACATGCTTACGCATACCCGGAGATAAACCTCATTGCTTTACCCTGAGCTAAACATTGTATCAAACTGTAGCGGAAAGTGGAACTGTGTGCCACCCATTTTATTATTGCTTCAAACTGTCCCGCCAAAGTGGAACTCTTTGCTCGCCCCATTAAAAATTGTATCAAACTGTCGTCCCAACGTGGAACTGTGCGTCACCCAATATTTGCTTCACAAGAATGTCCTAAGTTCTTTGACCAGTTATGTAATTTGTCGCCATTGACGTTATTGGCTAGAAATAAACAGTGCTAATGGGAAATAACGTAAATGCCCAAACAATAACGTTATTTCCCATCTTATTTGTCCGTAACTTAAACAAAAATGGTATTCTCCATTTTACAGAAAGCAAATGTAGGATGCTTTTTACACTTCCATTATGATTTATGAGTAAAGAATATGAAGTTTGTAAATCCTAACTGTGTATACTACTTATCATTATTTAGAACACGAAATAAAAGTAAAACTGAATTCAACATTCTGAATTACAAATAAGCATCCCTGAGTTGTATTATAATGCAAAATAACGAGAGAGAGAGAGAGAGAGAGAGAGAGAGAGAGAGAGAGAGAGAGAGAGAGAGGGGGGGGGGGGGCTGAATCACAAGGCAGATACAAAGCTAAAGCTGGTAGTCAGACTCTGTGAAACAGCAGCTGCGATTGTGAGATCACATGGGAAATATAATCGACCAGATATAACAGTATGGTATACACTTTGGTAGTCCGGCAGACATCAGCGATAGCGGTCCTGACATAGTAAGAACTGTACCTGCAAACGAACCCTCCTAATGATGGGCTCTGTTAACAACCATTCCACAATATCCCTAATCATCTCTGTAGCACAGCATGTGGAAATTGGAGACTGCACAACCGGCTTTTGTTTTTGAGTTTATACCTTTCACAGCCGCGCGGGCGCACACACCGTTCTTTTCCTAAAGATGCTTTCGTATTCAGGAAACCTCAAAACGCGCATTTGCAAAACATCTTGGTATGGAATCTTTGGATGCACTGCAGCACTTTCTCTAGCTACTCTATTATGTGGTAGGGAAAGTAAAAATACAATTGGTGTGTTCTTGAGATTGAAATATACTTTCACCCCAGATAAGCTTAGCTATACGTCTGCTGAAATAAATGCTACAAGTTGTGGTTAACTGAAATACTTAAATTAAGAATTTTACTTAATTTATTTAATGACCTTACTTTACGAACTTAAAGGAAAAACGAGCAGTGATTAAATATTTTCATTTATAAGGCTAACAACTATAGAAATCAAGGAGGAAATGGACAGTACATTGAAAGACTCTGCTCCTCCATATACAATGATTAAAAGGTGGGTTGTAGAGTTTAAAATGAGACGTACGAGCAGTAGTGATGAGCCTCGCTCTGAATGCCCTGTGGAAGTCACAACTCCAGAGATCTTTGAAAAAATTAATCGTTTAATACTGGTAGACCGCAGATTAAAGTTGTTTGAAATAACAGAGGCTGTAAACATACCAAATAACGTGCAGGTAATATTTTAAGTAATGTTTTGGGCTTTCACAAAGAGTGTAAGATGGGTGCCGGGTTTGTTGACAACTGATCAAAAGTTGCAAAGAAAAACTGTTTCCGTTAAGAATTTGGAGCTCTACCGTAAAAAATCCTAGTGAATTTTTGAGACGGCTTATTACCATGGATGGAACTTAGATATATTACTACACTCCAGAAAGCAAATGACAATCAAACCAGTGAATTGCGCCAGGTGAACCAACTCCAAAGAAGGTAAAGTCAATTTTGTCAGCTAACAAGCTTATGGGTAGTGTTTTATAGAATGCACAGGGAAGTATTTTTGTTGATTACTTGGAAAAGGGTAAAAGTATCACTGGTGACTACTACGCAAGCTTACTGCAAAGTTTGAAGGGCTGTAAAATAAAGAGCGAGATTCCAAAAGTACAACTAAACTTTTTATTCTCTCTTCCACCTACCTCCTACATTAGGTAGAGGAAGTACTTCACCCAAAAATTGGCCTGCCTCGGTGGCGTAGATGGTAACGTGTCTGCCCTATGTCCCGGGTCCGAGTTCGAATCTCGGTCAGGGTGAGTTACCTGGATAAGGTTTTTTCCAGGGTTTTCCCTTATCCTGAAATACGAACGTCGAGTAACTGTAAGCTCTATGGATCTTGGGCTCATTTGAGTATCATTTCAACCATTCCATTCATCGTCCGATATGACAACGTTGGAGGGCGTAAATTACCAAAAAAAAAATCGATATTGTAATTTTATCTTAATGTACATTTTGAGATCCACTAAAGCAAAGAAAGTAAGAAGAGTTCCATGTGTGCCTGGTTGTGTTTGTCTGTGTGCGCTCAGAAACAAAATACGCATAAGTGCGAAATTTCATACATCTATCTGGCAGTATTTAAGCATGCCAGACGAAATGTATCGAAATAAACTTCACGGAAAAACGTAAATTAATTTTCGTTTTCTCAGAAATGACATTAACGATTTTGATTAATATATCTGAGAATTTAATGTGACAAATGTAATGCGTATATTAAATTTTCTATGAATAGCCACTGAAGTCCACTTCATAGTGATTGGATTTTCTATACCTTGTATAAGGCGTCTGGATGGGTTTGACTCTAGGCACCCACGTTCAGGTCCTGGGTGGCGTTAGTCCTACATAGGAGGAAGGTAGAATGGGAATGAAATGGTAATCACAGGAGAGAGGCAAAATTAACCTCAGGAGAAATGTAGACCTTATTAAAATATCCAGATGATATTCAATATTTTCTGTGGCATTAAAAGTGTTCAAAATATTCATTTGCATGTTTACACTTTCCAAGCATATATTTAAGTTTGCGATTCTTATTTTACTTACGTGCCCCTCCCATCATTCCATCACAAGATCTTGGTATGTCGGAACTTAATATTTGAATGCATCATACGTGAACAGTATCGTGAATAATGTAACGTGTATTTATAATGATCACTATGCCTACTATATAAGGAATAGCTACTTACTTGTCACAGAGAAGATCGCGTGAGTGTTTAGAGCACAGTTTTTATTTTAAAAGCAGTCTTCGTAACTACTGATAATATAAATTATTACATAAAATGGTAGTCAGTGATTTACATCTCTAATAACTAACAAAATTATATTTGAAAAACTCTGGAGTTAAGGCACGATTATTATGTGTTTCTAGCCACTTGTAAATTGACCACGATATATTGTTATTACGGAAGAGCTTTGTGACTTTACAGTCAAAGAAGAAAATTAATCCTAGCTTTGCCGGTAGTTTCTCAGCTTTTGTTTGACTTTCTTTATATTTATTTATAGCTTGTTTTTCAATTCACGTCCAACGTTGTCATATCGGACGATGAATGAAATGGGTGAAATGATGCTCAAATGAGTCCAAAGTCCATGGAGCTTAGAGTTACCCGACATTCGTCTATCAAGATAAGGGAAAACCTCGGAAAAAAACTTATCCAGGTAGCTCACCCTGATCGAGTTTCGAACTCGGGACCTCTTGAACGTGAGGCAGAAACGCTACCATCTACGCTACCGAGGCGGGCTATTTTTTTCTAGTTTATGTTAAGACATTGATGGCATAGATACCGATTTATTAAGGATTCGACGTATTAAAAACCGATTGAATAATTCTGAGGGTTTTAACACCCTTGACGTTTCTAGAAAAAAATATATATATATATATATATATATATATATATATATATATATATATATATATATATATATATATATATATATGATCATTTGATTCATCTGTGTAGGTTTCACGAAATTTCTGCACAGTTTTCCACCAAGTACTAGTGACCATTTCTAATTATCCAACAAATTTTTACTTTTTAAATTGTTACATATAAAACTCGAAACTTTCACACGTATCGTTTTATAATTAAATTACATTTTGCATCAAAAATATTACACATACATTCACATTATCTTGTATACCATTTACAATTCTACAGATACTATCCATATGAATCACCATTCATCCATTGGTTTACTTTCATCATGATAAAATATTTGGCTAGAAATGATTTTACTGGAATAAATTATTCTTAAATGCTTATAACTAAAGTATAAATAAAAGCTGTTACATCTCGTTTTTGTTCGTCATGAAATTATGGAGGTTTAAGAAGACAATCACCAAATGTCAGTTTATTTCTGCAAAATGAAGCCCTTAAATTGGGCAAAATTTAAATAAGCATGTAGCATGAAATACTTCAAAACGGTTGACGCTAGAGGAAAAGTTGCTTTGGGAATACAGGACAAACTCAACATCAATGTTTCTGCGAAAATATTTTTTTGATTTCATCGCATGTTTTCCAATTAAATAAAATTGTCTAAGATTTCCGAATAGCAAAGAGTGCTTCAAAGATGTTCACAGGAAATATATTTGTTGTGTAAATGCTCCTAAGATTTATAATTATAATGGAAAGCTTTTGAGAAAAAGATCTGGTGTGTTTGGATTAGGATTATTATGGAGGGGATTCTGCACTGCGACCAGTCTTGATCTATTTTACTTATGCCTTCAGGTGGAGCACACCCAGGAGGAAGAATGAGGGGAAAGAAGAAAGAGGGCGGTCGTCCCAATGAGCCACGACAGTCCAGAGGGCAGGACCCTTACATTTTACTTAGATGGAAACCTCCTCCGGTAGGCCAGGACAACGGCTCGGAAGCGGCCCTAACACTCAGTTCGGAGACCGGCGACCGACCTACCGGAGGAAGTGGTTCACTCAGAGCATATGATCCTGCCAGAAGCGCCTAAACACCCGCCGCCACTACTACCCTGAAAGAGTCTACCAGATCAGATGATGTGAATTGATAATAGAAATGAAATTGAGAGACAGGAAATTTGGGGGATGTCGCCTGGCGACCCGGGAAAACCTCCGAAAAAGCCCATGGGTCAGCTAGGTTTGCCACGGGAATCGAACACGGACCTCCCGAATGTAGGGTCTGATGTGTTATATTCATATGACTTTCAATATTAATTCTTAAATAAACTATTCGTAAAAACAACTATATTTATTTCATATTAGCCATCATAACCAATTTCGGAAATGCTTTTAACTCAAATAGTTGGTGGACAGAGATAGGAGGAATCGTGGAAAAAATAGGAATGGGAGATATATGGAGATTAAAGGAAAGGAGTATAAGCGATGTGGGTAAATTGGTTAAATACAGAATAGATATAGAAAGACAGGACATATGGGGAAGTCTAGAAAATATAAAATCATTAAAATTTTACAAGCAAATAAAAATAAATTGGGGACGAGAAGCATATGCAGATTACTGCAATAGGCAAGAGAGAGAAGCGCTAGCTTGGATGAGAACAGGAACAATATTTCTAAGAGAGATAAGATGTAGCACAAAGGGAATTTGTGAACTGTGTGGGGAGAAGATAGCATAGAACACTATGTAACAGAATGTGAGAAGTTTGCAATGAGGAGAAAAAAGGTTTGGGAGGAAAAATGGGAGAAAGTAGAGAAGATAGTAGCTATAAAAATGTTAACGGGAAAGGAGGAAAAGAAGGTAAGAAATGTTGGTGAGTTCTTATAGAAAGTATAAGAAAAATGGGCAAGAAATGTAAAGAATATAAGAAAGAAAGATGGGCGGGAAGAATGGGACTAAGTAACAAGGAGGCATGGAGGTTAAGAGCTATCTGGCAGAGCAGAAGACCAGAGTGTCATGTAAGCCAAGGTAGCAAGGTAAAGACAAATATATGTACCCTAAAGTTGTAAATTGTAAAATTCTGGAATACGCACAATAAAATAATTCATTCATCATATATCTCTTTCCTGTCAATGTAATGGGAATAGAGACAGCCAAATCTTTTAAGAGCTAACCTGTTCGTGATGACTTTAAATTCCATTCTCTTTGCATGACGAGGGGAAAAAAAAAGGAATACTTATTTTCCATTTGAGAAAAGTAAAAGATTGAAAAATACAAACCACTTACAAGAAATATCTCCGAAATTATGACCTCAAAAAAGAAGAAAAAAGTATCAGATATAAAATATGCACTTTAACGACACCTAGACTTTTTTTGAAGTAAGATTTTGTGTATGGTTTACTTTACCAGTTTTGCAAAAGTCTTCCAGAATAAAAAGTATCTCAGAGGCTATTTCCAGAAATTTCAAGATATACATTTTATTTGCCGTAAAAATAATTTAAACATATTGTATTTTAATCAAAATCGTTAATGCCTTTTTTTTAAAATTAACATTTACGTAAAATGTTCCATGTAAAGAGTAGTTTGAAGTGGAAGGTTTCCTTAAAAAGCTTCGTGTCGAATTCTTGAAAGATGCTGAACCTAAATGCCAAGTTTTGTACTTAATCGACTTTTCGTTCCTGAATTATTCCGTTCATACACAACACTTTATATAAATGCGTTTTAGGTTCAAATAGTTGGAAAACATCTATTTGTGGTAAAATCTCGCTATCGAATTTTTGAGTGCAATACTATAATCGCCCAACCTTTTATACCTGGAGGCAAAGTATGAGCTGTGATAAGAGTTTTGTGGGTAGGGCTAGTGGTAATGAGAGAAAAACAATTCCCAACCCTTGCCCCTTCACACTGCCTTCGAAATCGGTAGCTCATTAGCTATAGGAGCCAGATTCCAGGAAACGCAGGTAGACCAACCAATTATGTCATTATGCCAAATGTGTCCACAGTTAACCAGATCAATTTACAGATGGTAAATGGCGTCAAGCCCCTGTTCAATTCACCAGCCATCATAGACCTATTAAGTGTGTTATTTCCCAATATTACCTATGATTATTTAATTAAGAAAATATATATTTAATTTCCTTTATACATGTTATTCATTAAAGTGATTTAAAGACATGAAAGTGTATGTAGCCAAGCATAAAATTTGTACAGCATAAGGAGGTTAGTAACTAGTCATTAGACAAATGACTATCGTGCAAAGCTTGGCAGCCGTAGATGTCCCTGTGAAACAAAAGAAAATAAACGTGTACTAGCTTAAGAATACATACAAACTACCTTCACAGGGAGAGGAAAAGCAGATACAGTACAAACAAAAGTAGCAAAAATGAAACATCAAACAGGGCAGCGAATAACTAAACAGCTTCATTTGCATTTATTTTAAAGCAATATGCATAACAACAATTTTTCGTTTTTACCAAAATACGTTAAGCAGTTGTGGGTTTTGAAAATCAAAGCTTTGTATCAATAAGTACACAATGGAAATGAGTGGGAAACGTCGTATAATTGTTATACGTAAGATATGCTTACTATAGGTTCCTTTAGTATAAGAAAGCAAAAAAGATGGTGTACATTTTGATACTATTGTACACATTAATAATAACTATCAAACCACTAGGGGCTCTCGCATCCGAGATACACTGTTTGTGGCGACTTACTATTTTAAGTGGTTTACCGGGGAAATATACGAGTCAAATGGAGAATTTAATGTCATGACGACAAGTTGGCTATGGTAGTTCAATGGGTAAGAGAGACTGGACGGAAACCAGGAGATCCGTAGTTCAAATCCCGGCCGTGACATTGAATTTTTCATGTTGACTATCAAAAATCTTATCCTATATACGGCTAGTGTGAGGAAATGCTTCATTTTCATCAATTAACTTAAATAATAAGATTAAATGATGAAGTCTGGGACTCAAATAGTTGAGATAGTAAGTCGCCACAAACGGTGTATCTCGAATGCGAGAGCCCCTAGTGGTTTACTGGGGAAATATACGAGTCAAACGGAGAATTTAATGTGATGACGGCAAATTGGCCATGGTAGCTCAATGGGTAAGAGCAACTGGACAGAAGCCAGGAGATCCGTGGTTCAAATCCCGGCCATGGCATTGAATTTTTCATGTTGACTCTATGTATATTTAATTTTCTTTGTGTAAAATGGGTTTTATTTCGACGAATTTTGCATAATTTTGAATCAATGGCAAGCTATAAGAGACAGACAAAAGCTTACTCACTGAAATGCAAATATCTAGATATACAGCTTAGCAAATAGCATTTGAATATCGTTAGCGATTCTCGAAGTATTCAAGGCCACGGTTTTCTAGTTTTTCATCTTAAGCAATTACGATAAGCGAACTAGCATTTAGTTTAATTTGGAACTATTTCTAGTCAAACACTTATCGTAATATAATGTAAACAAGAGAGTTACGTTTTAGGTAAATGAGCAATACGTATACAAGGAATTATTTGAAGTTGTAAAGCGTAAGGTTGTGCGGGCGTATAACAGCTTTGTATTGCTTTAATTTCTATCAGAAAATTATAAGCACTAAAAATCGTTAAGTACATAACAATGTAATTTCGTAACAACCTTACCAGTTTACAATAACTATACCACATCCGCTCTAAGAAACAAACTTTTGTATTATTCCGCAGAACACGTGGACAGCATATACAATCAATGGCAATAATTGCTCAGTTTTAGTTAACTTGTTGGTTTCTATTTCAAAATAACATGAAAATGTAAGTTAAAGATATATTAATAAATAATTTGACAATTTTAACAATTTTTTGAAAATAATTTTGTTCTAGTTATTCCAAATATTTTTATGTTTTGAAGTAATTATCTTAGGTATTTATATTTTGCTTCAGGTATAAATGTGTTGAGCTCATTAGTATTTGTTGGAGAATCTTCTTTAATTCTTGATCATTAAAGATATGGGTTAGTGCATTTTAATGATAATTATATAAAGAAAATAAGCGAGGTTGTATATTGTGGTCAGTGGTCAACGAGAGCATTCAATACATTAGTGCTTAGGGCCTCCTCTCGTATTTGTTTACCTCAGGTATGTTTCTTATTTGGGAAAGCTTGTACATATCGATGGAGTAGATCTTGGGTCAGCTTCTTCTTGACAGTGTGCGTGTGTATGGAGCCCAGTACACAGAAGTGAATCGGCTAGTGTAGTTAATTTTAGATATCGATCCCTCAAGATTAAAAAACATTATCCGAAACCATCTGATCGTTAAATACAAACAATAAATCACAATTTTCCGCCTATCTATGTCTTAATTATTAGAGCGTTTAACATTCAACTTAGCATGTAATTTGTAACTACTACAAGCTAATAAGGTACTTAAGAATGATGTTATTTATCTACATAAAATAGTGTCTCGCTTCTAGCTCGGTGAGCTAGTCGTCCTTTTTGGCGATTTCTTATTCTATAAGAGCAAATGTCATCCGAGTATCTATTGTTATAGAGTACTCACCATTTGTGGACTTGAAAAAGCTAAAAAATAAATTAACTAATACTGAAAACTGGCAAGATTGCGTATTACGATACGTTTCTAGAGTAGATACTTCAAAATTTTGAGGTTCCTTGTACTGCAATTTCTTAAATTCCTACCATGTACGTAAAATCTTTGTATTAACATTGCTTAAAATGAAAAGAATATTCCAGGGTATTGTATTTATATTTTTTTAATTTCCCGTGTTTATAAATTATTTAAATGTCTTATGAGCTATAACAAGAGTGCAGATGTGGAAAAACTAACTTTAAGGCCCACTATAATAAAAAATGATAGCATGTATCATAAGTATTCATAGAACCACAGGGATGTGATTTAAAATGCCGAAATAGATATAATGTCAATGTTCGCAAAATGACAATAAACTATAAAACATATATTTCAGTGTTTACCTATCAATAATAGAGAAAATGAAATAAACACAGGATCGTGCATCATGGAAATATTACCTACAGAGTATAATGATAAGCTAATTCAGTTGATCAATAAGTAATTACATGAAGAGGAATTAAAAGTGCATAAGTGCAGGTACCTTTCATTAGCAGGCGAAGTCGCCAAGTTAAACAAGTTGGTCAGACCAACAATTGTGGAAAATAGTATTTCTTAATTGAAAACGAAGCATTTAGTTACGTTGAGTAATAACTAATACTCATACCTTCTATACACCCTTTTTATTTATAAGTTGGTTCATAAGCTTTATTTTTGTTTCAAAGTGAATTTTGCAAACAAAATAAAATGTTTTGGAAATGCGTTTCATTTTTGTTAATTTACGTCCTTAAACGTTAAGTCATATCGGACGATGAATGGAATGGGTGAAATGATGCTAAAATGAGTCCATGGTCCATGGAGTTTAGAGTTGCCCGACATTCGTCTTCCAGGATAAGGGAAAAGACCCGAAAAACCTTATCCAGGCAATTCACCCTGACCGAGATTCGAAATTCGTTAACATTAAACTATTATTGAGTTTATAGATACACTGCATAAGTCTCATTAAAGTTTAGAGTTATCATTTTTCATAAAAAACATGGAATGTGATGTACAATCACTCATCACACTAGAGTGAAAATAAAGTAGGTGTACCACTAAATTTTGAGGGCCAAAACTTCTCTCAATGTCCAAGCGATATCAATATTTTAATTGTTACTATACAGAGCTATAAACCTTACATTTCCTCTTTCCAGTTAACTTCAAATGTTGTGTATTTTCACTGCAGATGAAATGTTTGGAAAAGAGATAAATATTATTATTTAATTTTATTTTTATATGCGTTCAGTGCTTTGACGTCCCGCGTTCGTTTGTCTCTTCATCTGTCCGCTTGGAACACCTTATGCACACTGAACACAGAGCTGAAATGTTGTACACAAATTTTAATAACACTTGCGAGACATTTATAATATAGCTGTAATAAGATAAAACCAGTAATAGAGTTTATGGGTTTCTAGGGGAACCATAAGCATTCACGGAGTTGACAGTTTAATGTAAGAGCTTAAACAAAATATATCACCAAAGTTCAGTTTGTTTGATCATTGGTGTAACATTAAGGGTAGTTAAAGGGAATGTTCTTTTCTTTAAATAATTTACGACTTAAAGAGCTATTTTCTACAGCAATTACAATAAGTTTATCAGTGTTATCGCATTCTTTACCCTAATAAAGGATTACATTTCAACTTTATCGGTTTCCATGCATGTCTTAAATATATGAGTGAAGAAAATAGTTAAACAGAGAAATTTATTTATAAAGATGAGATATAACATGTTTAAGTAAAATCATTTCTTTGACAAATTAGAGTTCAAAATTAATTACTAATATTTTCTGCATAGAAAAGCTATAAACTATGAATGAAGGCGAGATTTTGATTTATAAAAGGAGGTGGAGTAGAAATTTGATCCATACCTTTGTTTTGGCGAAATCTGCTCGCACCTTCCCAGCTTATCGCGACGCCATCCTGGACTACACTCCTCCACACCGGAAGAAAATAGCTTCTCTTGGCTGCCAATCTTTTCTTCTACAGCAGCTGCTCCTTTGATCGCTTTCAAAAATTGAGAGAACTCCAATACAGGAACCTGCTCTTCATAAGATTTCTGAACGTCTGATGTTGATCTCTCTTGAGCCGCATCAAAGTCTATTGCTTTTGGTTTTGCTTGTGATGCTGTTTTCTCCACCTCTTCCTTTTTGGGAGTATCGGTTATGACAGTTCCATGTTTGCTGTTGTCTCTGTGTTTACTGCCACTAATGACTTTTTCTTTTTCTTCTCCAGCTGCACTAACAACGCTTCCAGAATTTAAGATTTCTTTCTTTTCAGAGGTCGAAGGAGACTGTGGCACCTCAAGTGTGGATACTAATTTGTCCTTGAGCTTTTCATTGCTGTCATCAGGAGAGTTTGGTATATTTTGATGCTCTTCGGTTGAACCTTCTTTAGGAACTTGTGTAGTTACCGCAACAGGAGACTGGGTGATAACAGTAGTATCAGGATGTCCTTCGGAAGGTTGCAGAGCGGTTGATGGAGAATGCGCTATTAACACTTCTTTGCTGTTTTCGTCTGATGTATCACAATTCTTTTTGTCAATATCGACCTTGTACGGCGATTTACTGGCAGAAAAGTCCGGAGACGGAATTTTGGTTCCATCGGAAGAGCTTGGAGTAACAAATTTGTTGCTGATAACCTTGTTTAAGTCTTCTCCTTCAGAGTTTTGTAGCAGAGGATGATTCTTCCTGTTGGACACAGCTTTAGCAGTGAAGTCCAGCAAGTTGACACCGCTACTTGGAAGGAGAACGATCACGAAGTTCTCCAGATGAGCGTGAACATTAAAATCGCCCTCTTGACGTTGATCATATTTGACAGGTGCTGCAGACACTGTATACGCAAGCAATACCAACAATAACACTGTCACCATGTTACGGCGCGTCCGTGGCTGGCTGGCACTGAGGCAATACTACACTGCTCACCTCTGCATGATGCAGGCTGCCCAGAAACCGGATTGTCGATGCCCAGAGGCCCTCTACCAGAAGTCCAACCGGAAGGTCAAGCCGACAGCCTCCGTCACAACACCACTGCGTGCGTGATGAAGCGCAGTTGTCAGATCATGCCCTCCCTCTCCTTCTTGTCCTCTTCTTTTTTTATCATTTCTCTCTTCCTCATTCCATTTTTGTAAGGTTTCAGTTCCCCTCTGATTTGAGGTGAATGGCCTTTGAAAAATGCTTAAGTTCGTGTTTTCTCATAAGTAATTTAAAATGTTGATCACAAGGTAATCCTGTAGCATAAAGAAAACCAGAACACTAAATTTAAATTAGCTGTGTCTACTTCTGATAAGTTCTTTACTTAATAATCTGAATTTCTGCGGTACATTTTAAATTAATTAATCAGTTAAAAACTGTTATACACTGATTATTTTATATGGTGAAAAGTGTCGAGAAAAATATTTTAAGATAATGGCAATGAAAATGAGCTTGGGAGTTGTAAGGTCAGACACTGGAATTCAAATATGGCCCGAAATGGATAAACTAGAAGCAAATAGTGTAAGCATAACACATATAAGCACATATACATAACTATGACTAATAATAATAATAATAATAATAATAATAATAATAATAATAATAATAATAATAATAATAATAATAATAATAATAATAATAATAATAATAATAATAATAATAATAATAATAATAATAATAATAATAATAATAATAATAATAATAATAATAATAATAATAATAATAATAATAATAATAATAATAATAATAATAATAATAATAATAATAATAATAATAATAATAATAATAATAATAATAATAATAATAATAATAATAATAATAATAATAATAATAACAATAACAATAACAATAACAATAACAATAACAATAACAATAACAATAACAATAACAATAACAATAACAATAACAATAACAATAACAATAACAATAACAACAATAACAACAATAACAACAATAACAACAATAATAATAATAATAATAATAATAATAATAATAATAATAATAATAATAATAATAATAATAATAATAATAATAATAATAATAATAATAATAATAATAATAATAATAATAATAATAATAATAATAATAATAATAATAATAATAATAATAATAATAATAATAATAATAATAATAATAATAATAATAATAATAATAATAATAATAATAATAATAATAATAATAATAATAATAATAATAATAATAATAATAATAATAATAATAATAATAATAATAATAATAATAATAATAATAATAATAATAATAATAATAATAATAATAATAATAATAATAATAATAATAATAATAATAATAATAATAATAATAATAATAATAATAATAACAATGATATACAGAAGCATAATGTTTAAATTTTACTACGAGTGTTTAGAAAACACTCTTAGAACGAAATACCAAAGTTATATATAAATATTCATGTGCTTGAACTAATTGAGAAAATATAAATCTATTTGCTGTTTTTCAGTTTTCCAAAAGCAAAACAGACACTTAAAATGAACAAATTGCCTCAAAAAAGAGGGAAGGAGAGAGGGAATGAAATCGAGAGGATTAGCAGAAAGAAATTGCAAACCATGCTATCAAATTCTTCACAGATCACCAGTTCACTTTTGAAAGTGTTTTTTTTTTAATTACGTCCTCCAACGTTTTAGTCACATCGGATGATGAATGAAATGAGTGAAATTATGCTCAAATGGGCCCACGGTCCATAGAGCTTAGAGTTACCCGACATTCGTCTTTCAGGATAAGGGAAACCCCCGGAAAAAAGTCTTATCCATATTACTGAACGAAACTCGAATTACAACATGTAAGTACTTTAAGGCCCGGGCTTTATATTTAACCACTATTAGGTCAATTAACATGTAGTAAGTCGCCATTAAGGTAGTTGTCTCATGTGTTTATGAGAACTCCTAAGTGGTTTACCGGGAAAATACGAGTCGGCTGGAGAATTTAATGTCATATCGGCACGTTGGCCATAGTAGCTCAATGGTAGAGGGGCTGGACGGAAACCAGAAGATCCGTGGTTCAAATCCCGGCTATGGCATTGAATTTTTCAGTCTGACTCTACGTTTCCACAATTTAGCCTACACACGTCCAGTGTGAAAGAACAATTAATTTCCATGAGTAAATTTTATTGGAACTCTTCTGATGTACATATAACAGGAATTTTATTTCATTTTTTGCATTTTATGCTTTATATATATATACTTTAGAATGTATTTGTGCAGTATATTACTTTATTGTGATAGTGATTAGAATTCCAAGTTTAAACGGCTAAATAATTTTTTATAAATCTCTATTTCTATATATTTAAATATTGGGCCTTTGTTTGAGCCTTTAATTAGAATCATTTTTTATCCTCCACAGAATCGGATGTGTGACTGTTTCAAATCAAAACTGTTCATAATAATTTGCGTTTAAATTTTAACCTCTGAATATGTGGAGTTAAAAACGGCATTGGTTGTTCTTTTCATATCGAAGTTATATTAAAGGCGTATATACGAATCAATAAATTAAGAAAGGCTGGCCCCGTAGCTCAGTCGGTAGAGCACCTGCCTACTGAGCTAGGGGTCCCGGGTTCGATTCCCGGCGGTGGGGGTGGGGATTTTTCTCCGACCAAGAAAATTACCCATCTTCCCCAGAGTCTGGAAGTATGAATGAGAGTGTGAATATGTGCGTGATGTAATGATTAAAAACAAAAAAGATAACGAGTTAACACCTTCTGTAAGGTCCAAAGGAGAACGGCCGCCGATATGACCATAATAGTTAAAGGCAATGGAACAAGCAAGCAAAAAAAAAAAAAAAAAAAAAAAAATTAAGAAAGTAATTAATGTGCATTAAATAAAAGTTATTATTTTTACGAAATAATCAGAATAGTTTAAATTTTCGATTTATGATGTGATATTCAAATAGTCGCTGGTAAATATTTTACTTAGCGCTTCAAATACAAAAAAGAATGAATAAACAAAAAAAAAAAAAAAAAGCATTAGTAATACTAGAGCACAAAATCATAACCGTAGCATATTGCTATCTTCTGCTAGCACGAACCAGTCATTTCACTATACTTGCTTCCACTTTTGGTGACTTTCGTGATTTGGTGTATATTTCTCACTGTTTCAGTTGCATCACATCGTACAACTTTCGAATTTAAATAAAGGAAACTTTGAATTTTAACCAGTTTTATCTGTTAGTCTGTACCATATATGAATTATGGCTTCTCTGGTCTTAGCTCTACTCAGAAATTAACTTTCCTTTTCTCAATAATTACATATGTTTTACAATAATATGTAGCATTTATTGCAATGGGTAAGAGCGACTGGATGGAAACCAGGAGATCAGTGGTTCAAATCCCGGTCATGACATTGAACTTTTTATATTGACTTTATCCAAAATCTTATCCTATATACGGCTAGTGTGAAGAAATGATTAAATTCCATCAATTAAAGCATTTATGGCATTGCCCCTAATTCAGTTTGAGTTTCCCTTCGTTGGAAATATTCTGTTTGATTTCTGTAAGGATAGAAGCTTATCTTAGCTTCTCTTGCGTTTAAGATTACCCATGCTCTTATCTCCACTGTTTGTATTAAACTGCGACTTTCAAAACTATCTTTATCTGAACACCAGAAGTTCTATTTGAAAACGAGTGCAATCATTTTATTACTCAATTTCGTTCATATGACATTCCAGTTTCGACAAAGGAAATGAAATGAACTGTTATATTTCAACCAATCACAACTGCACTTCTCAATGCTTTTGCAAAATCATATTTTTACTTTTAAGATTACCGCAACTACCTTCTTTTGTTTTCTCAGAGCTGCTAACCGTTTTCCTGTAAATGGCTCGGCAATAGTATCACAAGTGGTACAAAATGGAATCCAGGAGCAAGAGACAATCAAATTCACGGGATTTACCAATTCATCTCCAGTTATCAAATTTACAGATTAAGGAATAACGTCATAAAGAAGGACTAATAAACCACAAAATTCTTTCTCCACATCTTCTTATTTAACTAAGCATATTTGCTAAAGCAAAATAAACCGACGCCCCTTCGTGAGTTTTTATAACAGCACTTTTAATAGCTGTGCTTATAATTAATGTGTATTCCACAAATGTAAGTGCAAACATAATTGCAACTAAGGTCCTATTGGTGATTTTTTCACTTTTAAGACAATTGCTAATCAGCAATGATGTTCAGTCGCTCGCAGTGTCGTTAATTTCTGTGTTGCTAATACGTTTGGTGATTGTATTAATTTCACATAAACATCCATACTTCCAAACACTAGGAAGGATAGGGAATAGTCCTGGCTAATTAAAAATTCCCAACATCGAGCGGGAATTGGAACCCAGAACCTCTGAATTTGAGAGTTGACCTGATCACCAGAACGCAGAGGTAGTCAATAAAGTTCAGTGGGTAAAAGTCATGTGAAGAGAAAAGCGGATGTTATAGGCATTTTATTTAAATCCTTATTTCATTCAACAAATGTCCTAATATTATCATTTGAGAATCTGAGCTTTTCAGACGGATTCACTTAACACGTTCAGGGATTTATCTGCTACTTTAAACCCTCTTCTGATATTACTTTTATTTATGTAATTTATTATATTTTCATTGGTATCCTACAAAATGCACATATCAGCACAAAATATTTAATGAGATTATTACTTAATGACATCTTATGCCAGGCGTTTGATAACCACCAGCTTAAACAAGTTAGGTGTTCCGTCGCTGTAAAATTGCAGAAGTGAAATTATTGCACCTGATTCTCATTCTCTGTAACTTGCTGCTTATTGTATTATGAACCACAACTGGTAAACAGACTCAAATGGAGAAGCAATGTGTATGACTTTCATTACATAAGTAAATTAAATTTGGCAATATACAGTATCCTCAGTGGTAAAGGGGTAGCATATTTGCCTCACAGGTTCAAATTTCTTTACTCGTTTGATGGATGTTCATATTCTTTTTCTTGACTCATTTAGGACTTGTTGATACACCGAAACTCGTCATTTGTAAACCATCGTACGTGTGTGACCACTTATGGTGACCCTTGAGGAAGAAACCAGTTCTCAGGAAGTTATTTATCTGTACATTAATCTTGTGACACTTGAGGAAGAACTTATCAGAAATAAGACTACAAGCTAATGGCTTTTCTACCTGATGCAAGGATTAGAAGGGAAAAGTGGTTAAAGAGGCCAGAAATAAACCGGCCACAAAGGAAATCACGTTAAATTTCCACAAGTCATCTTACAAGATTTAAAAAATATATCTGTATTATAAATAAATTCAAGAAGCCTAGAATTTAGAATAATAAATAACACATACAGTATAGGTAATATATTGCGTTTGTAATCTACACTGATACACTATTTGTCTTTTCTTCCCCTGAAACTATAGGAAACATTTTGAGTTTCGTAGTATACTCATCTATGTTGCAAATATTGCTTATATGAGAAGACACCAGGGTCTGTTTTATCTGAACTTACAAAATGCCGCGATATATATAGAAACTTTGTTCTACAATAACAAGTATTTTCAGCGTCACCTGTATACGTTTAGTTGTATTATTGCAACATCTAACCCAGATGATAGTTGCATATAAATAGGTACCATTTGCAAACGTTCATTACATTTAAGTTTGCATGATTTTGCTGAAAAATACTCAATAAAACGTATTACTTTTCTAGAAATTACTTATAGTAGATAGAGGAAGTATTGCATTCTATCCAGTGTTTTAGATATCACCAGAAATGCATTGTTTTAAGACACGGAGCTTAGGAAAGCTTCATAAAAGGCGAGATGTATGTGTCCATCTGTGTACTTTCTGTGCGGGTCTGTGTGTCCATGTATGTGTGTGTCCCTGTGTGTATGTACGTGTGTCTGTCTGAGTCTGAAAAGTATAAGTCAGAAACGAAAAGTAATACCAACTTGGTATTAAAGTTCAGGAACTTCTATGGATACGACACGAAACTTATCAAGAAGATTCCTCCTAAAATTTACATTTATATTGAAAAACTTTGGTTATTTTGGTTTCCTCAGAAATGACTATAAATTTCTTCTAAAACGCCACATAATATATACGTTCACATGACCGATTAAGTTTATACATATGTTGCATTTTCTGCGAATGGCCTGTGAAGTTCTCTTCATTTTGAATGAAATTCGTATAGTTTTGTATAACAGATAACTCATAATAGATAGATTAAGCTTTATTAATTATAAATGCATATCTCAGAAACACACACATTATGTAAAATAACTCCTTAAATTGCTGCTCAGTTTCTCCAGATTGAAATGTGACGTATTAGAAGTTATTTTGCAATACCTTTAATATGATTTTAATTAATGTCTTTAGCTATAAATTAAATAAATATTCATATTACAGATAATACTTCTCCAAATTATTTAAGTTAATTGATGGAAATTAATAATTTATTCACACTATCCGTATATAGGTTAAGGTTTTTGGACAGATAGAGTCAACATGAAAAATGCAATGCTATGACCGGGATTTGAACCACGGATCTCCTGGTTTCCGTCCAGTCGCTCTTATCCATTGAGCTACCATGGCCAACGTACCGTCCTGACATTAAATTCTCCAAATATTCACATATTTTCCCGGTTAACCACTAGGGGCTCTTGCATTCGAGATACACTTGTTTGTGGCGACTTACTATCGTAAGTATTTGAATCCCAGGCTTCATCATTTAACTCTTATTATTTAAGTTAATTGGTGGAAATTAATTTCTTCACACTAGCAGTGTATAGGCTAAGGTTTTTGGGTAGTTCTCCTCCAAATTGTTCAAACTGATAAACAAATGTCAGTCAAGTGACAATGGAAGAAACACACGAAATTCAAACTCAAATGGGTGTTCCACAGCGAAGCATTTATGTCTAGGTGGTTATCTTTAGCAGAAATCTCTTGAGAAAACGTTCTTGCGTTTTATTTGATGAGTATGTACGCTATCAGTACACGAAAGGAAATGTCTGACGTTAACCAAATCTGTATGGCTTCTGTGAGAAATAAGTTGAGAGTTCTATGTGCTTAAATAAAACAGTCAATGTTGTCATTCTCGTGTCACCTAACAATAGATAGAACAGAGGAGGATGTGTAGTGTTTAACGCCCGCTTTTACTACATATGGCACCGCAGGCGGTGACACTGATGGTACATGAGATGAAGATGGAGCACCGGTGGAATGAGATGGCGGGGGAAACCGGAGGTCCCGGAGAAAACCCGCCCCAGTGCCGTGTTGTCCACCACAAATCTCACTTTGCGGTCGCCTGGGATCGAACCCGGGCCGCCTTGGTGAGAGCCAAGTAGTCTAACCACTGAGCCACGGCGCGGCCCAGAACAGAGGGGAAGATCTTGGTCGTGTCAGCCTAACCTTTGAGGTTGTCAGTGTCGACCTTAATGTTTCGGTACATAACTTTAGCAGTATTGTAGATTAAGTTGTATTGTAGTGTCACATTTATCATAATGATGACCACACACTACTTTAAGTGGTTTTAATTTGTTGCAGAATGCTGAATATTGAAATTTTGAGCTTCAACGATATTGTTAGTGTAGATTTTGTGTTAATTCTTATTCAAATCGTTGTTGAAAAAGCGGGACGCCATTGCAATCACAGGGGAGATAAATTGTAATCAAGATCATAGACTGTTTAAAGAAATTTGAGAGACTTAAAAATGGAGGGCGTACAACATGTGTCGAGAATCTGCTGCAGCTCCAGTATCTCGTGCAAGAGTGTAAAGAATGTTAGAAAAGGTAAAGGCGGACAGTTCGGTGAGCAAGAGCTGATAAAAAACACCAAATAGCAAACAGTAGAAGACAAACATACACTCATTTATGGAATCTGCCATTAAGGGACTAATTTATATTTTACATTAAACAAAATTTGTTCCCAGTTTGGTTGAAGCACACAGAGTTTTGAGGAAGGCCAGGTTAGTATGGACAATACGACAAATATTGAAATCTCTGAAATTTTGATAAACTAAAAGCCATGTAGGTTTTAACCAAAATGTTGATGGACAAGCCTAACATCATAGCAAAGCAGTTCCATTATTTAAGACGAATGCAGAAACTCAGAGCAAGTGATGGACAAATCGTTTATCTCGATGAATCTTGGCTGAATGTGAACCACAGGCAGAATTATGTGATACGCCTGATGGTAAAATGAACATACCTATGATTATTACTCTAGGTAAAGGACATAAATTCATTACAGTGCACGCTAGACCTTCCGAAGGGTTTATTCCAAATGCTCTTCTTTGTTTTTGGTCTAACTGAGCTAAATATTATCACGAAGAGAGGCACAGTATTACTTTTATGGATTGGTTCGCAAACTCCTTCTTAACATCAGTCAAAACAGTATAATATTTATGGACAGTGTACGGTATCGTTTGATGGAATTAGGCTCCTATGCTGTGCAGTTTAAAGAGCGATGTGCAAGACTGATTATGTGAAAAGAATATTGAATGCAATTGTGGATCCATAAAAATTAGTGTTATTTGTTATTAAACTGATAAATGAACGCTTTAGTAAAATTGATATTGACACTAATTAAGTTAATTGATGGAAATTAATCATTTATTCACACTAGCTAATATACAGGCAAAGAGCGTGAAGAAATGATTCATTTCCATCAATTAACTTTTAATAATTAGAGTTAAATGATGACGCCTGGGACTCAAGTAAGTAAGTCGCCATAAATGGTGTATCTCGGATGGGAGAGCCTCTAGTGGTTTACGGGGGAATTATATGAGTCAAATGGAGAATTTAAAGTCATGTCGGCAAGTTAGCCATGGTAGCTCAATGCGACTGGATGGAAACCAGTAGATCCGTGGTTCAAATCCCGGCTGTGGCATTGAATTTTTCAAGTTGACTCCATCAATCCAAAATCTTAGCCTATACGGCTAGTGTGAAGAAATGATTAATTTCCATCAATTAACTTTTAATAATAAGAGTTAAATGATGAAGCCTGGCACTCAAGTACTTACGATAGTAAGGCGCCACAAACGGTGTATCTCGAATACGAGAGCCCTAGTGGTTTACCAGGGAAATATATAAGTCAATTGGAGAATTTAGTGTCATAACGGCAAATTGGCCATGGTACCTCAATGGGTAAGAGCGACTGGATGGAAACCAGTAGATCCGTGGTTCAAATTCCAGCCGTGGCATTATGTCAACTTTATCAATTAATACTATTGTTTAGTTAACAAGTTATACCTATAGCAACGTGTCTTTCCGTCGTAGCATTACAATTTCGGTGCTACTGAATGAATCTGAGCCCAAGTAAAGAAAGATTTTGCAAAATATTCAAACTAAGGGACATAACAGCTCTTTTTGAAAATGTGCTACTCAACTTTTGGGAAAAAGTGTATGAAACTGTTGAAAACAAGAAAAAAGTTTATTGGCACACAGATGGACTGACCGACGCTGCCAGTTTGTAATTATTTGTCTTGAAGATACGGATAGCCAGGATGAGGAGTAGAATCTTCCACGGATGAGATGGAAGGAGTGGTATCGATGGTATCAATCCCCTAATGGAAGGTGTGCTAACGTGAGACCAATCGTATGTGCAGTCTCTGTCTAAAATTTTGTCTGAAGTAACAGAGTAACAAACTAACTGTAGTTCTGGTATGAAAGAAACCTGCTAATTGTGCACGTTGCTAATGCTTCTGTAACGACTTGCTGCTTTTTCTATCGAGAGATAATTGCTTTCATTCTTCTACCTGGGATCAGTCAGGTATGGAAAACCTTTTGCACGTTATTAACATTTCTTTGTGTCAAAAATTTATCCAATGTCTTTTCTCAACCCTTTACGGACAATATTGAGTGGTGCGGGAGGCGATGAACTGAAGCACGAAGCATTTTCGCTTGAAGGAGGAGTATAAGTACACCTTTGTAAACTTTGCGTTTCGTTGCTTAAGTGAAACTGCAGAATTACGTCACGCATCGCGTGGAAAGTATCCGTTTTATAATTACGCTGACATCACAACTAATGTGTTCACAACAGTAAAGCGAAACCAACTACTGTCACGTGATTTACTCCATAAGATGTCACTGACTGGTTAAGTTTATATAGGAATCGGTTCCTGTTCAATAGAAGCGGGGTGACAACGAATTGTACCCCAGCCAATAGATAAAGGATGGACTAGTGTTTCAGGTCACATTCATTTAGTGTCCTTTAAAAAAAATAATTGAAAATGTTCTTTGTAAGTACTTCTCTGGGAGGGGGACTTTCTTAAAAAGAAAACATCCTTGAAAGATTAACCTAAATACCAAGTTTGGTAGTTCATCAACTTTTCGTTTTTGAGTTGTGCGGCCCACAGACAGACAAAGGTGTATTTTCTTAAAATGCTCTTTTTATGCAGGGGACCTCGAAAGCGTGAATTTCAATTAAATTTTGGTATTGAATTTTTGATTGGAAGGAAATGCCTTCAGTACCTATTATGCACGTGATAGAGAAAATAAAAATGGCAAAATAGGATTCTTCTATGACTTCTATGACTATAGTTGTCAGTGGGCAAGAAAATTCGAGGAACTCATGATGAAATCTGAACTATGATTTTCTCCCAAGTACAGCCATAACATGGGTTTTGCCCGCCTCTGCAGCGTAGATGGTAGCGTGTCTGCCTCACAGTCAACACGTCCAGAGTTCGAATCTCGGTCAAAGTGAGTTTTGTGGATAAGATTTATCCGGGATTTTCCCTTATCCTGGGAAATGACCATCGGGTAACTTTAAGCTCTATGGATCCTGGGCCCATTTGAGTATCAAATCTCCCATTTCTTCATAGCGGTATGGTAACGTTAGTATATTATGTCCCATGAAGGGCAAAGGTCTCCTATACTTAGGACTCCAACACGGTAAGCTATTCCATGTTGGGTTTGTGTGGCTTTTGTCATTTTCTCTTGTTCTTATTCGGACCTAATCACTTGCACTCAGCTACTCCTACGCTTGCACTTGTATTTTGTCGCCCATATATTCCCACTTCCTTCTGTCTCGAGCTGTTGTTCGCCACTGATGACTGGCTTGTGCTGCGTAGAATCTTGTGGTCTTCCTCTTTGACGTTTTCCTGTGCGCGAGTCCCAAACCATGATCTTGTAGGTCCATCTCTCATTCATAAACCTTAGAAAATGTTGATTAAAAAGAACACGGTTTGTATCAAAATATGAAAATAGGACTAGAATTCTGAAGTTACTTTCTGTATATTATTCCAGAGGTTTCTTTTCCCATCATAAAAAGGAGTTATTTCTTACGAAGCCGCAAAATTCTAGTTCTGAAACTCTCTGTTGAAACGTAATTTATTTCTAGGGAAGCAAGAACCCTATTTTTAATAATTCTATAACAATATGTCACCTAATTCTTTATTGAATTATTACTTAGTCTAACATCCAGATGTTTTAGAACTGTGGTGCTTTAACAATCTGAAGTGTAGAAGTTTCACAACTTTTCAAATTCATTTACACATCACATAATTTCTTACGTATGTATACACAAAATATTCTTGTATTCTCGTAACGTTACTCATAGTAAATCTCTTTGTAGTGTACTAGGAATAAAGCAAATGCATAATACAGAAAACAAAAAGCAATATTTGATAAGGTAAGTCGGGTTTTGTTACTAATGAACACATACGAGATGCTTTAGGTATATAATAATAACCCATGGCACGACAGCCCTTAGAGGGCCAAGTCCTACCAACCCGACTGTCGGCCTCACGCCCACTTACTCACGGCAGATGTGGACGATCATCCAGCCGATACGGGGAGGAGATGTGGTCAGCATCTCGGCATCCCCCAGCCAAAATGTTGATTTCCGTGACCAGGGCCGCTTACCTAACGTAGGCTCCTCACTTTCCTCACGATGCTGAGTGGGCATCGGTCCTATACCCAGGACCTAAAATCCGCACCCCAAGGATGGGATCGAACCCGGGCTGCTTTCCGTGGCCAGGGACCAAGGCATGCTGCCTTAGCCCACTACGCCACGGCGCAGGACGCTTTAGGTATATGCTGTACCTTAATATTATTAAATTAGAAGTTTCTTGATTATTAATGGTTTTCGATTATTCGTGCGTCTACTACTATGTATTACCTCGAATAATCGAGAGTATAAAATATATAAAAATATTATAATTATACTGCGCCTTTTAAAAACAAAATTCAGTCTCCACCAAGTAGGTGAATGAATGTGTAGTGTTTAACGCCCACTTTTACTACATACGGCACCGCAGGCGATGACACCGGTGATACATGAGATGAAGATAGAGCACCGGTGGAATGAGATTGCGGGGGAAACCGGAGATCCCGGAGAAAACCCGCCCCAGCGCCGTGTTGTCCACCACAAATCTCACTTTGCGTTCGCCTGGGATCGAACCCGGCCGCCTTGGTGAGAGCCAAGCGGTCTAACCACTGAGCCACGGCGCGGCCCCACCAACTAGGTAATTCTTTCTAACACATTCATTAAGAAAATATGTAGCTTTCAGAATTAAATCAATGCTTCCAAGAGAGAATTTATAAAAATATGTAGCAATAATAAAGTAAACGTTAGCTAAAACATTAATCCCCTTATATAAAAATGAAATCTGTTCTGAATTTGTGATCGTTTCTCAGGTCACGAACTAAGGACTTCAAATAGCCACCAAGTGGTGCTCACTGTGATGATGTGAAAGTTCGCAGTTTAAACTTGGAAAGCGTGATCACTCTTAGCCCCTTCTTCAACTGTGGTATCTTTGTTTCGCTTAACATGAAAATGATATAAAGTCTGACAGCGGAAAATTGAACTTTGGCACTACCAATCATCTCCAAATTGGAAGTCTCAATAACTATTGTTCCATATTAATACGAATATTAATTAAAAAGTATTCAATTGATCTTTAATGTAGTAAATAAGTTTTAATAAGGTAGTGAAAAGAGGCTTGTTTGGATATATTGTCTGATAGGCAGACTTTAACACAAAACTTGTGATAGTTTTTGCCTATTTATAAATAAAAAGGGGAATTATTGGTTAAAATAATAATTACATTCGTGTGAGCTTACAATATAACGCCAGGTTTATACTTATATGAAGAAACCAAGTAATAATAGAATGGCATTTCTTAAATCAATTACAAGTATTTTTCCACTTTACTATATAGACAAAGTGGAAAAAAACAACATAGTTACATATAAATCTACTTTTGGCACACTTGTCATCCCTTAATCCAACATAAATTTTTAATTTCTCAGAGAATTCATTGTCCAGGGTCCATAGAGCTTAGAGCTACCCGACATTCGTCTGTAAGAATAAGGGAAAGCCCCAGGAAAACCTTATCCAGGTAACTCACCCTGACCGAGAATCGAACTCGGGACCTCTCTAACGAGAGGCTGACATGCTACCATCTACGCTACCGAGGCGGGCTTTTCAACTTTAGATGTTATTTTACAATGAATTAATTCCTTTAATGTTTTTAATTTGCCCTTTCTTCCCAAATACTTTCCATGCAAACACATATAGGATCTATCACAATCTTGAATCAATACAAATAATCCCCAAATGTACCATGTCCTGTAAGTATTGTCCAGTTAAGTTGTGGATTAATGGTAGTGAAAAAACTCAAAATTTTCGAACATTTTTCCATGTAAACGGTAGCTTGGAGTGAAAACACACACATACACACACACACACACACACACACACACACACACACACACACACACACACATACACACACACACACACACACACCTGCACGATGAGATCTCTATATCGGATTTTTGGGTGGAATGGTATCTTCTCGACCTACTATGTACGTGATAGAGAAAGTAAAAGTTAATTTTACCTATGACACCATTACGTATAGACCATGATCTAATTCAAGAATGATGTGAGTGCGCAAGACAGGCACTCTCCAAAAGGGTAGGTGAGGAAATGGAAAGAAGGTTCATGGCATTCATATACCACAGTATAGTCAGGTTTAGGTTTTAATTTATTGAAAATATAATACTTCATAAGGTTTAAAGACCCATCAACATTCCAAAGACAGTAAATTTAAAGATTATTTATTAAATATATTTATCAAATTCATGTTCCAAAAATACCTACAATTCGTTAAGTTTGACAAATACATTTTTTCAATTTATTTTGAAGTAAATTACCCTTAAATGCCTCAGCATTTCAGCTTGATACCAACTAATCGTATTACATTAAAGAATAATTGTGTTAAATGATTAATACACATATATTACTGAAAATGTATCAATTTAAATGTAATACTGTATTACTAATACAGATACATATTTTATCTTTTAATTAAGACTACCCAAATTAATGTTTTGAATCCCCCAAAACAAGTGCTTGCAAATATAAAGAAGCATTTAGGTCAACGGCTTTGACATAGTGATTATAAAATTTCTTTATCTTACACAGTTGATCAATGGCTCCCTCTGTTGCTATTAATGATTCGTCTGAGCTCCTCGATAGGCGCTGGTGTCGAGTGATTTACCAAGCTACAAACGGGGAATCCCCCAAAACTGTCAGTCGTAAGTTTGAATGCGATTGCGTCATAATCAAAGTGAAATGTTTATTTCTGGTGTCACGACCTTCACAACTTTGCCAACTCATTAGTTTGATAACATCAATGTTAACCCATACAGAAATAAAACGATTCAGCCAGATATGGCATGTATTTTTAGAAACAGTTAAGAACACTTGAACAAGTCGACCACAAATTATCTTTAACTTCTTCATACAGCCAGTAATAAAAAAGAAGCATATTTTGTTAAGGATAAGTTACACAATGGACATTTTTTCAAATTAGAAAATTATGTTTTAAATGAGTGTACTTCCATTCAATTGTTTTACTTCATTGTTAAGTTCTAGAAGGTATTTAGATAATTGTTGCATTTGCTATTAGCATTATTTTATCCAAATATGTGAACACAAGAAATAATTCAAAGCACTGAAGATGTAGGTGAAATCGAGACAAAATGTATAGTTAGTAAGGAAGAGCTTCTACAAAAGTGCAGTTCTTTGTGTGGGGTTGGTAGCATATAAGCAAGATTTGAAAACATTTCATAATACATCTGAAAGTCGGTAAAAATTGACATAACATTAGAAATATCTTTGGAATATAAAGAGCCTTCCGAAAATGTACCATTCTTAGGCAAATTGCTGTATCTAAAGATGTGGCATCTTTTATCTTTGTTGAAGACAAACTCTTAACAAATTTACGAATTTGATTTACATTGAAATAAAATTACGTATAATATTGAAAATATAAAATATTTATGGCTGTGAGCTGTCTCATGTCGGAGTTGAAGTTAATAAGAGTACAAACAGAACTTCTTGAAACCTCAAATTTGGTTTATATCGCTATGAAGTGAAAATAAAAGTATAGTGAGAGACACTTCTAAATTCACGCTTTTAAAGTGACATAAGTATTGTGTGTACATTATAGTTATCGAACTATTCCATTCGATTCTGTTTAGAATTTACTTATGTGTTTACTTATTTCTTTATACTAATGAAAGCAAAGTGAGACACCTGCCTCTTAACACAAAAGGTGCAGCAATATCACTAACTTTATCTTCCTTGAAACCGACAGCTGTGTTAATAGTGGATGGCTTTGTGTTCCAACATCAAAATATTGTTAATGTAATAGGAAATGAACGAGGTGGCTCTACGGTAACGTGTAAGACTAGAATTCGGGAAGCCCGAGTTTGATTTCCGTGGACGGCCTATATTGACAGGTTTTTCGTGATTTCTTTGGTCAGTAGGCGAATACTTGGAGTACTTTTCATCTATCACGAATTCCTTTCAGTAATTTTCCTTTCATCTGTTTCCTTCTTATCTTTCAGGTCTTCTTTTAGGTTTCGTGGCATATGGCCGTGACATGCACTTAGTGTTCAAAGACAACGCTCCAAGATAGTATAATGTTGCTTGGCTGAACATATTGCTTATCGGCCTCTTTGAAGAGCTCCATTAGTGTGAACCATTCTGAAACTGTTAAGTGACTTCTGTGCATCTCTTTTTGACCAGTAACTTCTTGTGCTTCCTTCACTTCATCCCTTCCTCCTGAAAGTGATAGCCGCAGTAAGCCTCCGTAGGTCACAATGTGAGAGGTGTCTCCCTCCTATATGTTCCTAAAGTGTGATAGATTCCTAGAGCGCTGATAAAAGGAAACATTCATAGGACGCATCAATAAATGAATGAATGAATGAATGAATGAATGAATCTGGTACTGATTGAATATTTAATTCGAATTGTTTAATAAAATATTTTAAATACCTGCTAATTCAGACTATTAACATGAAAAATCATTTTGACTAAGCTTTGGTTTCTTCGGAGAACTTAAATCAGAGTTCATATAAGGTACAATTATTTTGAAGGTTAATATTAGTTTGCTTCTTTTGGGCAACTTATTCATCGTAGTTTTAATGTGTACTTATTTGACATAATATTATGCTCCGAAAGTTCATGTTCTATGAAATATGCATACAAATATGTTATTAAAACGAAAGTATGCCAATACATACGCACTTAAAATATACTTTATGCCTGTAATACTCTTCACTATATTCAAAGAGAGATGAAATTGAAGTTACATTTATTGTTGAGAAATAGAAGCTGGCTGGCCCCATAGCTCAGTCGGTAGAGCGCCTGCCTACTTTGTAAGGGGTCCCTGGTTCGATACTCTAAGGGTTGTGGATTTTTCTCCGACCTAGATGATTCCCCATTTTCCCCAGAGTCTGAAAGTATGAATGATAGTGCGAATGTGTGGGTGATCTAATGATTAAAACATTTAAAATACCAGCAACCTAACGTCTACCAGTTAACACCATCACCAATAGAACGGCCGCCGATATGACCATTGTAGTTCAGGATGGGGTATAGATGGTGGGGGGGGGGGCGAATGATAGAAACTTGTGATTCAGCAACCAAAAGGGACGTCAACTGCACTTCGCAACAGCCACGTGACATAGGTTTCCAAATTTGAAAGAACGCCTATTATCCCTGAAGAGAGATTTATATCTTGAAAAGCTCCTTTCTATATTACAGGATGATAATGGCATATATTTAGACGATGCTAACTCATCCACATCTAAGTTAATTGCAGTGTTTTTACATTTTTGCTCATATCTTAGATTTTTTGATTTTACACTCTTTGTCTTTAGTATTTCCCCTATACTACCGGAAACAGAATTTAAGTTGACTAGTGTTTCTTGAAATAGTTCAAGTGTTTCATTTAAAGCTAGGTTTATTGTTTCTAAGGAGATAGGCCGCGCCGTGGCTTAGTGGTTAGACCGCTTGGCTCTCACCAAGGCGGCCCGGGTTCGATACCAGGTGGCCGCAAAGTGAGATTAGTGGTGGACAACATGGCGCTGGGGCGGGTTTTCTCCGGGATCTCCGGTTTCCCCCGCCATCTCATTCCACCTGTGCTCCATCTTCATCTCATGTATCATCAGTGTCATCGCCTGCGGTGCCGTATGTAGTAAAAGCGGGCGTTAAACACTACACACATTTCTAACCAGGTAATGCTGTCCACCAACGCAAAGTAAGTCCCTGAAAGGAATGCGCCCCCTTACAGAGTGGGACAAGAACAGCGGATGTGTGTGACAGAGAATGCATGCTACACAAGGTGCAGAACCGTTAAAGAAAGCTTTCGCCCTATTCACTGTACACTAAAACCGAGAAGATTCATTCACAAAAGTAGAAGCCGTCAGAATGTTTTTGAATGGTCTGTAACTGTACTGACATGGGGTGTCTTAAACCTGTCGAGAGAAGGTGTAGAAATCTTTTCCAGCCCCCCTGCGTCTCATCCCCCGGAGACTTTCTTTCCAGTGATTTACTATAGGTTTACGTGACCGGAAAAATTGCACAGACAGATAAACAAGATTACCCTCCAATTAATGGGTTGTAAGAATGGATGCAGCATCATGAGGGTCGCCCGCCTCGGTAGCGTAGATGGTAGCGTGTCTGCCTCACGTTCAAGAGGTCCCGAGTTCGAATCTCGGTCAGGGTGAGTTACCTGGATAAGGTTTTCTCCGGGGTTTTCCCTTATCCTTCAAGAGAAATGTCGGGTAACTCTAAGCTCCACAGACCCTGGACTCATTTGAGCATCATTTCACCCAATTTATCCACCGTCCGATATGACTTTACGTTGGAGGACGTAAATTACAAAAAAAAAAAAAAAAAAAAAAAAAAAAAAAAAATCATGAGGGTCTAAGGACTCCAAACAAAGCAACCTCTTTCACTGGCTGTGGGTACTGTGCATAGTAGAGGGTAACATCAACCCTCGTTCCCCAACTTGTCAATATTGGTTCGGAGGAAGTGGAACGGTCCTTTCAAAAAATGTTTGTTCTACAGTTACTAACCAATCCACTAATGTAAATTCTTCATGTATCTCTTTGCACATCTGGTGTAGTGCATGTGCAAAGGCACGTTAAATGTATTCAATTAGAGGAAATACCATTCAAGGTGCGTTCTGATTTAATCATGTGATGAATATAAGCATCCCATCCTATTTAATTTCAGTTGGTCGTAGCAATTTCAAAGAATCAGAGTTTCACTTATAGTTAGTTACATTGTTTGGAACCTACAAATTGATCAGATTAAGGAGATATAATACCATTGGTTCCTGCTTGTTAAGGGTACCAAAAATTAGAATTGTAATAAATCTATCTTCAGAATCTGTTGTTTCTTCTATCGAGACCCAAATAAACTCATTTTTCAGTTTATCTCGTATTTTTGATACATGGTCGTAGAAATGGTTGACAAGTTTTTCGTAACGTGCTTTCGTCAGGTGCATGATGTGTAGCATATGTATGAAAAAAGTTTCACAAACTATGATTAGTATGTCTCCAAAGCACTACGGATGCATCACATATATCGTAAGAAAATTGATCTAGTTTGTTCCCTAAAAATTCTCGCAGATGTTTTTATTTTATTTGTTTATTTTTGGGGGGAATAACTGCCACATTTTTTGTGACTAAGTTTACTAGGTATATTCCAAATAATTTTACAAAGCTATAAAAATTGTATCATTGGCATATATTATGAATTTATGGGTTAAATAATTTGGCAAACCGTTTACCTATATAAATTAAGAAGAGGAAAGGCCCAAGAACCGAGCCTTGAGAGACTTCAGCTTTCAAGTGCGTGGATGTTTTGTCGTCAATTATGACCATTTGATATCAGTTGTTAACAAATGAATGAAATAAATCTTGTTTAATGTGTATGTGTAGTGTTTAACGCCCGCCTTTACTACATACGGCACCGCAGGCGATGACTAATGATACATGAGATGAAGATGGAGCACCGGTGGAATGAGATGGCAGGGGAAACCGGAGATCCCGGAGAAAACCCGCCCCAGCGCCTTGTTGTCCACCACAAATCTCACTTTGCGGTCGCCTGGGATCGAACCCGGGCCGCCTTGGTGAGAGCCAAGCAGTCTAACCACTGGGCCACGGTGCAGCCTACAAATCTTGTTTAAGACCACTCAGTCCATTATACGCCATCTTTTTAAACAATATACTATGTAAGATGTCTTGGCCTTGTTTAAGTCAGTTAAAATTGTGCTAGTAATTTGTTTATTTTCATATCGTTCAATAACACAGTTATTGAACAGTCACACATATGGCAGCTTTAACTGTTGAAAGCTTTCTTCTGAACCCCAATTTTGAGTTACGAAGTAAATTGTTTCTTTCAAAATAATAATGTAACTGTTTGACCACTTCTGTTATTTTTAAGGCAAGGCTACACTGAAACTTCCAACTTCTATAATAATAAACCTATCATTATGAATTATTACGTGGTGGTAGAATATCTGCCTCACGTTCAAAAGGTCCCGAGTTCGAATCTCGGCTAGCGTGAGTTACCTGGATAAGGGTTTTTACGGGGTTTTCCCTTATCCTGATAGACGAATGTCGGTAACTCCAAGCTCCATGGACCCCGGACTCATTTGAGCATCATTTCACCAGTTTCATCCATCGTCCGATATGACTTAACGTTGGAGGACGTAAACTAAAAAAATATATATATATATCATTATGAAAATTTAGCCACATAATTAAGAGTATCATTTTAAACTTGCATGCCAATGTTTATGTTGCTACACCGAATAGTTAATTGATTATTAATTATTTTTGTGAAAATATTGTAAAAATTAAATTAAAAATGTTCTACGCGTCAAAAAATTTGATATTTTAAGTTGAGTCTTTGTCTATTTGGCTAGTAGAGAGTAATTTTAAAAGAACCACTTTCTTATTTTTTGGAATACTCATGTAGAATTTGTTATAAAATATTTTCCACGTGTTAGCTCTCAAAATTTTGAAAATATTAACTTTTTTATTACTTAACAACATATTATTTTTAAAACATGAGCATTAACAAAAAAGAGGAATGTGAAGTTTCTTATTTACATATGATGGACCTATCCTGGAAGTTTCGCCAAGTTAAATGGAAAACTTTGACGCGTGAGGCATTTTGTATACTGAAAAGTGTTAGAAAAAGTTTCTCAGAAAATTAATTTTAAAGTCATGATTGTTACTGTTAACGATTGTTAAAGGTTTCTATAAATTGTTACGTGATGTCCTAAAGTGGTGCAAATGATAAAAATAGCATGTCATCTGTTACTACACACCCTAAGCTACCAAAAATGCCAGAAAAGAAAATTCCATGATTTTCAACATTTTCGGCGAAGTTTCAGTGTAGCCTTGCCTTAAAAATACAGATACTAATGAAATAGGCCTGTAATAAAATATTTCATTCCTATTATTCCATTATTATATAGAACTGTCATTGTGAGTTCAAGGCAATTTGGATATTGATCCACAGCAAGATTGCAAGTGCATAATAGGCAACATCAATAATATTTGGTTGTCTCATAAGTAATGTCGGGATGCAATAGCTAGTGTTGTGTACATTGTGAGCATAAATAAGTCTTCAGTTGTTCATAAACAATCACAAAATAGAGATAACAAAGTTTGTACTTACAGTTCTAAAACACTACTGGAAACAAGATTATAAAACCGCTCCCGGAGCTAGAAGAATAAGTGGGGTGTAGGGAGAAGGTGTTGTTATAAATAGTGAGCGTGTGACATAAAGATGGTTCCAACGTTTCAACAATGGAGACGGAGGCACTAAAGATTTACCACGTTCTGGAAGACCTAAAGTATGGAATATTGAGGATACACACCAAGTTTTGCGAGAAAATGTGCAAAAAGGTACCTGTAGGCTTTCAAAAAACTTGATGCATCAAAAGATACCATACATCGCAACAATGAGACCTTTGGAAAATGGTAGAGAAGCTGTAGGTGTGTACCTCGTGAACTGACACCTGAACAGGCTGAACGTAGAATGGATATCTGTCGTCATCTTACCCGTAATCTCATGATTAATAGATTTGTCAGGAGAATTGTCGCTTGTGATGAAAAATGGGTATATTATCGAAACCCTGAAGGCCCAAAACAGTGGCTTGATCCCCACCAAACTGTCAGTCACAGTTAAAAAATCGGTTCGGTTCCAAAGTAATGTTATGTGTCTGGTGGAATTTTGAAGGTGTCATTCACTGAGAGTTTGTTCCAAACTAGCGGTCGATTGATGCAGATATTTATTGTTAACAATTGGAACGAGTTCATGAAATTTTGAGACGGAGATACCCAGCATAAGTTAACCGAAATAGAGTTCTACTGCAACATTCCACATTGCACGAACAACCATGGAAATTGCTACCACACCCAGCATACAGCCCTGATCTTGCACCATCAGATTAGCATCTTTTTCGATCCAAGCTCATTTTCTACGTGGAAGAACTTTTGACAACATTGAAGCAGTGCAAGTGGGTGTCACAGAATTCTTCGCATCAAAAAAGCAGACTGGTACCAATGTGGGGTAATAGTGCTCGCTAAACGATGGCTTAAATGCATAGAATCTAATGGTCTATAGTTAACTGCTTGTCAGAACACATTTCAAATAATTATTTTTCTTAAAAGACGACATCACTTTAGACTATAATTTTCTTTAAAATATAGTTAGAGTTCATTATAGTCTCCGGATATTGAGGATTTAAATTTAGAGACGATTGTCAATATATGTAGATATTTTGTGAATTAATGTCTTTTTACTCAAGGTGTTTTGTTGGAGCTTAATTAATTTGAAGATTTTCTCAAATATCAGTCACTAAATCCACATCATAAGAGAACGCTCACTTTGAAGCTACCTACTTTTATAAAAACTGAATTATCTAATTTGGAGAAGGTGGAATTTTAGTAACCTTATTCGAAATGGCAGATACAGTTTCACTGTGTTGCAGACTGCTTTGCCCTTATTGTTCCAGTTTTCAATGAATTGCTCTGTGTACATCTTATTTAACAGTTAATATGTGTTTCTTGTACCTTTTATGTATCTCTGTATATCCATCATTTTAAACTGCCTTTAAATATATTTTCTTATTATATATATATATATATATATTAAGCAAAGCGTGGTACTGCTTTAATTATGATGTAATACCACTTAGTTTTTGTACTACTGTCCTTGTTAATATAGTTACTACTAACAATTGTTTTGCATTATAATTAAGACGAATACTGGAAAGAAAACGTTTAAAGGCTTCTGATATATTATTACATGCATTAAATAAATCTAGTTAGTTCATTTCAAATAATTTATTTCTAAGAAAATTTACCTCAATATCGCAGAACTTCCTTTTAGAATGTATGATTTCCTTCTTATTGATATTTTCACAATTTAAATTTAGCCAGAGTCCCTGATTAGACAAGTTGCTTCAAATACTCCCTACTGCATACAGTGAGCATGTACATTAGTAATTATATTACCTAAAAGGATTCATACCTGATAGGTTTAGAATTAAGGGTACAGAAATTATTATGTTACTACAGTTGTATTTTATATCAAAGTTTACATCTTCAAGTACCTATATAAATAATATACTTTTGGTTACTATGTAATAACTCAGGGATACCGTTTAAGGTCTCTACAAAATTACTAACATCAGTGCTAGGCCTCTATAAACTGACACTAAATTTAAAAACATCATTTGCTCTATACTCAAAATCCAAGCTATCTTTATATGTATAAAGCAAACCCAGCATGTCCTGTGGTGGTACGGCAATAAGCAGTCATTAGATTATATCCCTTAGTCACATGATAATGCCATCTAGTTTTAGCAGTGTTTATTAATTACAATAATACTAGCCTTGGAAAAATCCATAAGCATTTCTAATTGTAACCTTTTACTGTACAGGGATCTTATTTTTATGGGTATGATTGACAGACCAGTATGAATTGTGGGATTGTTTCAAAAAGTCACGTTACCGCCATTGCCGTCCGCTGTTGGAAAGTTGAGTCGCTCCGGCTCTGTTGTCTATTGGCTGGAGAGTAGAAGAGCGCAGCATAACTGACGGCGACTAGCTGACGTCAAGAAAACGTCACGGAGCCAGAGTCGAGTCGTGTTATTACTGCGCAGATACCGTTGTAGAAGATAATATGAGAACATTCCGCAACTGGAACCATCTACCGCGTCCGGCAGAACTATATAAAGACGTTGCGAAGTCTGGCAGTGTAGTGTTTGGTGTTTTGACTTTGTGTGTGTGTGTGTGTGTGTGTGTGTGTGTGTGTGTGTGTGTGTGTGTGTGTGTGTGTGTGTGTGTGTGTGTGTGTGTGTGTGTGTGTGTGTGTGTTCGAGCTTCGAGTTGAGTCTACGAGTACAGCTCCGTTGTGAGGAGTCGGTGCAGTAAGGCCGCTTACGAATCAATCGGTTAGTTGAGTTGTGCAGAGAAGTGTGGTACCATTCAAGCACCATAGTGAGCAGTCAGTAAATCACGGAACGGTGCAGTGAAGCAGTTCACGAGGCAGTAAGTACGACTTCGTGGTGGCGAGTCAGTGGGGGGGGGGGGGGACACTACAACAGGCAGTGAAGCAGTTCACGAGCGGAGGTCGGAGCTATTGAGCTCAGAGTCGGCGTGTGGCTTCACGTAAGAGGTGAACCTTTATACGAGGGCTGTTCAATAAAGAATGATCATAATTTTTTTACGGTCATAATTTATCGCACTAAAATTCAGTCTTATTATATTCTGTTAGCTTAATGTGAAACAAACACGCCGTAGTAGTTTCATTGTTGGTACTCCTGTTTCCCGCCTGCGAGAACCAGGCAAGTTCAGACATGTTCAGTATCGCCTACCGTTGTAATGGAGGTAACATGCAGTCAAAGTTGATGTTAGAGGAAGATCCGGAGTTTCTTTCAAACGTAATCACTGCTAATGAAACTTGGCTACATCGTTTTGATCCTGAGAGCAGACAGCAAAGCTCAGTGTGGAAATCATCTCCATCACCAACCCCCCAAAAAGCAAAAGTGGTTGCTTCTGCTGGGAAAGTTATGGTCATCTCATTCTTTGATATTTATGGAATGGTTTATCAGCATGTTGTACCTGCACACACATCAGTAACTGGACAATACTACAGGGATGTCCTGAAAACATTGCAAGTCCATATCAGACGCAAAAGACCACATTTCCGTCAAGCAGGCTGGATGCTGCATCACGATAATGCGCGGCCGCTTATTGCCAATGTTGTTGCTGAATATCTTGCAAAAATCAACGTGATGTGCATCCCTCACCCTCCCTATAGTCCGGATTTAGCTCCATGTGACGTTTCTCTATTCCCTGACTTGAAGAAACGCCTTCGTGGGAGGCATTATCCATCATCAGAAGCAGTGGTGAAGGCTGCGGTGGCGATTTTGAAGGATCTCTCAAAAATGGTTTCCAGCATGTCTTTGAAGACTGGCAGAAACGCTGGGACAAGTGCATCGCATTCAAGGGAGACTATTTTGAGAAGGACCGTCACAATTATGAGGATGAGTAAAGGTACGGTGTCAAAAAAAGATTCTGATCATTCTTTATTGAACAGCCTTCGTAAATGTCAGTGAGATTACTAGCAGCGTAAACGTGCTAAATAGACATAAAGAGACTTTAAAGAGAGGGGTTGAAGCTATGTATTTGATTGAAGGAGAAAGTGACTTAAGTTGGGCCAACGATTTTGCTGATAAGTAATGGGAGTTTGAGGTCAACTTTCGTCTTTTGTCATTTTTGTCACAACAATTATATCCTCCGGTATGATGTCCCAAACTTGTTACTATCTTGTTTTTTTTCCATCACTAACAACTGCATTAGTACGTGAACTAATGAATAGAGATTATTTCAGCTAACACCCTTTTCCTTTGTTTATTATATATTCCTTGTGTGCGTATAATGCGTTGGTAATGAACCTTTAACGAATTTCATATGAATTTGTTTCTGACACATTTAATTTAAGTCACTGTTTTCACTATTTGTCCAATTATGCACTGGGGAATTGTTTATAAGATCATACCTTTTGGAAAGGCTTATTATAATTACATTGGATATGATAATATTGGTAGCAGCTGTTAACACATACATTAACACCAGCGGGCTACCCATCTTGCGCAATACAGAAAACAGACCCATTGACATCTTGGATCCTGGCATTGGGTTTGATTAGGTCTTTGACTTCTAAACTGTTATTATCAGATAATATAGCAAAGATAACTTTAGCCTGGCTGTCGCCGAAAATTAATATTCTTCTTCTTCTTCTTCTTCTTCTTCTTCTTCTTCTTCTTCTTCTTCTTCTTCTTCTTCTTCTTCTTCTTCTTCTTCTTCTTCTTCTTCTTCTTCTTCTTCTTCTTCTTCTTCTTCTTCTTCTTCTTCTTCTTCTTCTTCTTCTTCTTCTTCTTCTTCTTCTTCTTCTTCTTCTTCTTCTTCTTCTTCTTCTTCTTCTTCTTCTTCTTCTTCTTCTTCTTCTTCTTCTTCTTCTTCTTCTTCTTCTTCTTCTTCTTCTTCTTCTTCTTCTTCTTCTTCTTCTTCTTCTTCTTCTTCTTCTTCTTCTTCTTCTTCTTCTTCTTCTTCTTCTTCTTCTTCTTCTTCTTCTTCTTCTTCTTCTTCTTCTTCTTCTTCTTCTTCTTCTTCTTCTTCTTCTTCTTCTTCTTCTTCTTCTTCTTCTTCTTCTTCTTCTTCTTCTTCTTCTTCTTCTTCTTCTTCTTCTTCTTCTTCTTCTTCTTCTTCTTCTTCTTCTTCTTCTTCTTCTTCTTCTTCTTCTTCTTCGCTTCTTCTTCTTCTTCTTCTTCTTCTTCTTCTCTTTTTTTAAATCCCGCTTTGATGATTCATTTTCCTTTTTTTCTGCACCCATTTCCTAGCAATGGCTACTCCCTCTTCCATTCTCTATCATTTTGCTCTAGTATGGAGAATTTAAGTTGTTTGTCACATCATTTACTATAGAAGATCATTTTCAGTTGCAGTCCGGTCTGAATCGTTATCACATAATCTATATATCTTTCTCGTACACCAGATTTTTCTCCTCAAAGCTGTTAAGATCATCATTTAGTTTCTTTATTGTTTCTTTACAAGTTTGGATTTTATCTTTTAATACACCAATAACATCCAACTCGAATAGTGCACCAAACCTTTTACTTATACGATATTTTAAATTTCATTACAAGGGTTGCAATTATCATAGAGCCAGTCATCTCTTGGTATGTTATCCAACTGGACAGAGCTGGAAGTCAAACCTAACAACATCAAATTTGTCACAAATAATTGCATTGCGAGCTGCTTTCACACATTTCGCACAATTTATAGCTCAGAGTTTTAACAGAACTCTATCGCAACATGAGTCCGTTGATGATAAGGTGTAGCAGCAGTATGCAGGAAATACTGATTCCTAGAATGTTATCTTATAGGCATACAATGACTTCGCATGCATCCTCAGATAATATTTGAATTGTGGTTATCTTGAAATACTATTTTTAGTATTGTAGTTTTAATGCCTGTAAGTAATAATTGTGGCACCACAGGAGATGGAAACTCATAATACATACATGTAATAAAATTAATTTTGAGAAACGAATTTAAGGAAAGAAACATTCTGACGCTAAGTTTTGTGCACCTCCCGCGTAAGTTTTGAAGATTGAGAAAAATCTGGAAGTAGCTTCAGTCAGGGAGGGCGCTACTGTTGGGATTTCAACCGAGGATCTTCCGAATGTGAACCTTTACACTTTATTCCTGAGCAGATTCGCTCGTTTTCTAAGTTTGGTCATAAGGGAGCGTAGATTATTACTGTTCTGTTTATTATTGTTATTATTATTATTATTATTATTATTATTATTATTATTATTATTATTATTATTATTATTATTATTATTATTATTATTATTATTATTATTATTATTATTATTATTATTATTATTATTATTATTATTATTATTATTATTATTATTATTATTATTATCATTATTATTATCATTATTATTATTATTATCATTATCATTATCATTATCATTATCATTATCATTATCATTATCATTATCATTATCATTATCATTATCATTATCATTATCATTATCATTATCATTATCATTATCATTATCATTATCATTATCATTATCATTATCATTATCATTATCATTATTATTATCATTATTATTATTATTATTATTATTATTATTATTATTATTATTTTATTATTATTATTTTATTATTATTATTTTATTATTATTTTATTATTATTATTTTATTATTATTATTATTATTATTATTATTATTATTATTATTATTATTATTATTATTATTATTATTATTATTATTATTATTATTATTATTATTATTATTATTATTATTATTATTATTATTATTATTATTATTATTATTATTATTATTATTATTATTATTATTATTATTATTATTATTATTATTATTATTATTATTATTATTATTATTATTATTATTATTATTATTATTATTATTATTATTATTATTATTATTATTATTATTATTATTATTATTATTATTATTATTATTATTATTATTATTATTATTATTATTATTATTATTATTATTATTATTATTATTATTATTATTGTTAAGACTATTACTGAGCTCGGGCTTACTAAGACATTTTCTTAATGAAAGGAAAGCATTTGTTGATTTCAGTGGAGAATCGAAGCCCATACCCCTGGTAAAGCGGTGACATACTAATACAACTGCGCTGTTGGGTCAGGGGTACTATGCATTTAAAAACGCAAAACTCCAGCTTTAATTTTTCTTTAAACACAAAGTAAAATACTAGTTTGTTTCAGCTGAAGTAACAGCAGCTTCCACCGCATAAAAGAATCCTGCCATCTAGAGACAAAAAATTGCTCGTGATAACACAGTGATTCGTGATTCGTGATAACACAGCTACCTTATTCTGAACCTTCTAAATGGAGTCAGCCGAAATAAAATGTTCTAAAATTGATGAATAAGCTTAAAATAGTACACAGGCATGTTTTCAATAATGTAATAAAAGCAAGGGAAGGAGAATTTAATGTCACGTTGTAGCTGAAGTCCCTAATTCTATACAGCGAGACAGGTACTGTATACCCACGACAAGAAGGCAAGCTAGAGGAATGTGTAGCGTAATCACTTTTGCTGCCCCAACGGTGTTTATGCTCACCTAGCCAGTATGACAAGGATGGAAGGTTCGTTTAAAATACACAAGTGTTGTCACATAACTCACCCATACATAATACCTATCGCTGCGTTTACTGCAACAAGCATTAGATCTGACAGCTTGGGTGACTCATATGCACTCTCATGCACTCATTTCCTAATAAACAGATCCGTTACCGGAACAGATAAACAGCTGAAGCTCCTCTGCCCTTCATACCCTTTTAGCCTTCTTGTCGTGGGCATACAGTACTCCCTCCTTCTCCAGTGTTGGGAAATTATTTGATATTTGATATTGGATATTTATTTCTTTGTACAGTACCCATTACAATTTCAGTACAATAAATTTAACATTGAACATGCTGTATTTACTCGTTGAATTAGGTCCCCTTTGGTTTTCCTGAGCAGTTTGGTGTCATTTCTTCTTGACCTTTCCTTCTTTTATTCTAATGCACTTTTCTCATATCCTATATAAGAAATCTCCTATACATCTACTTTTCTTTTCTCCCATCCCCGATAGCATGCGTACCGCCAATATCTCTTTACTTACGCTGTCCCATTTCTAATCCCATACTTTTTCCTGCAATTTGTTAACTCCTTACATTCTATCACGTAATGAACAGTGCTCTCTTCGTCTCCACAAAATTCACATATCCCTACCTCATTACTTCTCAACCATTTTAAGTATAATATTCCTACTCTCATTCATGCTATGCCACTTCTTCCAGTTTTGCCACATTGATTTATATATTTTTCCCTACCCCATTCTGTCTTTAATTGATTATAAAATTGAGAAATTATCAACACTACATGTTACTCATGAATCATGAACAAGTTAAATAATAATCGAAGTGCTTTACAATGCTGAACCGCAGGATTTACATTAACTAATGGCAATGCTACGAACTTAATCATCAGTAAGTTAAATGTAACATTTTTAGCATAAGGGTAGACATCATGTACATCATTATCTTAGTATACACAACCGATATGATATTACTTTGCAAATGAATCGCTTGTCGGCGTACTCACAGAGGTAATAAGCTCATATTTGGCACCCTCAAAGTTCTTATTTATAAGTAAATTAACTTGCCAGATTTTATCATTTCGGCCACGCCATGGCCGAGCGGTTAGACCACTTGACTCTCACCAAGGCGGCCCGGGTTCAATTCCAGGCAATCCCAGGTGAGATTTGTGGTGGAGAACACGCCGCAGGGGCGCGTTTTCTCCGGTTCCTCCCGCCATCATTCCACTAATTGCTCCATTATTATCTTTACCATCATTCATTTCGACTCCATTCTGTCATTCGCTTCCCCCATTCTCATACCAGGCATCGGGCTGATCACCCATCCTGGGTTCCCTATCTGATCCAGAGTTTCGGTTCCTCAACCCGAACTTAAGGGACAGAGGAACAAGAGCCCTTTGCCCGCCTCAGTAGTGTGGATGGTAGCGTGTCTGCCTCACGTTCAAGAGGTCCCGAGTTTGAATCTCGGTTAGGGTGAGTTACCTGGATAAGGTTTTTTCCGGGGTTTTCCCTTATCCTGATAGACGAATGTCAGGTAACCCTAAGCTCCATGGACCCCGGACTCATTTGAGCATCATTTGACCAATTTCAATCATCCTCCGATATGACTTAACGTTGGAGGACGTAAATTACACACAAAAAAGATAAAAAACAAGAATCTTCTAAAACCCAGATATAATGGTAATACTAGGAAGAAGAAGAAGAAGAAGAAGAAGAAGAAGAAGAAGAAGAAGAAGAAGAAGAAGAAGAAGAAGAAGAAGAAGAAGAAGAAGAAGAAGAAGAAGAAGAAGAAGAAGAAGAAGAAGAAGAAGAAGAAGAAGAAGAAGAAGAAGAAGAAGAAGAAGAAGAAGAAGAAGAAGAAGAAGAAGAAGAAGAAGAAGAAGAAGAAGAAGAAGAAGAAGAAGAAGAAGAAGAAGAAGAAGAAGAAGAAGAAGAAGAAGAAGAAGAAGAAGAAGAAGAAGAAGAAGAAGAAGAAGAAGAAGAAGAAGAAGAAGAAGAAGAAGAAGAAGAAGAAGAAGAAGAAGAAGAAGAAGAAGAAGAAGAAGAAGAAGAAGAAGAAGAAGAAGAAGAAGAAGAAGAAGAAGAAGAAGAAGAAGAAGAAGAAGAAGAAGAAGAAGAAGAAGAAGAAGAAGAAGAAGAAGAAGAAGAAGAAGAAGAAGAAGAAGAAGAAGAAGAAGAAGAAGAAGAAGAAGAAGAAGAAGAAGAAGAAGAAGAAGAAGAAGAAGAAGAAGAAGAAGAAGAAGAAGAAGAAGAAGAAGAAGAAGAAGAAGAAGAAGAAGAAGAAGAAGAAGAAGAAGAAGAAGAAGAAGAAGAAGAAGAAGAAGAAGAAGAAGAAGAAGAAGAAGAAGAAGAAGAAGAAGATTCCACTATATTTCTTCTATTAGTTACAGCGCAGTTGCAACCTGTAAATACCAAACTGGCAAAACGCTATAGTAGCAAGCTGCAGCAATAACTTCGAGGTTGATGTTGGATCTTCCAAAGACTTATGTTTGTTTGATGATTAAGTGTATTACTAACCCTACAGATCACGGTACAGTAGGGCAGCTGCATCCACAATGTTATCGCTGACGTAAACATAACAGTCTCGCTATAAGAAGAGCAAGCAGCCGTTTTGCTTCAGAGTTCAGATGTTAAGATGGTGTGGGTCAGAGTTGTCGTCGCATTCCTGCTATCTGCAATCTCAGTCCAAGCAGGTAAGATTTACTAGTCCGAGAGGACTACCCTTGAGAACGCTGCATGTACTAATTTTCCTTTTCCGATATTTTAAGAAGCTACAG
>JAUKNK010000025.1:762500-935000 GCA_030765055.1 Mantis religiosa | reverse complement strand
TTTTGTTTATAAACATGGATGAAGTAACCCGATGAGATAACACGGAAGTCAGCTGCATTAACGAGATCTCATCATTATAAACTATGGTATTTGTGGTTTATCAGCAGTACTTTTACATAGAATGTTCTCGGTACAGTAGAAGCCCGAAATAGCGCGGTCCGAAATGCCAAGGATTCAGATTTAACGCGGTATGTCCCCGTTAAAAATACTGTAGTTTATTATTTCACTTTCTTTATTTGGAAAACTGCGATAAGAATATTCCGCAAACACAGGTTCTGCAGTATAATTTTCATGACCACCCGTGTGTTTGACACTGACAGCTGCATTCCAAGAAAGTAAACGATATGTACAATACTGCTGAATGAAATCACGTCCTGCAGGTGGGGAGGGAATGGGGAAGGTACAATGAGTAGCTATGAAGCTGACGCAACAATTCGCTTAATGCTGTCCACAACAAGAATTACTGAAGAACAGATGGCAGTGAAGATGTTAGTGGTGAAAATGCGCAGAGGCGGAAGAAAACATTTTAATGTTACTGTTAATAAAGCGATAATTCATTTAAACAGTGTGATTCTTTGAATGGCGAGGCAAAATGACTCAAATAGTACTCATCTTCTCCGTGTTGCCACAATACGCGGGGAAAAAAATTAGCGCATCAGTATGTCAAGTAAAACTTACTGAGTTTTTTAAAACAATGGGTTGGTGTAAAATATGTACGTAGAGTATAAATCAATATCGGTTACAGGATGGTATACATTTCCCAGCATAACCAGTGAGTCATTTTAAAATTACTTTAATATATTTACCTTATTGATGCCCGATTTCACCAACAAATGTTAAGACTTAACACGAGTTTAGCAATTGTTAAAAAAATTGCATTTCACCAACAAGTGTTAGCGTAACACACGTGTTAAATCTCATGTTAAACTAACACGCCGAATTTCTAATGTTAAGTCCTTAACAATTGTAAATAGTCAAGATGGCGAGCATGAATTCAGCGGTTGATGTCGATTTGCTATATTTAAGACCGTCTAAATGGCACTCCTAATAGAGTACGGCCTATGAGGAGAAATGATTTTGAGGATCTATCAGAAGAAAAGTGTTTTACGGAGGTATAGAGTGTCGAAACACGTTGCTATGAAGGTTACTGCGAAAGTACAAGAGAGGTTAGACCATGCATCGAAAGAAATATGGCGATCTCGCCTTTGCTTCAAGTATCAATAACCTTGCGATTTTATAATTCACTGAATTATGTGGATAATACACTGTCCACCTGCCGTCTTGAAACGTTTAAGGCACTTGTTCTTTTTGCACCTCGTTTTAAATTTACGTAATAATGAGTTAGAATATACATCGAAAGGAATATGCCGATCTCGCCTTTGCTTCAAGTATTAATAACTTTGCGATTTTACAATTCCTGAATTATGTGGATAATACATTGTTCACCTCCCGTCTTGAAACGTTTAAGGCACTTGTTCTTTTTGCACCTCGTTTTAAATTTACGTAATACTGACAAGTTGTTTGGTGATTGTAGTAGTGACACATGCATTTGAATTAAATTCCTTTCCAATATTTTCCCCGTGACATCTTTCTCTTTTACATTCACTGCATCCGTCTTCTTATTTTCCACGATATCCTTACACTTCGTCACCATTTCAATTAACAATTCTTTCTCCTTCGATGAGAAATTTGTCTCACGGCTTTATTTATGATTTTGTTCATCCGCCATTTGTGCAGACGAAAATGAAAACAAAAGCGCATCGGAGTACGTCCAGAAAATCATCCATAGCCTTCTATAGCTGTGATATTTACAAGTTTCCTGGCGTTAACACAGGTTTGTTAACATTTTAAGAAAACAGGTTGATGAAATGCAAGAAATTTAACATTAGTTTTAGCGCTGTGACAATTGTTACGTTACATTTGTTAACGTCGATTTTAACATCTGTTGGTGAAATTGGGCATTAGAGAGTTTAATGCTATTAAAGTTATTATTACATGCGTGCCTCCCTTCTCCAACCGGGGGGGGGGGGATCGGTGTTTTGCCTCTTCTAGTGTTAGCTCCCTATATACCGCGGTAAGGTTATAAAGCGCAGCTAAAGCATATACAGATCTACAAAACCATAATTAGACCAACACTTACCTACGCTGCAATCACTTATGGCCCATCACCACGCAAAACACAAAAGACAGAATATCCGGATATGAACGGAAATGCCTACGCATAGCAATGAAACTACCACAATGGTCCAGGAGCAACGAAGTCTATGAAATAGCAAAATCTACAACTATAGAAGAAACGATAAGAAAGAATACCACACAAAATACATGGGCAACGCAAAGGACCGAACCCATAGACAGCACATCATTGACGCCGCAAGGAATTATAAGCAAAGCCAGATGCATCAGGGTAAGAATTTAAGCGAACCTCCTCTAACAACCATCATTAAACAGTACGAACAAGAAAAATAAGAAGAAGAACAGAAAATACAACAGCACCTACGACAACTTCTGCGATAACCTAGGAAAACTCATCTGACGACCTATCGATACATTTCTCACTATGTAGAATATCCTAGAACATGTTCAAAAAATTCAAAGTAAAAAAATATATATATACAAAAAAGTAAAAAAATAATAATAAATAAATATAAAAAATAAAAAAATAAATAAAAAAATCCATCTGCCTCTCCCAAACAAATAATATTCTGGCTGAAGAGGGCGAAATAAGCCCTAAAGCAGCCTTGGGTGTAAGTAGACCCAGAATCCCCCTAACCACCCACCACCCACCATATACCCCCAACAGCCGCCTTATTTCGGGCTTCTACTGTATTTTTATTGTGTTTGTTTTTTGTCTTTATAGTGTCTTGAGAGTTTTAATTACTCATTAGGTGTCTTCTGTAATAGATGTACTTACATTCTCTACTATATATAAGTAAAGGAAGAATTATTACGTTCCGCCTCAAAATCATTATCGGCTCTTCACCGGAAATACATGTTTTGTAACCTCCTGAATCTAAAATAGGGAGAAACTATTTAGGAAAAGGTTTTCTGTGGTTCTGTGTAGGCAGTACAACTGAAATAAAAATCCGCTTAAATACCAAACTTCGTATTTAAATTCAGCATCGTCCAGAAATGCGATACGAAGATTTTCAAGAAAATGTTTCCAACCCAGACGACCTTTTACAATAAAAAGTTTTCGAAAATGTTTGTGTTCTAAAAAATAGCTATAACAATTTTGGTTAAAATACCACAAGTTTAAGATGTTTTCATTACAAATGAAATATACAGTTATCTTGAATTTTCTAGCAATTTTTTCAATGTCCTATACATTTACATGACTGGTATGTATCCATAAGAGATAGACAAAATCTTATAGTCACGCTGTTCGAACGTTTACCATGGATTTATCTTTGGTAATAGATACCTCTCAGATAACTCACTGATTACTCCACGTGGAGTGAACATATGTATATCTGTCATTTGTGATTCCTGCGAATTCCAATGGTTGAAGTGATGCGTTCATTGGTGCTTAGCACACGACCGGGAGGCGCGTCAGTATCCCTCTCACTCTTACAAGAATAATCAGTGCCTTATCTGAGAGGTTTCTGTTAACAAAGATAAATCCATGGTAACTGTTCCAGCAGCGTGACTATACCATCCAAAAGCTATGTCAGTACTATACACAATTTATGTGAAATACATTTTTGTGAAGTGTTCTACTTCCAAGATAATCATTATTTGGGTGGGAAGTCGTTATTCAGTTTATCCATTAGTTATACAAAGAGAATCAATGGAATTTCAAGAATACTTCGTAGCAACTTAATGTTCTTTCAAAAAGATTTGACTATCGCTTAGAGTCTATTGAATTCCAATATTCCCCCTTACTTCTACAACAACCCTAGCAATAAGAACAGGTCACAAATGTTTATTTCGATTTACAGGATGCAGAGGAATAAGTCTTTATAAGAATAATTTACATAAGGGCAGAGAAACTCCTGTTAGTGCAAAACAAAATGTTTCAAAAGCGTCCAAAGAACGGGCAACGCCGGGTAATTTACAGACAATATTATGTGTACAAGTTTCTGCAGGGTGCAGATAAGAAATGTTTTAATATTTTTAAGGGTCCTTTAATCTTATTAGGAGGCTAAGTGAATACTATAAATTCTGGTTACACAATACCTATTGAACGAATGGTAATCAAATATGGCTTTATTATGCTTTGTATTTCTGCTGATAGTATTTAAAAAGATAAAAAGTTAACGCTTGCTTAAAGTTGTGTAAAAGTGATATAAATGACGGCTTGCCCGCCTCAGTAGCGCAGATTGGTAGCATGTCTGTCTCACGTTCAAGAGGTCTGGAGTTCGAATCTTGGTCAAGGTGAGTTACCTAGATAAGGTTTTTCCAGGGGTTTCCCTTATCCTAAAAGACATGTTGGGTATTTCTAAGCTCCCCGGGCCCATTTGTGCATCATTTCACCCATTCCATTCATCGTCCGATATGACTTAAAAAGTTAAAGGAAGTAAATTACAAAAAAAAAAAAAAAAAAAAAAAAAAAAAAAACATGTCGGCTTGCTTCTTAACTCAAAATGCTGGATGGTATGGAGGGGATTCGGCACCTTGACCAGACTGGTCTTTTGTACCTATGCCCCCAGTGGGATGAGGTTAAAGGAGCCAGAGGGCGGCCGACCCCAAGGAGTCATTACAGTATAGAGGGCGAGCTCCCTACACTTTACCAGATAGAAACTCCCCGACGTTTCAGGATAATTGTCATCCCACCTAGCATGGTCCTGAAATTGTCACGAGGCCGGTCCGGAGGCCACCCCCCTCCCCCGAGAACGGGAAAGACTCCAGGCAGGCTGGCACAACCGCCATCCCACCAGCCGGGTTCTTAAATCGGCCAATAGGCCGGCTCGGAGACCGGAGTCCGCCCCGCCGGAGGGGAAGTGTTTACTCAGAGTATATCATGCCGCCGACACTTCTACCCTGAAAGAAACCTCCAGAAACCATGAAATGATTATGGAGATGAAATGGATGGACAGGATATTCCGGGGATGTAATTAACCTACTCAGCATTTGCCTATCGACCCGGGAAAACGCCCGAGAAAAACCCATGCGTCAGGTAGGTCAGCCACGGGAGTCGAACCCAGGCCTGCCAAATGCGAGCCACAGACGGAACCATCTCAGCCATCCCGCTCGCTCTGTAATTCGTACTTCGCTTACGCTGTATGGACCTGTGGTATGCGTGGCTGTTCAACAATGTTTTTCATAGAGTTTTCTCGGTGTTTTTATTAATCTATTTTGTTTCCATTTTGTCCCTTACACTGTCCTAAGAGTTTTAATTAAATCTTTGTTTAAGTATCTTAAGTAATAAGTTTTAAAAGTATCCAAAGAATCGCAAGGCTAGTGGGCAAGTGCGAGCCAAGTGTAAAAGTTGTAGGGATAAATCATCAAACCTTGAGCAACACCAGGTATTTCAGCTGGTTAGTTAATAAGTAACAATGGTGAAATTGGTAATTTGGTCCAATTCGACTACAATCGCCTTTAGAACCATTAATCAGTACTTTATTATTATTTCTTTGCAATCTACAAGAAAATTAGTTAAATGTAGCTAAGTTGTCGTCTACTTGTAATCAGATCCCTTGGAATTTGCGCTATTTAAAATTAAAGTACCAATACTTAAGTGATTTTATGTTCTTTATATTTTTATACAGCATGGTTCTATGCTTTCATCATTAAGTTAGTTGAGTACTACAGCAAGTCAATTACATATATTTCAATAAAGTGTCATGAGGACGAATTGACCGTGAAAGACAAACCGACAAGCGTACCGAGCGAGATGACTCAGGCGGTTTCGTCTATGGCCCACATTCGGGACATCCGGGTTCGATTCCCGTGGCCGACCTACTTGAGCCATGGGATTTTTTCGGGAGTTTTCCCGAGCAGGGAAGGTTAATCACATCGCCAGAATTTTCTCTTCCTGTATTTCATCTCGGAAAATATTATAGCAACAGGTTTATCAGCTGTAAACACAAATAAATCTATAACTTCTAAACAAAATAAATATAAAATAGCCCAAGTAAATAAATTTAAGGACAATATAAGAAGTTTCAATCATAATATGGCAAAGGAAGTATATGAAAATAGAGAGAATTTCGCAAAAGTAAGAAGAGATGTATTTGGTGGATTAAATTTAGGAAGTAACTCATGGAGGAAAGCTTAAGAATTGCACAGATAAATGGGCAAAGAAGTAAATTGGTTATGGCGGAAATAAGAAAAATTGCAGAAGAATTAAAATTAGATATTATTTGTATCCAAGAACCGTATGTGGTAAATTCCAAAATTCCATACATGCCGTTAAGATCCCGACAAATCTTATCTCAGGAAAAGGCAATGGCAGCAATAGTAATCTTCAAGCAAGATTTGCAAATAGTAAACATAGCGCAATTTCTGGATACGCATGTTAATTGCATTGAAGTTATAACAAAGTATGGAAGTTTTATATTGGCAAATTATTATTTTCAATATAGTTTGGATATTGAACCCTTTCTATATAAATTACAAAATATTCATAATAAATTCAGAAATAAAGAAATCATGCATGTATGTGATTGTAATGCAAAATCAACTGGTGGTTCAGTAAAAGACCAGATGAAAGAGGGGAGAAACTGGAAGAACATATCTCGGAATTAAATTTATATGTAATAAATAAAGATGGTAATCCACAAACTTTTCAAAATAGAGCAGGTGCTGAAGAAAATATAGATATTACTTTAGCGTCAGCAACAGCGGAGAAGAAGATTAGAAATTGGTGGGTCACACAGGGTCAGACCACAAGTGATCATAATTTGATTTATTTTGATTATATATTGAATGGGGAAGTAATTCAAGAAGAACATGAAATAGAATTACGTTATAATTATAAAAGAGCAAATTGGGATAAGATGAAGCAAGCTTTTAAGGATTTAAATTTACAGTATACGGGAATATCAGTGGATTTGGATGCAATAAATTTAACACAAGCAATAAAAGTAGCAGTATCAAAATCCGTTCCAAAGATAACAATTTCTAATAATAAGGATAAAATAAAATGGACAGATAGATTGCAGAAGCTGAGATCGTTAGCAAGGAAATTAAGAAGAATATATCAAAAATCAAACATACATACGGAAAGAGAAGAGAACTTAAAGAATTATAGGGAGGCCAAACAAAAGTATAAACAATTATTAGAAGACACCAGAAAACAACATTGGGAACAGTTCGTTGAAAATAATTTAAAACAAGATGTCTGGGGACAACCGTATAAAATTATTATGGATAAAATTAAGAAGCCAGAAATCTTAACCACATTAGATAAGGGTAATGGAGAGATGACAGAAAGTGGGAAAGAATCGGTGGAATTGTTATTACATACGTTATTGCCAGATGATAAAGAGGAAGAAGATGATGATATTCATGTTGAAAAAAGAAACCAGATGATGTTGCAGTATACAGGAAATCCTGTTTATTCCTTTGATATTACAGAAATAAAATTAATTCTGCAGAAGTTAAAAAAGAAGAAGGCACCTGGTCCAGATGGTATTATAAATGAAGTATTGTATAATCTACGAGAAGAAATTGTCTTGTTTTTGTGTTTCTTGTTTAATGATTGTTTGGCAAGAGGGAGATTTCCAAACTTGTGGAAGGAGGCAAAGGTTGTAATTTTGTGCAAAGGAGCAGATAAGGACAGAACGCAACCAAAATCTTTCAGACCAGTATGTTTATTAAATGCTATTGGCAAGATCTTTGAACAGTTAATATATAAAAGAATAATGGAAAATAGGTTGATGCTGGGTATGAATAATAAACAATTTGGTTTCAGAAAGGGATATTCAACTGAGGATGCAATATTAAAAATTCAAGAAACAGTGTCAAAAAGCCAAAAGAATTATGTAATTGGATTATTTGTGGACATATCGGGCGCTTTTGATAATTTATGGTGGCCGTATTTTTTCGGCATTTTAAAAGACAAGAAATATTCAAGTACTATTTATAATTTATTAAAGGATTATTGTTCCAATAGAGAAGTATTCATTGGTGGATCAAATTTTGAAACTAGGAAGAAGATAACCAAGGGTTGCCCTCAGGGTTCTATCTTGGGGCCCCTTTTTTGGGATATTTTATCAGAAGATTTATTAGAACTACTGGAAAGAGATCATAAGGTTTTGGATGTAATAGCGTATGCTGATGACATAGTCATAATGATGGATGGACAGAGCAGACTAGAGCTAGAAAATAAAGCAAGAGAAGTTACAAATACATTATCAAATTGGTGTTTCAGAACAAAACTAAAAATTGCACCAAACAAGTCAAATTATGTGCTTTTTAAGGGAAATTTAAAGCGGGATCCTACAGTGAAGATAAATAATCAGAACATTAAACGGGAAAAAGAGATGAGATATTTGGGTATCATGATAGATGAAAAATTTCATTTCAGAAAACACACGGAGTATATTAGGCAGAAAACAGAGAAAATAATGCTAAAGCTAGCAAGAATAACCAATTTAAATTTTGTACTTCCATTGCGTAACATACAGATATATCATAACACCATTTTTGCTTCAATTATGACGTATGCGGCAGCAGTTTGGGCAGAAAGGATGGATGATGTGCAAATAAGAAGATTGTTGAGAAGAACGCAAAGAAAAGTATTATTACGTCTGACAGGAGCTGTAAAAACAACACCAACTATGGCATTGCTAGTAACAACGGCCATTTGGCCGATTGATTTATTAATAAGATTGAAGGGCGCAAAATTTTGGGCGAAAAAAGGAAACTTAGAAAAAGTTTATAATATAACTGGAGTCAGAACAAACAAATCTTGGGTGATTAAAAATAGTTTAAAAGATAAATGGCAAAAAGAATGGTCAGAAAGTCTAGAAGGTAGAAGAGTGTTCGAAATTTTTCAGAACGTCAAAGAGAGACTAAAATTGAATTTTATTCAACCAACAAAGGGATTTATACATTATATAACAGGACACGGACCTTATAAGACCTATTGGAAGAAAATCAATAAAACTGAAAATGATATATGTGAATTATGTAACAAACAAGATAATCCTGAACATGTAGTATTTGAATGTGGAAGATATGCAATTCACCAACAAGAAGAGAGGCATGCGCTAGCAGGATATATCGTATATGACATAATTCGAGATCAACAATTGGTAAATAAATTACAAGTTTTGACTAACTTTGTAAGTAAGAAAGCATGGGAGGTAAAAATATTCAAAGGAGAAAGAGTTGATAATAGGCGAAGAATAGTACAAGATCAAAGAAGGAGTTCTAGAATACAAAATAGGATAAGACGGGAAGAATAATTGAATAATCTAACAATGGAGTTGACTGCATGGGCGGCGGAGGGAGAGAGTGATGGCAGAGGCCATGGTGGACTACAGAATTAGTAGATTTAGATATAGATTTAGGAAATAAGGATTTTGTAATTTTTATAGTTGTTTTCTTTTGTTTTTTGCTTTTTTGTGTTTATTTCTGTTATTTTATTTCATTTTATTTTTGTAGAGTAGCTTTCTGAGAGATTTGTATAATTATAACATTTGTAAGGATTTTATGGAAAAATAAAGAGAAAATTTGGATATATGCCCCGGTATAGTTGTCTAGGTGCCGGGGTAGAATATTCAGATTTTATTTATTTATTTATTTATTTATTTATTTATTTATTTATTTATTTATTTATTTATTTATTTATTTATTTATTTATTTATTTATTTATTTATTTATTTATTTATTTATTTATTTATTTATTTATTTATTTATTTATTTATTTATTTATTTATTTATTTATTTATTTATTTCATCTCCAGTGTCATTTCATAACATCCATCATCTGGTAGTCTCTTTTAGGCTAGAAGTGTCGGTGGGAGTCTTGGCGGTGCATGCCAGGAGAATTTGCTATGAGGAAAATGCTTTCACCTCCAGTGGGACGGACGTCGGTGTCCAAGTCGGCCTAGTGGGCCGATTCAGCAAAGCGGCAGGTGGGATGCCGGTTGTGCAAGCCTGCCTGGAGTATCCTGCCACGTGACTGTTTCACTGCCATGGCAGGTGGAATGACGATTGTCCTAAACCCACCAACGGAGAGTTTCTATCTGGTAAAGTGTATAGACCTCGCCCTCTGTACCGTAGTGACTCCTTGGGGTCGGCCACCATCTGTTCCCTCTCAACTCTACCTCCCTCCTGGGGGTGCCACACTTTCCCCACAATCCCATCCAACCAAAAGCATCGCCGAGCACGGACCCTTAAGGGGGACGTCCGCGGTTAAAATCCAGCCAGGTTCTCATTGAGGGATTCTGTCAGGTTTTCTTCAGTGAATCATAACGGACAAATGTTGGAGGGGTACGTACCTTAAAATTAGGTCTAGAACGTTTCTCTCTTACATTTCCTTTTCCACTTATAATTTAATTTCATGTATCATCAGTGTCCAGTTTTGTAATGCCATATGCAATAAGAAGGGTAACATTACCGCTAAAAGGTAATCATAATAAGGAGCTTCAACCCGCAAACACTCATCATCTACATGGTTTAGTCCATCATGGCACTGTTTCATCCTGCCAATGAATAAACTGCTGATTTCATCTCATTCACCTCTTCTTTACTATTTTGGGTTTTACTTATGCTAAAAACCTTTTTGGTGTTCTGGAGTGTTCCACCATTGTAAATGCTCGTGAGTTCGTTTTTAATTTCCCTACCAATTGCCCATAGCAGGTAAAGCAAGTGTTGCCTACTGTCCAAAAATTCGATGAATTTTTTTACCGGAAATATACGTTTTGAGGTTCCTGAATTACAAAAAAAGTACATTTTACGTAAGCGAGTATGTGCGTGGACAGTAACAAAACAAAAAGTCAAATAAATTACGAACCCGATATTCAGGTTGAACATCTTCTATGTGATAACCTTTTTGCACGAGTTATATCTAATTTGAGTATTTTTTGAATACTAAATTTGGCATGTACGTCCAACGTCTGCCAAGAATAGACACAAAGATTTTCAAGAAACTCCCTCCCTTCGATTTTAAATATCACTTTTTAAGGTGTTTGCGTTACAATTAAAATGCATATTTTGCTTTTCTGGAATCAGCCGGAGAAGGCTCCTTATTTCTTATCAAATGCTATATAATTTGCAAGAGATGCACTAATATACAAATTGAGAATAAAAGGAGTAAGTGATGCATTTATAAGATATATAACTAAAATATATAGAGGAATTAGATGTTAAAGGAACAAGATAACAAAGATGACAGAACAGAAGATAGGTTTAAGACAAGGCTGTAAGTTAAATACCATTTTATTTAATTTATTTATAGATGATATAGCGGACAGAGTGAAAGGGAGAAATCAACACTGTCCGATAATAGGAAATAGAGAGATACCAGGTTTGTTATATGCAGATGATCTGACGGTAGGAGCAATAAAGTCAGTAGGATTACAAAGAGCAATAAGTGAAATCCAAAGTTTTGTGAGGAGTGGGGAATTACAGTAAATACAAATGGTCAAAGATGATGGTCTTTAAAAGAGGAGCAAAATTGAAGAAAGAGCAACAATGGTTTTTGGAGGGACAAAATTAGAAGCTGTGAAAGAATATAAGTACTTAGTGTTAGGATGAATAATATAGGAGAATGGGAAGCCCACAGCAGACAGGTGGTTGCTAAAGGAAAGGCTGCAATGGCAGGAATAAGGATATGTAAAGCGAAACTTGATATGTGAAGTAAATAGAGAAATGAAATGTGTAGTGTTTAACGCCCGCTTTTACTACATACGGCACCGCAGGCGATGACACTGATGATACATGAGATGAAGATGGAGCACCGGTGGAGTGAGATGGCGAGGGAAACCAGAGATCCCGGAGAAAACCCGCCCCAGCGCCGTGTTGTCCACCACAAATCTCACTTTGCGGTCGCCTGGGATCGAACCCGGGCCGCCTTGGTGAGAGCCAAGCGGTCTAACCACTGAGCCACGGTGCGGCCTCAAGTAAATAGAGAGAATGTATGAAACAGTGGTAGAGTCAAAGATATTGTATGCTGCAGAAATATGGGGAATGTCAAAGGTAATAAGTAAAATAGACCAGCTTTACAAGCAATTTGCCAAAGAGGTGTTGGGTCTGCCCGGAGCAGCGTCAGGCAAAGTAGTCTAGTAGAATTAGGTACAACCAAAAGAAAAGGCATAATAATGGAAAGAGTCTTAAAATTTTGGTATAAGCATTTGAGGAAAGATGGTGATGTATTCCTATATATATATATATATATATATATGAATCTACAAAATAAAATCGGAAGTAGGAAAAACTTGTGGTCTGATGCGGAAATATTGTAGAATAATTAGTTATGGGCGATTTATAGAGACTAGAAAATGGGAATGTAGAAGGTTTCTGGAAAATAGTCAGAAATAGAGTGGAGGGTATAGAAAAAACAAGAAATGTGGGGAGGGCTGGAAAACAGAAAATCATTGAAATTTTATAGGTTAATAATGAGAGAATGGGGAAAGGAATTCGTTTTTTTTTTTTTTTTTTTTTTTTTTTTGTTTTTGGTAATTTATACGTCCTCCAACGTTAAGTCATATCGGACGATGAATGGAATGGGTGAAATGATGCTCAAATGAGCCCAGGGTCCATAGAGTTACCTGATATTAGTCTTAAAGGATAAGGGAAAACCCCGGAAAAAACCTTATCCAGGTAAATCACCCTGACCGAGATTCGAACTCGGGACCTCTTGAATGTGAGGCAGACATGCTACCACCACGCTACCGAGGCGGGAGACCAATGTAGCACACAGGAGGGGAAAGAAATGGCTTGAATTAGAACAGGATCGAGGTTTTTAAGGTGACTAAGGAGTAACAATGCAGAAATATACGAATTATGTGGAGAAACAAAAAGTGCACTTCATATTTGATAGAGTGTAAAAGCAGCATGAAGGTAGGAAGTATGGGAGAAGAAATTGGAAAAGATGCATAGTGAGTTGATAGCCATAAAAATGATTACTGGAAAAAATGAAAGTAAACAGAAATATGGGGAACCTGTCTTGGAAAGCCAAAGAGAAATGGATGAGAAAAGTAGAGTGGGAAAGAAAATATGCTGGGATAAGGGGAAACAGCAAACTAGATTAGAGGTTAGAAGGGTGACTGTTCTACTTAGCAAGGCTTAAGACCTGGGAGCCAAGCAGGCTGAGCTAGCAAGGTTAATAAGGAAAACAGAACTAAAATTTACCCAACTAGACTAAGGAATATGTATGTAATGCAGATAACATATTGTAAGTAGCAAGTTGTATAAATAAATTTAATTCAGTTCAATTCATATAATTTGCAAGACATGACAGATAAAAATATCACTATGCAAAATTTTAGATCTCGTTGAAAAACACAATTTTCATAGGAAATTATTTTCGGATTGAAACATTTCAGCGTTAACCTTATTTTACTGTTTAGAATTTTTAAATAATTCATACTTTTCTCAGCTGCGAATCGCCATTAGTGTTTTCCTTCTCCTGTTTAGCTTTCTCTAGTACATATTTAAAGTAGTGGAAGTATTATATTCCATCCAAAACTTCGATACATCAAGTTTTGAGACTCTTGAATAAAATACATTTTTTCGAAAACTATGGGTGTGTGTGTTATTTTAACGAGCACAGCTGTAAAACGAAAAGTTGATTAAATTGGTATTTAAATTTAGCGTGCTCCAAGAATCCTCACGATTTTCAGAATTCTCGTATATTTGCTTTCCAAACTATCATCTATATGGAACGTTTTCTCAAAATGTTCATTTTTTTAAAGAAAAAGTAATGATTTTTATGAAATTACCATTTATATAATTTATTTACAAATGAAGTGTGTATCTTGAATTTTTGGGAATAGTCCTCAAGTTCCCTTAATTTTGAATGTCTTAAGAATATCTAATAAACCATAAGCTTTAGACAAACTCTTATTGCATAAAAAATGTACATCTATTTAAAACATTTTCATGTAATAGTCCTTATTCTTCCTCTTTTTTGTAATTTCTTTACTGGTCATACAAGGAGCATGCAACTTTGAAACTATCACATGGTGATCACTTCTGAAAAATTTGGCTCTCTAAAACAGATTTATTTCCCATCACCTACATTTTGTCCGCCTCGGTAGCGTGGTGTTAGCGTGTCTGCGTCACGTTCAAGAGGTCCTGAGTTCGAATCTAGGGCAAGGTGAGTTACCTGGATAAGATTTTTCCCAGGGGTTTCTCCTATCTTGAGAGACGAATGTCCCTGGGCTCATTTGAGCATCATTGCTCCCATTCCATTCATCGTCCGATATGACTTAACGTTGGAGGACGTAAGTTGAAAACAAACGTACTTCATTGCCTGTTCCCATTGTACTTATAAGAAAATATGTAATGAAGTTATTTCTACAATTGTTTACCTTAAGATAAAGTAGATAGAATAATTAGCGTTTGTGAGAATTTTACTGTACAAGAATGAATAGACAAGGTCATGCGAGTGCGACACATCAGGTACGTTTGTGTATACCGGCGCCGTTCTTAGTTTATATGACGATGTAAACAAAAACACGTGTACGTCTGCGACAAATGGCCTTTTTAACCTCGTAACTTTCTGCGGGTGAAAAATATATTTCGCATATCATTTTTAAACACTTTGCATCTAATGCAAAATATATAAACAAATTCACATTATTACAAATACAACCATGAAATAGTAATAAATTGGTATATTATTTGGTCTATGTAAGCATAATTTGTATGTAATAATCAAGAGTGCACGCTGCGCTTGCGCATTTTAAAATGAGAAGGAAATGTAGAATCAGTTTACAACATGGCTGTTTCCGTGCAATAAACATCACAGAAAGAAACCGTTAAAAAGTGGTGAAAAACAAATGATATTGAACGTGTTTTGCAAGTTGTGTAAAAAATACCCGGCTGTAGCAATGGAGGAGTTAATTTGTCAGCAGAATAAACCTGTGTTTCAGGTTAGGTATTAATGCCGCGCGAAGCGAAGTTGTGAAAATTTCCCACCCCAGAAAAACATCGGAGAAGAAAGAAGCCAGTTCTGGTAGGTGAATGTGATGAATTTGTTAAAAGTGCTGTTCGTCGCAAGATGCATAACTTCTTTGAAGGAAACGTGCCACCAACAATCACAAAAGTGCTTTAGCAGTAAATAATAATCCCAATTTTCCGAGCTTGCACACCATTCTTCGTGACATAGGTTCTGAATTTGTGAACAGAAACAGTATAATTGTTGAGCGTAAAGGTATATTGTCATGGCGCAGGAATTATCAAAGCAAAACTAGAAAGTGGAAGCTGTTCAAAGAATTCTCCGTTGTCAGATTCCAATTAGGCATGTAAAGTTTTTGTTTTTTCCTTTTCAGTTGCATGTCAGTGGAACTTTGAAGTCATTGCCAGAATGGCTACACGCAGTTATTTAGCACTATCAGTCCGCAGAAGGCCCCGTGCCTTAACTTTTATTCTATAAATGAGGGTTGCGCGAACAAATAAAATATTTAAGCAATTGTTATAAGCGTTCAGTCGCATTTTAACGCAGAAAAGGAAAATATATTACACCGTACACACACGTTTGCACGTAAAAGTGCTACCGCACAAACTACTCGTACATCAAGAACGGCAAAACAAAACTTTGCATAGAAGTTTGTTGACATCGCAAATGTTTGCCACGTATTGGAAAAAACAGCGCGAATTTACCTCCAATTACAGTCGCCGCGGGAGTAGCGTTTTCTCGCTTTGCTTACACCGTCGCATAAACTAAGGACGGCGCCTAGCTGATGTATCTGGTTTACGAGATGTGCAAAGTAATTCAGAATTAAAAGGTCTGCAGAGACCAGAAAAGTCAAGGTGTACAATTCATTTGTCATGAAAAAAGTTTAATGATCTGATACTTTGACCAAAATGGTTGGTGCCATATTTTTGAATAATGTTCCATGTAAAGTGTAGTTTGAGTTGACAGGATTTTCTTGACAACTTTCATGTTGCATCCTTGGGAAACACGGAACTTATATACTCTTGCTAACTTTTCCTTTTTGAGTTATACCCACTGTCCGAAGTTAGACGCGCAGGCACACACAGAACTTCTTTTAAATTTCTGTTTTAATTGCAGGGATTCTCAAAACATATTTCGAATGAATTTCCAACATTGAATTATTGGATGGAATACAATAATTTCCCAGCTTAATATACGTAACCGAGCGCAACCACAGGTTCGTCTGTGGTCCACATGTGGGAGGTCCGGGTTCTATTCCCGTGGCGGGCCTATCTGACCCATGAACTTTTTCGTAGGTTTTCCCGAGTCACCAGGTTAATGCTGGATAGGTTAATTACATACCCAGAATTTACTATCTCTCCATTTCATCTCCATTATCATTTCAAATCATCTCTCATCTAGTGGTCTCTTTCAGAGTAGAAGTGTCGGCAGTTGCCTCGGTGGTGCATGGCAGGATGATATGCTTAGAGTGAACGACTTCCTCCTCCGGTAAGACGGTTGCCGATCTCGAAACCGGCTGCTGGGACCGCTTCCGAACCACAGTAGGGAGGAATGTGCGTTGTCCTGGCCTACCGGGGGAGGTTTCCATCTAAGTAAAATGTAGGGACCCTGCCCTGTCGTGGCTTCTTGGGACGGACGCCCTCTGTCTCCTCTTGCCTCATCCTTCCTCCCGGGGATGCCCTACTTGGGGGCATAAGTACAATAGATAGGGCAATAGTTCAAGACTGGTCGTAGTGCCAAATCCCCTCCGTAGTAATCTTAATCACTACTATACGTAGCAGAGGAAGCAGTGAAAAAACCTACCGAATTTCCAGCTGGGAAAAGTATATCAGAGGTGAAACGTGCATTAGGGCTGTAATGATGAGCCTAACCTAAGATATTAGTTCCTCTTTTTATCTCGTTTAATATTCCCTAAAATTAGAATTTTTCTGGAAATGTAATTTCTGATTCACAAAACGTTGCTGACAGGGGGCAGCACGGAACACCAATTTGTGGGCAGCTTGCCAAGACAGACAAGCAAAATGCAGTTTGCGTTGTTCACCCATGCTCATAGTTTTTCTGGTAGGAGATGAGTGAGGGGTGCCTTTTTTTTTTTAACGTTTTCCAAATAAAGTCATATCGGACGATGAAAATGTGAGAAATGATGCTTAGATGAGAGCCCCACAAAGGATAAGGGAATACCACGAAAAAAGAAGTTATGCAGATAATGTATCCTGACCTAGAGTAGAATTCCTGACCTCTCGAATGTGAGGCAAACACGCTGCCCGCTACACTACAGCAGCGGGTAGGTGAGATTTACGCAGTACTACTTGTTCCCACGAAGGCAAGCCTATGCAATGTCATTATTCTACTCAACTTCAGGGTTAGCGGTAGAGGAGTAAAGTGCTGGAACAGTAGGTCCTGGAATTGGTGTCAAATACCATTCTTGATCATATGTGCAAATCATATCTTTATTTTAAATATGTGCTAGGAATAAATGTGACAACTATAGAGAAATTAGTATTTTAAATACAGGATATAAAATATATTAAAGAATACTAAATAAAAGATTAAGAAATGTTACAGGTATATTATTGCTAGAGAAACAAAATAGTTTTAGAAAGAGGCAGTCCTGTACAGATGCCACCTTTACAGTCAAGCAGATAGAAAAGAAGAAGGAAATTTAACCTTTAACTCACACAGCCTAGATTGATTACGAAAAATACGTTTGATTGAGCAAGCAGGGAAAAACGTTGGGGGATTATTACTCGAAGAGGGTATTAAAGCACTAAAATGTATGAATAAAGACACGACAAATCAGCATACATGTTGCAAATGGAAGATGTACTCATAGTACTTAAACGTATAGATATAAATCAAGGTGTAAGGCAGAGATGTAGTTTATCTCCTACGTTGTTTTCAATTTATATCGATGATTTGATTAGGGAATGGATGTTTAAAATTAATGGAGGCATTGGTATAGCAACAAATATTGCGTTTAAGACGAATGCTATTTGTGGATGATCAAATAACACTAAGTATAATTTTTTTTTTCATACACCCAAAGCAGTATAGGCCAATTCTTATGTACTGGACCGCGGATTCCAAAAATGCCCCTTAAAATGCTGTATCATGTAACACTTTTGGTATTCTTATTTTTTATGAGAACGTTCTAAAATTCGATATGATAACTCATATTTGCTTAATTGAAAGTAATACGCATTTTATTGTCAAATAACATTGAAAATAATAACTATAATTATTAAGTATTGTTATAATTAAAGTAAATCGGCACAAGATAATGATGAGAAAAATACAACTGAATTATCTCAGAAGTGTTTCACTATTGATTTTTTTTCTTGTACTCACATGCACTCCCCCGTTTGAGGAACCGCAACAGTGTGCTAACATGTTTGAATCCCAGCGATCCTGGTAATGTCTTTCCATCTCAGAATTGCCCTGCTAAACACGCTCACCTTGCTCGTCACTTATAGCTCCCAGGTTTGTAGGGAAACTTTCAAGGTGACAGTGAAAAAAGAGGACTTTAAGTGACATTCGACAACCTATTTCTTTGTAGCTCCTTAACAGTTGTAAGACAAACGTTTCATAATTTCTTTCTTTGTTATTACCCAGGAAGCCTTTCACCAATGATTTAAATGATTTTCATGCTGCCAATTCTACAGGTTTAGGCTTAGATCCAAAAATACTATCTATAAGAAGAAGTCTAATATTAGGACCGACAAATATACCTTCCTTTAATTAGGTTCACTGATTTTGGGAAAGATACTTCTTAAATGCTCAAATGCACAGCCACTTTTGTTTAAAGTTTTAAGAAAATGTTTCATTAACCCGAGATCTATGTTAAGTGAAAGAAGAACGTTGTTTGGGTCTACTAGACGCACATACATAACACTGCTTACTGCAGGTGGATAGTTTTCCCTTCTCCCCCACTCTTTCATAATAAAATGCTTGTCAGTTGCCCTGCTGTCCCACAAGCACAAACAGCAATATTTTGTAAAAACTCTCTGCAGTCCCGTAAGCAATGCAAATATAGTACCTTGAACCACTACAACTTTCTCAGCCATAGTGTTGTTAATAGCATCTAAAATTATGGGTGGAATTCTATATCTTCTTCATCCCTATGGCATGAAATAAAAGTATTGATGATAGTGAATTGCCACTGTGTAGCAACAATGCCCTTGAACTGCATTTAGACGTATCAATAAATAGGCGCCAATTACTGACATAATGCTCTATACTTAATTCCTTCATTAAGCAATTAACATTAACACAGAAACATGTGTTGCCTTTCATTGTGAAAACTGTTTATGTCGAGATCGGTCAAAGGTTATTTTAGTCTTTCTTGCCAGGAAATTTCACCCCAGCAGCCTGGAACTCGCTAAATATGGGTTTCAAATCACGAATAGTATTGCTTTGTTGAGAAATAAAACACTCCATTCACATTGGTATGTAGGGTCTTGGGACGCTGAAGGCTCATTGTCACCTCATCATGATTTCAACTTGATCTATCATGTTCTTCTACCCATGCTTTTGAAGGATCAGGCACCAGAACATGTTCCCTATGAGGAACTCGTCTTATTGCTGATGGAATAACAGGATATTAGACACTTGATTTATTTTTTCTAAAAATCTTTGTATGAAAAAAATCATTTAAATGGTTAGATTGTTCTTTCCACGCCAAAGGCACTGCAAACGGCAAAGATTTGCATTTACCGTGTAGCCATTAAGACCAAAATATGCAAAATATGCAGCAAACTTGGGGTGGGGGGCTCAAAATCTTTATCTTGATCACCTAGGACAAAACCAAAGTATCATGAATATGCTGTTTTAGTAATACTGTAATTTTTTCGCTACAATTTAGTGGTGAATTGTCAACACACATAACAAAAGTTATTGGGATCATTATACTCTGTCTCACGCTAGTTTGGCCGCGCCGTGGCTCAGTGGTTAGACCGCTCGACTCTCACCAAGGCGGCCCGGGTTCGATCCCAGGCGACCGCAAAGTGAGATTTGTGGTGGACAACACGGTGCTGGGGCGGGTTTTCTCCGGGACCTCCGGTTTCCCCCGCCATCTCATTCCACCGGTGCTACATCTTCATTTCATGTATCATCAGTGTCACCGCCTGCGGTGCCGTATGTAGTAAAAGCGGGCGTTAAACACTACACACATTTCACGCTAGTTTAATCCTACTGTAAGCAACAAGGCGGAGCTGACTCAACTCGCCACGTGCTAGACGCTACATGTACGCACGTAAGTTTTGCAACACTAGCAGAGCTAACTTCTAGACAGTAAATAAATAGAGTTAAGTTATATACACATTAACTTATTAAATTTTTGAGTTGGTTCATTTCTAAAATAAAAAATCCATGAACTTTACTGCGTATGGTACTTTTCGTAAAATCGTCGTATTTCTCCTTGCGCTGTTTGCATTTACGCGATTTCCCGGTGTTCTTAGAGCTCCGGATGCTTGTTGTTCCACTCTAACATTATGTACACTACTTGCTTAAACATCAAGGAGATTACCAGTTTCTTTCTCAATGTATTTTATAGACGATTCCGGATTTCTTTCTTTAAGCACCGCGAAACAATGCGCGATCATTTGCCTCTCGCCACTTTTTAAAGGTTTGCCTCGATTGTGTTTAATTTCGGCTGAAGCACCTGCTCACTCTATGATGAAAAGCTTATTGATTTTAAATTGTATTTACATAAGTGTTCTTGGGCTTGTGAGATACACGAAATGTACAGGAAATAAAGCGTTAAATATCAGAAGCAACTCCACACTATAAACAATAATACCTTAATCAGCATTCAACTGGATACAGACGTCTTTTTTTTTTTTTTTTTTTTTTTTTTTTTTTGGTAATTTACGTCATTTAATTTCTTAAGTCATATCGGACGATGAATAGAATGGGCGAAATGATGCTCAAATTGGCCCAGGGTCCGTGGAGCTTAGAGTTACCTGACACCCGTCTTTTAGGATAAGGGGAAACCCCGGAAAAACCTTATTCAGGTAGCTCACCCTGACCGAGATTCGAACTCGGGACCTCTTGAACGTGAGGCAGACGTGCTACAATCTACAGACCTTGTTGCGAGAGAGCTGCATGGTATAGGAATGTAAAAATATTATATAATAGCAGTGTCCTTTAGTAATTGTTAAATAAAATGCAGCTTAATCTAACATAATACGTTAATAGTGAGTATAATTTCAGCTGTCTTCTGTATATAGTATACAGAACACATCTTTGTGCTATGTGAGGCAGAAAGATAAAATGTGAGGCTATTACGTTTATAAGAATCGAAACATTTGCATACTTTTCTCTCTCCGAAATTAGCTCTCGCAGAGCAGTGATCAGAAAACTACTTACAGTTCTGTATTTGAAGGAGGTTTTTTTTTGGGCGCATGCAAATAAAAGAAAACGCCCATTTAACTTTGCTAAACCAATCAACAGCTTAACGGCTTTCTGTCGCAATAGCTCTGTCTCTGTCTCTCTTCCCACCCAGATGTTTACAACAGGTTTAAACTAGGTTGAGACAGGTTATAATACATTTTCTACGTTATCCATATTTATCCATATCTGTAACCTTTCTTTAGCACCGCGAATTAACTACATTAAAGTTTCACAGCTAAATATGAACTGAAAGAAGAATCCAAATTCCAATACAAAACAACCCATGAAAAACAGACCACCCAGTGCAGTACTCAAGATAAACACTTCAATTTATGACTCAGTGAAATGAAAGATGGAGAGGAGCATGATAAATCAGCGTTGGCTATGGAGCTGGGGGTCATAAATCGATAAATGTTTAAGACAGGAATCTTTTCCATTATACACGGAAAACAAAGTAAGACTTATTTAAGTCTTCATGATAAGTTATGAAGTTCTGCATCAGTAATCTTACGTCCACTTAATTTTAATTTCAGTTGGGCACACCCATTTACATAATATTTTTATAGTATACTCCAAACTTAAATTTTCTAATAAATCTTATTTGATGTAAAGTTTTTCTATTTACTTCGAATAATATACATTTTCTTTAACGACATAAACATACCATTTAATAATAACATGGCTGTTGTTTCAAATTAGGTTAATATGAGTTGGTAACATATCTCATTTCTATAACTTTTTATAAAAGAATAAGAATAATGTCTCGAGAACGTTACGCGATACAGCATTTCAAGAGGTAGCTTTGGAATCATTTTGTATAAGAATATTTTCTTTCCATTTTATATTTTAAATAATATTTTAATAGAATATTAAATATTGTAGAAATGTTTTAATATTTTAATAGAATATTTTCTATTTTCTTTCGAGTACAAAAACCGTGTTCCCTAGGTAAAACTGAAGACGAACTGTAAACAGCAGTGTATACGTTGCAGAAGTTATGTGAACGTTAAAATTTTAAAATTTCAACAATTAAAGCTCGAACAATGGCCTTCCAATGTAAAACCACTGGTAGAACTAAAATTGTAGTAAATGATACTATATTGGAGTAAATCACGAGTTTTAAATACTTAGGAAAGCACATCAGCTGTATGTACAAAAATGATATTAAATATATGCTACCAATGTTTCAACAGATATGCGGCACAATAAACAGGAGTATGAAAAATAAAACCAGAAAAGAAACTCGAATGATGTTTTACAAAGTAATGGCTGTGCCTGCTTTACCTTAGGAATCTGAAACATAGACATTAACGCAAGCTGATAAACAGAAGACATAGGCTACTCAAGTGAGACTCCTAAGATCAGTAGAAGGATGCACTCTTTTAGAGAAAAGAATTAGAAATAGTTTTTCTTACGTTACGTCGTCTAACATTAAGTAATATCGCACGATGAATGAAATGGGTGAAATGATGCTCAAATGAACCCAGGATCCATAGAGCTTAGAAATACTCGACATTCGTCTTTCAGGATAACTCACCCTTACCGAGACTCAAACTCTGGACCCTTGAATGTGAGGCAGACACGTTACATCTACGCTACCGTGGCGGTCTATTAATTTCTCTGGAAGAAAAAAAATATCTATACTAGGTGAGTCAGCCGCGCCTTATTTTTTTTTTTTTTTTTTTTTTGGAGGGTAGGCCACCCATCAAAATGCATGTGCACCTTAGTCCAGTTTTGTGCTTACTAAAATGTATTGCTTCACTTTCTTAGAGAGAGGAATGCGCAAAATTCAAAGGAACAGCGGCTTAAGAGACAAAAGTACTCCTTGCTAAAGTACACCTCAAAAACATACGACACCTTTACTGAGAGCCAATTCCAGTTTCCAGCCATTTTACAAAAGTTTTATTAGAGTATACATAGTAATGTAATTGCCCGCCTCGGTAGCGTAGATGGTAGCATGTCTGCCTCACGTTCAAGTGGTCCCGAGTTCGAATCTCGGTCAGGGTGAGTTACCTAGATAAGGTTTTTACCGGGGTTTTCCCTTATCCTTCAAGACGAATTTTAGGTAACTCTAAGCTCCATGGACCCTGGACTCATTTGAGCATCATTTCACCTAATTCATTCACCTTCCGATATAACTTAACGTTGGGGCGGACGTAAATTAAAAAAAGTAGTAATGTAATTCAGGAAACGCCTCGGAAAAGATGGACTTATCATATGAGTACACTAACAACGTCAGCTAAAAAGAAAATGGTGGATTCGTGTTCTTAAAGTAGGGGTTGGCTGCCAAAAATTAGGAAAAGTTAGAGACACGCCTCATCCATCAAGGACCGTACAGTCAAAACGGACATATTATTAAACAACGATTTATTTACATTTTTGCCTAAACTACATCTCGTGCATCTCAATTAACATTTGTGATTTAAGTAGTAGGTAATATTAAAATGCCCAGCAAATGATTAAAACTGTCCTAAAAGGCTAAATCAAGAACGGAAACTCGCGAGGTGACAATGGCATAGCGCCAGGCATACAAGTCCTCTTATGGAACGCGAGACGTGCTTTTAGTCAAGTCTCGGAACAGCTGAATAGGGTTATGACATCTGTGCCCTAACCCTAAATAACACCGGTTCTAGTCTCGGCACTACAAATATCTTTTTATGTTCATAAGTGCCGACCCCTTCGCACTCCACACGTACTACGCTGTCGCATGATACACATTTTGTGCCAGTCTTTCATTACGTATTTGACAGACGAGTACGTAGATATGCTGTTGATCTACAGAGAAGCAAGAACAGATACACCAGAGGCTCAGCATCTACATAGGGAGAGATATCCGAATAGACCACAACCAACAGCAAACATTTTCCGGAATGTTGAAAGGCTTCTGCGTGAAACAGTGTCACTTGCGAGAATACCTCCTGGTACACATGCACCAACAACATCGGATGTTAAAGCAGCAGCAGTTTTGAACGCCATACAGAAAATCCGCATACTAGTATACGGGCAGTTGCTCAGGAGGTGAATATTGTGGATATTGAACACTAATAAGTTTCATCCGCATCACTTACGCCTAAATTAAGCACTTCACGGGAGAGATTTCGAAGCTCGAGTGACCTTTCATGAATGGTTGCTGGAGCGAGTAGCAAATGATGTGGGATTCGCATCCAGGAACTTTTTTTTTTACGAATCAAAATTCCACAAAAATGGAACTGTGAATCGCCACAATATGTACTATTGGAGTGTTGATAATCTTCATAAGGTAAGGGAGGCAGCATTCCAAGAGCAGTGGGGTGTAAATGTCTTGTGTGGATGCTTGGGAGATGGTCTAATTGGACCATTATTCTGCGAGGGGCACTAACAGGAGCACGCTATCTGGAATTCCTCCGTAATGAGCTCCCCTTATTATTAGAGAACGTGCCACTGATGGAGCGAATGACGACGTAGTTTCAACACGATGGCGCTCCTCCGCATCGGTCGAGGATCGTCTGCAATCATTTGAATGCTGCAGATTCTGGTCATTGGATAGGAAGACAAGGACCAGTCTCCTGGCCTGCCAGACCACCTGACCTGACATCAGTTGACTTCTTCCTCTGAGGTTATTTAAAAGAACGCATTTATGTTGAGGAGCTGGACAATCCAGAAACCCTTCGCCAGCGTATTACAGTGGCTGGTAGATCTGTTCAACCCGCCATGCTGCACTGAGTCAGAGGCTCCATTCAATAGGGTGTACAGGCGTGCATTACCCAAGAAGGTCATCAGTTCGAGCACTTGCTTTGTTAGAGAAGTCGTGTTCCAGGAATAGAAAACATATTCATGTCAGCGCCAAAAACAAAAAAAAACAAAAAAAAAAAAACATACCAATTTGAAGCGACATTTTAATAGCACAATAATTCCTTGTGTGCAAAGTTGTGTTTAACTTCCATGTTAAACTCTGAGACCGTAATTTCCTTGTTTCCTGTGTTCAAATGTGTACAAATGATCCTTATTTCAATTGCACCTACCTAAAGGCGTGTTTAAACAACTGCCTAGTTGTAGTTCACCAATAAAGAAACATCAAATAATACCATGAAACATAAATAAAACAAAATGAAAGATAATAATAGTTTCAAGAAAAATAATGTCATTTATGAGTATTACACGGTAAAAAATTTAGCATACCTATGAAGGGGGATTGCAACAATTTTCAGGGCAGACAGGTGACGTCACCGTTTTGCGCCCGTTTCTACTGAGCTACATAGTAACGTGTGTGATAAACATTCCGTTTAACATATAGTATTCGCTGGTTTCAGTGAACATTTACAGAAGTGCAAACATCAGCTGTTTAATTACGAATATATTGCAGGCTATGCGATATCATCTATATTAGTTCTAATTTCATCAAGTGTTAAAATCCATGTTAAGTACGCGGGTAGAACCTAGTAATGAGGTCAATGTTTACATGTTGGGGTATAAAATGCAGATTACATAAAACTCGAGAATAACTTGCCCCTATTCTATTTAGTTTTGAATTTATGCAACGTGCTAAGCGACATATGTGACTTATGCCTTTCTTAAAAACTTTCTAATAGATGATTTGCAGAGCAGTTTATAGAGAAAGGGTGGATAACTCAGTGCATAAGTGTTGTATGGGACAGAACACAATCACTATGTATGTCGATTCCAAAAACGTCATAACCAGACACAGAGAGCTCCAGTAACAATTCTAGACGTGTGTGCCAACTTTTATTCATTAGTGTACATTAACATGCGCCTTTAAACATGCACCTGAAGGAACAACCTGTCAAATGCATCAACTGACTCTAACTTTTGAACACAAAATGGCAGATCTACACAGTGGGACCAGTTGGATTTAAATCTTCAGTCAACACTTGTTTTCATTGTACAGCCATGTCAAAAAGCGCTAAGATTTAGATATATTGTTTTCGCTTCTGTCACAAATTACGACATTTTTTAGCTTATTCAGTAATTGTAATGGTTAATGTAATTTTTTATTTGCGTTAAAACTACAAAGAGCTCAAAAACTGTATGAAGCCGTAAAAAGCGTGTAAAGATTCGAGGTGGGAGTCTGAGGTCTGCGGTTACATATTCGTATAGAAACCTCAGCTCATAAGGTAGCGTTGGCTAAACGGTGTTATAGAAGTTACCTCGCCACTCTATCACTACAAGTTGGGTTCAAATCCTTTGTGTTCAGCTCAAAAACTGTTTAACCTTTGTTTCACCTCTTGTGGCCTATAATTTGAAATTATTGTGCAAATAACATTTTTATAACATTATACGTGTTTATAAAATGCAATAATCACAATATTTTCCACTGGAAGATAGATACAAATGTATAGTTCATAGTAGATATTTTATTATAGTCGGTATTGTGCTTTACCCATTCAACCAAGTTTCAAGCACTTCATAACTGTAAATTGGCTTTAGATACACTGCACCTGCGTCAATGACTCGCGTAAGTGAACGCTTCATTATCTATGTAGGTATTCAGTAACTGAAACATTTCAAATACTCACGGGGATCGTCATTTTGAGCATTTACTGAGTTGACGAAATCCACTCTTTGGCAATTTATTTTTCTGTTTAACCGAGAAGTTAGACGTTCAAAACTCCTTTGTCAGTAGAAGAAGTGAAACATAAGATTTAAGCATGAAATATTTAATGTTCCTAAAAAAAATTAAAGCTAACTACGTCACATGGTTTACAACACCAGATAGGTACAGATTATAAGTGGCCACAAAGCTAAGTGTCTTTGTCTCACAAGAGAACCAATAGCAACAAGAAACAATTTTATTGTTTATTTTGTTTATTTTATTGCTTTTGTATTCTAGTAACTAAAATGCAGACAATAAGACGAGGAGAAAGAAAGAAACTACAATGTGACATCGTTTCGAACCTAGCCCTTGCAGCACCATATGCTCACAGTTAAACATCTCGACCAGCTGCCACGTATTATATGTCACTCGTTTGGAAAGAATTTATCATCACTTTGCTAGTTTTATATGCACGAAAAATCGTCGTATGTTTAAGCTTTTCGCAGTTTCTTTGTCCTCATTTAGGGCTGTAAGTATTAATGCTGGGTCGAATATTACCGTATAGAAGGGCAGTGTTGCAATAACGGTTTTTGGCCATAAAGGTCAGCGTTTTCACATTAGACTATTAACTATGGTTGCATAGATACTGTGACTTTGTGGGTTCGTGAAATGAAAAGTCCAATTACACCACTCAAAAATGTTCTTTATTTCCACCGACTTACAGTTAAACACTTGCCAGTTACACGGAATTACGTAATGCACACAATTACGATTCACCAGTTCGTCCGTTACAATTTCACTGTACGGTCACAATTACGTAAATTCTTCCGTTGCACATACACAGTCTTCTCGTCCTTACACTAGCACTGCACTCTTACGCTGATTGCCACGAACTCTGACTGACTGACTGTCTCTCTGAAACCCTTTTTATAGGAATGTCACTGTTTTTCTAGAAGTCTCTGGTTTCCCGCGAATCACCCGAACGTTCCAGAGGACAGGAGAAGGGGAGAGAAACGTCGAGGGACAAGTGACATTTCCCTAAATCACCCCTCAGTTAGTGACAGATTAATGAGCGGGGGGCGTGGCTCGGCTGCCTCGGAACCTTCCCGCTGTCCCCGGTCGTATCTTACGCTAATAGGGTGACATTGCTCCCTCCTCAAAGCTTGTCGTCCCGAACAGCACCATCGTAGTGGGCTAGGCGATCCAGGTGTACCACAATCTTCCCTCGGGGAACCTTCTGGATGCGGTAGACTACGTCGTTAATCCTCTTCACCATTCGGTACGGTCCTTGCTATGGCTGCTGGAGCTTCGGGCAGCGTCCCTTGGTCCGGGTAGGACGGTACAACCAGACCAGGTCACCTTGCTGGAACCCTTCGCTGTTGGCTTGCCTGTCATACCTGGTCTTCATGCGGTCACTCGCCTTCTGGATGTTCTGGCGAGCCATCTCGTGCATGTCGTGGAGATGGTCAACCAAGTTCTCCACATACTCTGTCCCTGGCTTTTTCGCTTCTGGAGGGCTTCCAAAAGCCAGGTCACAAGGGAGGCGTAACTCTCGGCCGAACATTAAGCTGGCTGGCGTCATCCCAGTTGTGTCGTGTGTAGACGAGCGGTAGGCCAGCAAGAACAGTGGCACCCTGACGTTCCAGTCTCGCTGATGGCTGGCCACGACCTTCCTCAGGTGTTCCTCTAAGGTCTTGATGTACCTTTCGACCATGCCATCCGATTGGGGATGCAGAGGCGTAGTGCGAGTCTTGTTCACCCCAAGACTTTGTAGTGCCTCCTTCATTAGGTTGGACTCAAAGTTGGTACCCTGGTCACTGTGTAGCTCAAACGGCACCCCAAATCGACAGAATACTTGCTCCACGAGGCAGTCTGTGACTGTCTTTGCCTCTTGGTTTGGGATGGCATACACCTCCGGCCATTTGGTGAAGTAGTCCACGACCACGATTAGGTACTTGTTGCCTCGGTCGGAAACTGGGAACGGTCCAGCAATGTCAACGGCGATCCGTTCGAATGGCGCTCCGACGTTGTACTGCTGCATGCGACCCCGGCTCCTCGTCTGGGGGCCACGACTCGCCGCGCACACGTGACACTGACGACACCATCTCTCAGCATCTGCTCGGAGCCTCAGCCAGTAGTAGCGCTGCCGTAGTTTGTCAATCGTTCGGTTCGCTCCCAGGTGTCCTCCCGAAGTCCCGTCGTGCACCTCCTCCAAGACTTCCGGGACCTTACTCCGGGGAAGTACCAACTGTTCTCTCTGCGTCTTCCCATCGGGTGATTCCCATACCCGGAACAGCACGCCCTCTCTGATCTTCAACGAGTCCCATTGGGCCCAGTACGACTTGCAGGTGGCGCTCCTTGGTGCGATATCCTCCCAGGTTGGTCTTGTCCCTGCCTCCACTTCCCTCAAGAGTGGCCCCAAGTCTGCGTCCGCCAGCTGCTCCCTCCTCAGGCCTGCGCTATCCCAACCGTCCGCAGGCACTGCCACAACTACTCGGACTGCTGCGGCACGCTCCTTCTCTTCCACTCTTGTGCACTGGCCGCACTCTTCTGGACAGGGTCTTCGGGACATGGCGTCTGCGTTACCGTAGCTCTTCCCTCCACGATGTTCCGAGGTGAAGTCATACTCCTGCAGCCTCTGGACCCAACGTGCTGTCTGGCCTTCCAGGTTCTTAAAGCTCAATAGCCAGGTTAGGGCGGAATGGTCAGTCCTCAGGTGGAATGGCTGACCGTACAGGTACTTGTGGAAGTGCTCCAAGGTCTTTACTACCGCCAATTATTCTCGTCGGGTGACGCAGTAGTTCTTCTCTGCCTTGGATAACGTCTTGCAGTAGTAGGCTATCACCCGCTCATGGCCGTCCTGGATCTGCGATAGGACACCTCCAATGCAATGGTCGCTAGCGTCGGTGTCCAAAATGAAGGCGCCACCCGGTTGTGGGAAACCCAAAATTGGAGCACTGCACAGGGTCTCCTTTAGGTGCTGGAAAGCGTTTTCGGCGTCCTCTGTCCACACATAAGGCCGGTGTTCCTCTGTCAGGCGGGTGAGTGGTTTTGCGATGTTGGAGAACCCCTTTATGAAGCGGCGGTAATAACTGCACAGCCCCAGGAAACTGCGCAACTCTTTCCTATCCTTTGGGCGAGGCCAATGTCTCACAGCCTTTGTCTTCTCCGGGTCTGTGGCCACTCCGGTTGCTGAGACTATGTGGCCCAAGTAGTTAACTTCCTTGCGGAAGAGCTGGCACTTCTTCGCGTTCAGCTTCAAGTTGGTCGCCCGCAGGCTCTGTAGCACCTTACTCAGATTCTCGAGGTGATCTTCAAAAGTCTTCCCGACGATGATGTCGTCCAGGTATAGCAGGCAGGCATCGTAAGTCAGCCCTCTCATCACTGACTCCATGAGGCGTTGGAAGGTAGCTGGTGCGTTGCAGAGGCCAAAGGGCATAACCGTGAACTGCCAGAGCCCTTGGCCTGTCGAGAATACGGTCTTCTCCTTGTCTCTTGGGTCTAGAGCTACCTGCCAGTAGCCCGACTTCAGGTCCAGGGTCGAGAACCACTGTGCACCAGCTAGCGTGTCCAGGGTGTCGTCAATCCGGGGTAAGGGAAAACAGTCCTTCCGGGTGACAGCGTTCAGCTTTCTGTACTCTATGCAGAAGCGCAGCTCGCCGTTCTTCTTCGTCACCAAGACTACAGGGGAACACCAAGGGCTGTCAGACTCTTCAATCACTCCCCTGGATCTCATGTCCTCCATAATGTCTCGTACCGCCCCTTGCTTCGCCAGCGGAACGCGTCTATGTGGTTGCCGAATAGGCCGGGCGTCTCCGGTGTCGATGCGGGGGAGCACTTTGTTCGTGCGGCCGTAGTCACTATCGCCTTGGCTGAAGACGCGCTCGTATTGCCTCAGTAGTTGTCGAACTTTCTCCAGCTGTTCTGCGGTCAGGTGGTCGGCCGCCCTCTCCAGTAAGCCTTCTAGCCGGGGCCCCAGTTGTTGCTTCGGCGCCGGCTCCTGTGTCTTGTCGATTGCTGTTACGCTCACTACGGGCTCGCACGTTCCCAACTCCGTCCCGGCCTGGACGTCGTGATCGGTAGCAGTCTCACTGGCACCTCCTCTCGGCACGGCAGCAATGCCCTGGCTACACACAGTCCGTGTACAGGCGTCTTCTGGTCCAGTATCATGTTCCTGGTTCTCTGGCCCTCCAGTCGCGCCGTCACCACAACCTCACTCCTCGCGGGAACAACCACGTCTTCGTCCAAGACGACCCTGCAAATTCCAAGGCGCTCTGCGGGTTGACGGAGTATAACCTCCTCTCCGTTAAGCCGCAGGACCTTCTTGCCGACGTCGACCGTCGCCTCATGGCTCCTGAGGGCATCCAGTCCCAGGATCACCTCCTCAGCCACCTTCGCGACGAACACCCACAGACGCACGGCACTCCGTCCCAAGTTCAGCTCCAGCAGGGCCTCCTTCTCCATAGGCGAGGTGTCGCCCGATGCCGTGACAAGCTGGTATGGCCGGCTTGGCTTCCTTGTCAGCAAACCCTTCGCCACGTCAGGTCTGATGATGGTAACGGCCGCCCCAGTGTCCACCAGCACGCGGCACGGCTTCCCTCTTACCCAACCGTCCGCGATGAGGCTGTCATCCATACGCCGGCTGACGGCGCGCAGTGTCACTCGAGGGGATGGTGGTGATGGCGCCGACGTGCCCCTCTCCACGACGGCCCTTACTCGTTTTCCGGCTGCTCTTCCTGGTGTGGGCAGTCTCTCTGCAGGTGTCCGGGCTGTCCACACCCCCAACACAGGCCACTAGGTGTTCGCCGGCGTCCCCCAGCTGGTCTTCTGTCTCCGGCGTAGCGGACACTCCTCGTTCTCGACATCGGGATGGATGTTGTTTTGGCCGCCTCCATCCTTAATGCCGCTGTCAGCGCCTCGTGGATGGTTTTATATTCCCCGAGCATTAGGCGCTGACGAATCTCCGTGTCCCGTACCCCGTCTCAAAATTGTAGGCGGCTTCCCGGGATACGAACTCCAGTGGCAGGTCAACCAAGGCCTTGCTAGCCAGCTGCTTGATCGCAATGGCGAACTCCTGCAGCGTCTCCCCCGGCTGCTGTGACCTTGCCTTTACCTGGCTGCGGTATGCTGCGGCTAAGCGGTAGTTCCCGAAGCGATTCTCCAGGGCTTCCCAGATGTGCTTGGGCGCCGCCGTCGTCTGCACCGCGTTTAGGACTTCCGCGGCTCTTCCCTGGAGGCTGGCTATTAACTGTGTGGCCTCCTCCAGTGACCATCCGTTGTGCCTGGCCACTGTGTCGAACTGGCTGCGGAAGACCTCAAACGTTGACGCGCCGTCATACTTGGGAGGTTTGACACGCGCAGATGTTGTGTCGCGTCCCGGCGCGTCGGCCTTCAAATCCTTCAGCTTCCTGCCGACGACGTCCTCCACCATGGCGTTCAGGGACTTCACGCTGCTGTCGGCTTTCCCTTGCAGGTCGTTAACGCGGCTCGCCAGGTCCTCGACGCGCTCGCCTAACTCTGTGACGTCCTCTTTTACGCCGGCCAACTGTTCTTCAAACTTTGCGGCGAGAGCCTCGTTCGCCGCCTTCATTTCTGTGGCCAGACTGCCGTTCGCTGCTCTCATTTCTGTGGTTAACTCGGCCTTCATTTCTTCCATCTTCTCGGTGATGTCGTTAGCCGTCTTCATTATCTCCAGCTTCGCGGCCAGGCTTTATTTGCCGCTTCCGTCTTCTCTGTTAATTCGGCCATCATTTCCATCATCTTCTCCAAATTTTTTTCCAATGCCGCGTCCATGGTTGTAATGTTCGGTGATGTTATCTTCCCGCTTCCTGACACCAGTGTGACTTTGTGGGTTCGTGAAATGAAAAGTCCAATTACACCACTCAAAAATGTTCTTTATTTCCACCGACTTACAGTTAAACACTTGCCAATTACACGGAATTACGTAATGCACACAATTACGATTCACCAGTTAGTCCGTTACAATTTCACTGTACGGTCACAATTACGTAAATTCTTCCGTTGCACATACACAGTCTTCTCGTCCTTACACTAGCACTGCACTCTTACGCTGATTGCCACGAACTCTGACTGACTGACTGACTGTCTCTCTGAAACCCTTTTTATAGGAATGTCACTGTTTTTCTAGAAGTCTCTGGTTTCCCGCGAATCACCCGAACGTTCCAGAGGACAGGAGAAGGGGAGAGAAACGTCGAGGGACAAGTGACATTTCCCTAAATCACCCCTCAGTTAGTGACAGATTAATAGGCGGGGGGCGTGGCTCAGCTGCCTCGGACCCTTCCCGCTGTCCCCGGTCGTATCTTACGCTAATAGGGTGAAAATACGAATAAATAGGGGTAGCTGACTCACCTGGTATATAAAAATGAACTGACGTTTGTTAGTCTCGCAAAAACTAGAGAACGGCTGAACCGATTTGCCTAATTTTGTTTTTGAAATATTTGTATAAGTTCAACGAAGGTTTAAAAGGTGAGAAAAAACCTGAAGTGATAATGGACCGGGTTATTAACTAAATATAAAGCGATGTACGCAAACCCTTACGGAATACATACACCTTTTAATTTCGGCAAAAGCATTACAAAGTAGAAAGATATTCCACTCCTTACCAAAGTCTTCAAAGCTATTTCACTTACCATATTTTATATAATAGAAATGAATTTGTAAATATTCGTAACCACAAAACTTCGAAATGGCTAGACCAATTTGGCTAATTCTTTGTTTACAAATATTCGCTTAAGTGCGAGGAAGGCTCTTACGAAGAGAAAATTTGGTAAAATTGCGCACCAAACCATGAAAACAAAAGAGAACCAAATCACAATATGAAGAAGGAACAGTTGAAATTTATTTAGTAACTTTATAATTTATGTGCATAACCTTAAAGTTAATATAAACTACTTGAATGCATTCGGAATACTGACACTTTCTTTTTCTATGATAAAAAGTTTAACTGGTTGAGAGCTCTCAATTAGTGCGTGTTATTTCATAGTTCCTATATTTATCTCTGGTTGATTGGTTTAATTTATGTGTTTATGCTCAGTTCAGTATTCATGCTATAAAGCAAGATAATTTTCAGTCTAATCGGACTGCACAGCAATATGAAGAGTGCAATGATATTGAAAGGACTAGGATATTACAGAAACATATTCAGGCAATAATCTTGCAGGTTTGAAACGAGCTGCTTTCAGTTACGATGTTTCAGTTGACTACTGTGCCTACCAATTGTTATTGTATCTATGTACTCAGTTTGCCTATATTGTAAGGCATTGAAATACAAAAAAGAAGCTACTGGATTGTGTTGCGCAAATGGCAAAGTGAAATTAGTGCCATTGGTTCCGCCAACAGAGCCATTGTACTTACTGGTTACAGCAACGGATTCCACACATTTTCTTACAAATATACAAAAATATAACAACTGCCTCCAAATGACTTCATTTGAGGCAACACATTTAATTCGGAACAATGTCATGCCAACTTTCAAAGTTACATATAACAGGCTTATCCCCTGCTTTGTTTTGTTTTATTTTTTGGAACAAAAGCAAGAAAGCTGTAGTTTTAATTTACAGATCCAAGGCCAAATATATCACCGAGTAAGCTGGCTGTTGCCGGTGTGAGATGGAGACTACAAATTCCTTCAAATGTATTTCATGGCAATTTGACACAAGAAATTGATCCAACAAATCAGTTGATTCCGCTACAAACCAAAATGATGCCTCAACTATCTACCCGAATTTTTGAACTCGCTGGATTTGCCAGGATTGCCCCCTCACAATCTTCAATTAATGATTGGCTCGGTGATCATAATGTTGCGAAATATCAACCAATCACGTCTTTGTAACGGCACACGGCTAGCGGGAAAACATTACTGAACAACTTGTTCGAAGCAACCATTCTAAAGGGAAAGTATAAAGGAGAAGACGTTTTGTTACTATGCATACCAATGATTTCGACTGACATACCATTTGAATTTAAACGACTGCAGTTTCCAGTACGACTTGCTTTCGCTATGACCATAAATAAATCCCAGGGGCAGTCACTGCGTATTTGCGGGATTAATCATGAAAACCAGGTTTCTCGCATGGCTAATTCTATGTTGTCTGTTCCCGTGTTGGAAAACCAGTAGATTTTTTTTCTTTACGCGCCAGGTGATCAAACAAAGTGTATCGTGTACCTTAAAGCTTTACAATAAAAATATTTAACATAATATTACTAAAGAGTTACAGTGTGCGAATAAAGATAACGGAATTTTGTAAGTAGTCGTTTATGATTATTACATTAAAATGCATAGAATGATATAATAACATTATGCAAATGTATTGTTGATATCACAGTAGTCATTTTATAATCAGTAAACAAAGTGATCACTCTGAAATACGTTTACATTCAATTTTTTTGCTTAAAATACTTATTTGTAATTATATTTTATCGTTCTGGTGACCATTAATGAAAACTAAATATGTCATCACTATATGTACACTTTATAAGCGATGCTTATTAATTATAGACTTTATAATTAAACGTAGCATATCATAGTTAAATTTCACAGTTTGGTATACTCCTACATACTGTGACTTTGTGGGTTCGTGAAATGAAAAGCCCAATTGCACCACTCAAAAATGTTCTTTATTTCCACCGACTTACAGTTAAACACTTGCCAATTACACAGAATTACGTAATGCACACAATTACGATTCACCAGTTCGTCCGTTACAATTCCACTTTGCTCTCGCAATTACGTACAATCCTCCAATGCACGTACACAGTCTTCTCGTCCGTACACTAGCACTGCACTCTTACGCTGCTCGCCAAGAACTGACTGACTGACTCAATTCACTCACTGCAGCCCTTTTTATAGGAATATCGCCGTTTTCTGGAAGCCTCTAGTTTCCGTGAATCACCGCGAAGGTTCCAGATGGCAGTGGAAGGGGGGGAAGAGGCGGCCAGCGACAAGTGACACTTCCCTAATCATCCAGTCAGTTAGTGACAGAGACTAATGGGTGGGTGTGGCTTGGCTGCCTCTGGCCCCTTACTCAGCTGTCGTTGGTTGTGCTTTCCGCTAATTGGGTGACAATACCTTATTACTTAAAGCAAGCCTTCTGTTACATTCAAGGTGGAAAGCCTAGCACCAACTATGCGCAGTCAGCTCTTCTGTAATTTTGCAATTGTTAATATATATAACTGAATTGACATTGTTAGTCTCGCAAAAACTCGAGAACGGCTGGACTGATTTGTCTAATTTTGATTTTGAAATATTTGAATAAATCCCAGGAAGGTTTAAAAGGTGAGGTAAAAATAAAACTGAAGTGATAATGGACCGGTTTGTTAACTAAATATAAAAGTGCACACGCAAACTTTTACGGATCACACACACACACACACACGCGCGCGCGCGCGCGCACACACACACACCTTCTTTTATTTTAGACAGACAAAAGCATTACAAAATAGAAAGATATTCCAAGCCTTGTCAAAAGCTTCAAAGCTTACTATATTTTATTACATAACTTTGTTATGTAGCATGATAATATACCTTTCGAAGATTAGACACAAAAATTAGTTTCTGAGCGCAACATAACACTATAAATATTTGACCACAGACAATTATTAAATATTGGTGAATGCTTGGACACCTTCTTTATAATTTGCGTTTGTGAATTCGTGAATGTGTATGGAATTGACACAAAATTAATTTTAGTCCTTTGTGACTGTGAAGTTCGTGGACAATTGTTTACTATGCTAAGGATACGTCGATCTGACTTATGTCGTAGAAGTCAGTCAAATGTGCGACGAGCTACGTCACGTGCTGAACGCACTGTTGAGCAGCGAGACGCACGTGAAGCTATTAATCGTGGTGGTATGCTAGAATTGCATTCTAGAGCGTCTGTTTCTTCCAGGGGAGTTGTTTTCGTACAAGTCACTTGATACAGTTATAAACCAGGATTGCGGAGTCAATTATCTCACAGAGTTTTTAAAGTCATTAGAATTGCCTGGACTCCCATCTCACAATTCCAAATTAAAAATAGGGTCAGTTGTGATCATGTTGAGTAACATTAACCAAACATGACTGTGTAGTGAAACGAGACTAACCGTGAAAAAGCCAATAACATCATCGAGGCAACACCCATCAAGAGAAAGTACAAATGAAAGCATATCTTGATCCCGCGTATTCCGATGATTCCAACGGATTTACCTTTTGATTTTAAGTGTCTACAATTTCTTTGCGATGACTATAAATAAATCGCAAGGGCAGTCGTTGTAAGTTTGCGGAATCAACTTGGAATTTCCTTGTTTCTGTCATGGACAATTATACGTCGGTGTTCCCGCGTCTTTATATATTTGCGCACCACAAAAAGGACAAAACATATTGTTTATCAGAAAGCTTTAAATTGAATATCTCAATTATAACTGTGTTGTAGTTAAACTTCATTCCCAATTGCAGTGTAAATAAGTAACTAATCTGAATTTGTTAAATTTATATAGTTACGTTCAGACAACTTTTATTGGATGTACGGTTTTCGCTGGCTCAGCTAGTATATTACAGAAATGAGTGGAAACAACACGCTGAAAGGAAGATGTTCAGGATTTGAATCCCGGCTAAGGCATTGAATTTTTCAGTCTGACTCTACGTTTCCACAATCTAGCCTACACAAGGCTAGTGTGAAAGAACAATTAATTTCCATTAATTGACCTAAGAGTGGTTAACTATAAAGCCCGGGCCTTAAAGTACTTACACGTTGTAAGTCGCCATTAAGGTAGTTGTCTCATGTGTTTCTGAGAACTCCTAAGTGGTTTATTGGGATAAATGCGAGTCATTTGGAGAATTTTATGTCATATCGGCACGTTGGCCATAGTAGCTCAATGGTTAGAGCGGCTGGACGGAGACCAGAAGTTCCGTGGTTCAAATCCCGGCTATGGCATTTAATTTTTTTGTCTGAATCTACGTTTCCACAATTTAGCCCACACACGGCCAGTGTGATAGAACAATTAATTGTCATCCCTTTTGTTGGAATTTGGGTAACAAACAGCAACTACTTCAAATAGTGTGTCTGCCTGTTATTCGAGGGGTCATGGGCCCGCTTTCCGGCTGGACGAGAAAGAAGCTTCCTTTATCATTTCCTAAGCTCCCAAAATTCGGAAAGTAGTGTCGCGAGGCATTGTTGCGGCAGTGCGGCCGGTGCGCGCGAAAGAGACGGATAGTGCAGCGCGGAGATGAAAGCTTGCCGAAAAGAGAAAGCAAGAGAGATAGATGTCTGGAAGTTTCTTGCTTTCTGACGCCGTCTTGATTGTTAAAGAGAGTTCCACTAATTACTAGAACGATGAGTGGAGGTATAAAAGAAGCCACGGCTGACCAGTCGAGCCAGTGTATTAATGGATTTGTGAATAATCGTGTGCATACAGCTGTGTAGTGATTTGAAAGTGAATTATTTTGTTTGTGGACGAGTGGCAGACGACCTTGAAGGTTGCGTTTGTGTATGTTACGTAATTCTGCTACTGGCAGGGCTGTATAACGTGTGCTTTTACTTGAAATAAAGAGCATTATGGATTTCTGCAAACTTGACTTAATTTTACCAGCCTACAAAATCACAATTGGTGTCAGCAAGAACACTGGCACCTTGACGTCCCAGTCTCGCTGATGGCTGGCCACGACATTCCTCAGGTGTTCTAACGTCTTGATGTACCTCTCGACCATGCCATCCGACTGGGGGTGTAGAAGTATTGTGACGGTCTTGTTAATTCCAAGTCTTTCTAGTGCTTCCTGCATTAGGTTGGACTCAAAATTGGTACCCTGGTCGCTGTGGAGCTCTCTCTGCGTCTTCCCATCGGGTGATTCTATACCCGGAACAATACGCCCTCTTTGATCTTCAGCGAGTTCCATTGGACCCAGTACGACTTGAACGTAGCGCTTCTGGGTGCGATGTCCTCCCAGGTTGGTCTTGTCCGTGCCTTCACTTTCCTCAAGAGTGGCCCCAAGTTGGCATCCGCCAGCTGTTCCCTCCTCAGGCCTGCACTATACCAGCCGTCCGCAGGCACTGCCGTGACCACTCTGACAGCTGCGGCATGCTCCTTCTCTTCCACTCTTGTGCACTGGCCGCACGCTTCCGGACAGGGTCTGCGGGACATGGCGTCCGCGTTGACGTGACCCTTCCCTCTACGATGTTCTGAGGTGAAGTCGTACTCCTGCAGCCTTTGGACCCAATGGGCTCTCTGGCCTTCCAGATTTCTAAAGCTTAGTAGACAGGTTAGGGCGGAGTGTTCAATCCTCGGGTGAAATGGCTGACTATACAGTTCGTTATGGAGGTGCTCCAAAGTTTTCACTACCGCCAGCAGCTGTCGCCGGGTGACGCAGTAGTTCTTCTCTGCCTTGCACAGCGTCTTGCTATAGTAAGCTATCACCCACTTGTGGCCGTTCTAAACATGGGATAGGGCGCCTCCAATGCTATGGTCGCTGGCGTCAGTGTCCACAATGAAGGCGCCGCCTGGTTGTGGGAATCCCAAAATAGGAGCACTGCAAAGTGCCTTCTTCAGCTGCTGGAAATTGCCTTCTGCGTCCTCCGTCCATACATAAGGCCGGTGTTCTTCCGTCAGGCGAGTGAGGGGCTTGGCGATGTTGGAGAAGCCCATTAGGAAGCGGCGGTAATAACGGCACAGCCCCAGGAAACAGCGCAATCTTTACTTTTCCTTCGGGCGAAGCCAATCTCTCACGGCCTGTGTCTTCTCCGGGTCTGTGGCCAGTCCGGTTGGCGAGACTTTGTGGACTAAGTAGTTGACTTCCTTGCGGAAGAGTTGGCACTTCGCGTTCAGCTTAAGGTTGGTCGCCTGCAGTCCTGTAACACCTTGCTCAGATTGTCGAGATGGTTTTCCTAAGTCTTGCTGGCGATAACTATGTCGTTCAGGTATAGCACGCAGGCATCATAAGTCAATCCTCTCATTACTGACTCCATGAGGCGTTGGAAGGTAGCTGGTGCGTTTCAGAGGCCAAAGGCCATAACTGTGCACCCCCAAAGCCCTTGGCCTGTCGAGAATGCGGTCTTCCCCTTGTCACTTGGAACTGGAGCCACCTGCCAGTAATCCGACTTCAGGTCCAGAGTTGAGAACCACTGCGCACCAGCAAGCGTGTCCAGGGTGTCGTCAGTCCAGGGTAAGAGGAAGCAATCCTTCCTAGTGATTCCGTTCAGCTTCCTGTAGTCCACGCAGAAGCGTAGCTTGCCGTTCTTGTTCGTCACCAGAACTACAGGGGAACACCAAGGGCTGTCAGACTCTTTAATCATTCCCCTAGATCTCATGTCCTCCAGCATGTCCCGTATCACCGCTTGGTTTGCTAGCGGAACCCGTCGGGGTGGTTGCCAAATAGGCCGGGTTTCTCCGGTGTCGATGTGGTAGAGCACTCGGTTCGTGCGGCCGTAGTCGCTGTCTCCTTCGCTGAAGACGCGCTGGTATCGTCTCAGCAGTTGTCGAATCTTCTCTAGCTGTTCTGCGGTCAGGTGGTCGGCCATTCTTTCCAGTATGCCTTCCAGCCGGGGGCCCAGGTGTTGCGTCGGCACTGGCTCCTGGGTCTTGTCGATTGGCGTTACGCTGACCACGGGCTTGCACGTTCCCAACTCCTTTCCGGGCTGGACGTCGTGATCGGAGTCTGTTGGATTTAGTAGCCTCACCGGCACCTCCTCTCGGCGGGGCAACAATGCCTCGCGACACTATGCTTGAGAGTGTGAGTGTGTGATCCGCAGATTAATACGTGTGATCTAAGAAGAACCCAAGGAAAAACACTGCATACAGTTAACTCCGCAGGCAAAGGGCAGCATGTTTCTAAGTTCTTTGTTAAGATTTATATTTATAATGTGGTAAGACACACCCCATACCATTTCCAATATAAAAGTCATTCAGAATATAGACTTAAAAATATATTCCCAGAAAATCAGAATATAGTATATTCTATTATTCGTAAAAATGTCGTAAGCACATGCTCTAATCCGAAATCAAACTCTTGGAGAAAAAATACATGTTCCATTGAACACATAGTTTAAAACGTGGAATTTTCTTGGAAATGTGCAGGGGCATCACTGGACAGTGCTGAACGTATACGCTAATTTTCGTATTTAAAAGATTCTTTGTGTTTAAGTTATGCTGTTAACGCGAATCTTTTTCTAATGTTTTCTTGGTGGCTCAGAGGCCTCAAAAGGGTAATTAAAGTGAAATCTTGGCATCGAATTTTCTAGCGAAATACAGAACTCCTCTTGTAACTTTATGTACTACAAAAAGTAACATTCTTACTAATTCTTCAGATAGTCGCAGTAGCTTTTCCTCTCTGAGCCTGCTATCTTGACATTTTACCTCGATTGATCATAATTTGAAATTACTTTGGGAACATATTACAAGAGCAAATTGATGGAAATTAATTGTTCTTTCACAGTAGCCGTGTATAGGTCAAGGGTTTTAGAGTCAAACTGAAAAATTCAATGCCATGGCATATTCAGTCTGAGTCTATTTATCTAAAACTTAGTCTATACACGGCTAGTGTGAGCACCTAAAACCATGCTACCCACTTAGATAATTTTCAAAGTGGGTTTCACGTAGAACAACATATGATTTATATGACAAGGGTGAATATCCAACTATCAAAAAGCTGACCAATTTAATGAGGGGAATAATAGAATATACGGATTCTGTATCTTCTACGCATAATATTCTGAAATCTCTTGGGTTCAAATATAGAAGAACCAATGATGGTCGCGAATTTCTGCTTGAAAAAGCGATATTGTTGCTGCAAGACTAAAATTTCTGCGCACAATGCATAACATTAGCACACGAGATTCATGGTGTAGAAGTTCTTCGTAAATACACATTCATATCTTCCGTACTTATTAAGTATTTTAATGAAACAAAAATTGCTTCAAAGTCAATTACACACAGTATACAATTATGGCATCATTAAAATAGAAACTATATTCACAAATCGTTGAAATGTCACTATTTTGTTTCACTGTAGCAAACACCTTATCTCGTAGAACGCATCTAAATTAAATCATTTTGTTTTGTGTGCATATGAACGATAGCTACTTAAGAGAACTGTTCTCCAGTTCAAGGTTTTAAGGTTCAGATTATGCGATTATCATTGTATATGTTCTCACACACATGCTGAAATATTAAGCGAACTTCTCTGTCAGCATCTGTATCACTGTACGTCTCAGCATCTGTATGATACCTGCTAGGTGGATTCGGTGAGACAAAGACAGACACATCTTCCATTTTTCTCGCCCATTAGCTGTGGAACTGGCAACGCCAAGACAGTACGATAACGGTATTGGCTCAACCCATGTTCATTCTTATTTTGTAGCTGCTCTAATTGGATGCAGGCGGTAGCCAGGGTTGGACGGAAGGCTACTTGTAATTTTCCTCTAAAAGTATTCGGAATCCTTGTTTGACTCACATCTTGAGATGAATGCGGAAATATTTGAAGTTTGGTTCAGGGACACGATTTTTCATATTATTTCTGCCAAGTGTGTGTTGTGCTAAACAACGCCAGTCATCATTCCCAGATAAAGAACGGTAGAAAGGACGAAATGATCAGTTTCATGGAAGAACATAATTTAAAAGTACTGTACGAGACCAAGCTCTGTGTGTTTGCTTGATGCGGGAAAATATGTTAAGTAGGGGTGTGCTGGTAACGTGAAGTAATTTAGCCCGCCTTGGTAGCGTAGATGGTAGCATGTCTGCCTCGCGTTCAAGAGGTCCCGAGTTCGAATCTCAGTAAGGGTGAGTTACCTGGAACAGTTTTTTCCGGGGTTTTCCCTTATCCTGAAGGATGAATGTCGGCTAACTCTAAGCGCCATGGACCTCGGACTCATTTGAGCATCATTTCACCTAATTCATTCATCGTCTGATATGACAACGTTGGAGGACGTAAATTACAAAAAAAAAAAAAAAAAAAAAAAAAAAATCCTTGAGGCAATGCTTGCATAGACAGAAATTGTCACATTAGACCGTAATTGTTCCTTACACGAGCAAAAATGGTGGTGCTCTAACTTCTTAGCTTCTTTTTACAAGTGCCAAACTACTGTAAATTATTATGGCTGAGAGTACATCAGAGGCAATTTATAAACGAAATCGTGTGCTCCATAGTGAGGCTGTTTAATTGATTTTGAATTTAACAGGAAAGTGTCACAATGAATCCAGGTAAAATTCCATAAATTTCACACTTAAGCAGACAACAAAGGGGCCAGCAGAAAAAAAAAATATATCAGGTGAGTCAGCTGCTCCTATTTATTCTTATCTATGCAGCCCGCAGTTTACTGTCCTTTTAGCACAAAAGCCGTTATTGCAGCTCTCCCTTCTATTCGGTACGATACGCACCCAGCATTAATAATTAAAAAGGCAGACAAAAATGGAGGATTTTTTAAAGCCATTTGAAGTGCAAAGTGTATACATTAATTTTATTTATGTAATTAATACGAATTTCCACAACAGAAGAGAAAATCACTTAAACGTTTTCTCATTTATACATTATTTTAGTAGTCTCCCTTGGAAAACCGGCCGCGCCGTTGCTCAGTGGTTAGACCACTTGGCTCTCACCAAGGTGGCCCGGGTCCGATACCAGGCGACCGCAAAGTGAGATTTGTGGTGGACAACACGGCGCTGGGGCGGGTCCTCTCTGGGACCTCCGGTTTGCCGCGCCATCTCATTCCACCGGTGCTCCATCTTCATCTCATGTATGCCATATGTAGTAAAAGCGGGTTTAAAAAAACTACACATTTCATTTCCCTTGAAAAACGTATAAGTGAGGTTCCACTGTACGTCCTCTAAAACAGCAATATTTGCGGACACATAACCCAAAAGTAGAACTTTCAACATAGTGCACACGAACTGAAAGCTTTAGTTTATTGCAATTAGTGTGATATAATTTTATATCAGGGGCACACTGGTCATTGTACCTACACGGACTAGGCTAGTCCACTAAATATTGTGACTTTGTGGATTCGTGAAATTAAAAGTCCAATTGCACAAACTGAAAATGTTCTTTATTTCCACCGAGTTACAGTTGGAACACTTGCCAATTACATAGAATTACGTAGCGCACACAATCACAATCCACCAGTTCGTGTGTCACAGGTCCACTCCACACTCACAATTACGTACAACTCCTCTGATACACGTACGCAGTTTTCCAGTCCGCTCGCTAGCACTGCGCTCTTCACGGCTACTCGCCAAGAACTAAACTCAACTGACTCGTCCACTGCAGGCCTTATATAGGAAGATCGCTGTTTCTGGAAGCTTCGCGGTTCGGAAAATCATCCCGATGGTTCCAGACGTCAGGGGGAGAGGAAAGAGACGGTACAGAGCGCGCGCCGTTCTTCTAACCATCCCCTCCGTGAGCGCTACACAGACAAATGGGTAGGCGTGGGCTCAATGCCTCCTGTCGCCCACCCAGCTCCAGTTGGTCGTGCCTTCCGATAATTGGGTGACAATATGATTAACCGGTACTTTGAAAGGGTAGACTCAGACTGAAAGGTTCAATGCCATAGTCTGGTCTCCGTCCGGGCGCTCTTAACCATTGAGCTACTGTGGCCAACGTACCAGCATGACACTAAATTCTCCAACAGACTCGTGTTTTTCCCGGTAAACCACAAGTAGTTCTCATAAACACATGAGACAGCTACCTTAATGGCGACTTACTGTGCTGTAAGTACTTTAAGAGAATTAATTGTTCTTTCACAACATGGAAATTAATTATTCTTTTTCACTAACTTCTTACCATTATTGTACCTAATAGTCGTCCGAACTATAAAGCCCGGGCCTTAAAGTACTTACAGCATAGTAAGTCGCCATTAAGGTAAGTTGTCTCATGTGCTTATGAGAACTCCTAGTGATTTACCGGGAAAAGCATGAGTCAGTTCGAGAATTTAGTGTCATGTTGGTACGTTGGCCATAGTAGCTCAATGGTTAAGAGCAAATGGACGGAGACAGGAATATGCAAAATTCAAATCCCGGCAATGGCTTTGAATTTTTCAGTCTGACTCTACCCTTTCATAGTGCGTCCTACACACAACTAGTGTAAAAAAAGCAATAAATTTCCAAGCGGTACTTTGTTCGACGATCTAAGTTTCAGTAAAAGCAAGATATAGTAAAAGGTGGGGTTACTGAGAATTTTCCATTTGTGTGTATACAAATGTAAAGCGGTGTACATTATTTCAAAATTGAATACACGCAGTTCTTCAAAGCGAATGAGTGTTTATATTTTGCTGGTTTTCCGTATTCTTTCTGAAACCAACAGAGGAATGTCTAGGTCTCTGATATTAAGGTAGCTACAAAATAGGAATGAACATAAGGCGGAACTAGGCGTGGCTGGTCGATCGTTGTCTAGCCAATAAGGTGAGTGCAATGTTGTACAGTTAAGCACGCACACTGGCTCGCTTGGCCGAACCGTACGGATAATTTTTTTGCGCGCTCAAAAGATACTAATTACAGAATTATTTTGCTTATCCTATGTCACAGAGCTATTGTATCTGAGGAAGTCTGTCAAAACCCCATGTTTATAGGATATCTGGTTTCGGAGATATGAAAAGATAGCACGACTGACTAGAAAGAAAAGAAACATTAACTGTCAGTGAAGAAAAACACACACGTGCTCCACTGCGGTTGCAATTTGTACCTTGCATTCAGTAAAGTGGTGATCTTTTAAGAGTGTAGAGGTGCTTTTCGAAGTTAGAAAATATGTCGCTTAGCAAACCTACTAGTAGTGTGCCTAATAGTGACTGCGAGACAACTCGTAAGATATTACATAAGCAGACTATAAATATTATTTTTCATGTGCCTGCCTTCTCTGACCGCGTCAGGCAGGAGGTTCGTCGATACCTTCGGCGTCCCCCGGCTGAGGCAGACAGACTTCCAGTTATCAGACCTAATGAGCTCCAAGGCGTACTCCGGCGTCTCAACCCCAAAAAGGCGTCGGGACCTGATGGCATAACGCCAATCATGCTCCGTGACCTTCCCTTCAGGGCCGTGTTATTTCTCACACGGGTCTTCAATATGTGTCTCGCTCTGTATCACTTTCCGCGTAGTTGGAGAGAGGCTCGGGTGATATGCATTTGGAAGCCAGGGAAAAACCCGGTCGATCCTGCCAGCTACCGCTTCATCGGCCTCCTTTTTGTTCTCTCGAAAGTTTTCGAGAGACTAGTCTTAGCCTGTTTGTCCCCCCTACTGGGAGACATTCAAGTCATCCCTCCTCACCAGTTTGGTTTTCGTCCTGGGCATTCTACGTCACAGCAGTTGCTGCGTGTTGTGGAGGCTGCAGCCCTGGGTTTCCAGGACAAGCCATACACCGCAGCGGCCTCTCTGGACGTGAAAAAGGCCTTCTCAACGACCTGGCATGCGGGTCTCCTCTACAAGCTCATCCATCTGGAGCTACCCACTCACATAATACATCTTCTTCACTCATTTCTGAAACACAGGTTCTTTACAGTCTCAGTGGCGGGAAAAACATCTACACGAAGGTCTATCCGCGGCGGAGTCCCCGAAGGTTCTGTGTTATCCCCGACGCTTTATAGCGTCTATGTGACTGACCTTCCCACTGAACAGCGCGTCAATATAGCACAGTATGCTGACGATGTGCTGTTATACACTACAGACAGAAATCCACGCAGAACCTTCAACCCCATACAACGACACCTTAATCTTCTCCAAGAATGGTGCACGCTTTGGCGATTGTCCATCAACACGGAGAAAAGCCAGGCGATTCTGTTCACCAAGTGCCGCTTTCCCGCCAACTTCCCCACATTCACCTAATTTGGGCAAAGGATTCGGTGGGAGAATTCAATCAAATACTTGGGAGTCAAGCTGGATAAGGGCCTAACTTTTCGGGAGCACATCCGGGAGCTATCACATGGGTCGTGCGGTGCCTCGGCATCGCTATACCCTGTGGAGCGGTCTGCGATGTCTGTTTCCCTGAAGTTGCATCTCCTTTTGGCTCTGGTCCTCCCAGTCATACTCTACGCGTGTGAAGTCTGGTGCATGGTCAGGCACAAATCTGGTACTGCTCCAGAGTGCGCAGAATAAATGTCTTCGGATTATTTATTCTGTTTGCAGAAGGTTCCCCATGAGATTACTTCACGAGGCTTCATCCCTCCGTTATGTGGAGGATGAAATTAGGCGCCGGGCCTCCAAATTTTACGAGAGTTTACCTCAACACCAGAGCGCCCTAGTCAGATCCTTTGGGGACTTTGTACCACGCGAGCGTCGCTTAAAGCGATACCGGCTACCCCGCATGGCTTGCGGACACTACCGGTAACCATAAGACCCCCATTCCTGCCTAAACAAAATTTCAATCAACCAAAATTCTTGTCTGGATACTTAAATTCTGCTTATCCTCTTCCTAGTTGATTAACTTATCCACCAGCGGTGCACGATGGCCGTAGCACCCGATTCGTCAGACGTCGAGGAGTAACATGCTACCTCCTTTCTTTCCACCTACATAATTTTCACCCGACATCCTCCACATCCACATCCGGTCACTGCGTGGTTAACCTCTTTCCAGAGCAGGTACACGACTTGACCCCCTTCGGGCTGTTCCCCAGCCTGCCAACATGCTCTCTCTATTCTTTTTTCAAACAATTGTCAATTAAAGACATGTTGGAAAATACTAATTTCGATCAAAACCGAGGCTTATCATGTGAGTGCTCATACTGTGACGAACATTGTTAAAGAAGGCAAACAGTTCACAAAATTAGGAGAAGTTCCCATATTGAGGTCTCCTGGAAAACATAGAGTAACATTCCAATACGCACTGGTATCTTCGGTATTTATTAACCATTTTAATGAAACAAACACTGGTTTAAAGTAAATTACAGGCAGTATACAATTATGGCATCATTAAAGTGGAGACTATATTAACAAATCGTTAAAATGTCAGTACTTTGTTTCACTGTTGCAAACGCCATTCTTTCGTGGAACGTATCTAATTTGTGTTATTTCGTTTTGTATGCATATGAACGATGCTGCATAGGCGAACTGTTCTCACGTTCTAGGTCTTAAGCTTCAGTTTATGTCATCATGTGATAATCATTGTATATGTTTTCACACACATGCAAAAATATTAAGCGAACTTTATTGTCAGCATCTGTACATACCAGTACATCTCAGCTCACTGCTAGAGGGATACCGTGAGACAAAGACAGACACATCTGCTATCTCTGTCGCCCGCTGGCTGTAGACCTGGCAACACAAAGAGAACGCGAACACTTCATTGGCTGACCCCATGTTCATTCTTATTTTGTAGGGACTCTAGTGATATCCACAACGTAGATTCTCAACATGGGAAGACGCATTCATAATTATCTGCTCAAAATTGAAAACGTAAAACAAATGAACTTGTTTTGTAACACACAGCCGAAGTTGACTTTAAACAAGTAACCATGAAACGAGTAATCGATATAAATTACTAGCGAAGCAAGAATTACCTTTCAAAATCTAACTTTATAGATACTATAAACAATTTTGCAACAACAAAAAAGCAGAAATGCTGCAGGTGTTCTGCAACATCCATAAATTTGCGATTGCTAATAATAATATAATACATATATTATTTATTATCCAAAAGAAGTAACCCTATTTTACCAGTAAGGTATGTTAGGGTTCTAGTTACAAGAACACATAAATACAAAGATCAAAATAACAGAACATGATAATAATTATAACGTTTTAAAAATTTGAAGTGCAATAGTTGATAGTAACGGTGTTTGAATATCTATATTACAATATGAAAGATGCTGAATAAGGTTATATCTCTTTTTGGAATGAAGATCGTATCTAAATATTGTGACTTTGTGGGTTCGTGAAACGAAAAGTCCAATTGCACCACTCAAAAATGTTCTTTATTTCCACCGACTTACAGTTAAACACTTTCCAATTACACAGAATTACGTAATGCACATAATTACGATTCACCAGTTCGTCCGTTACAATTCCACTTTGCTCTTGCAATTACGTACAATCCTCCGATGCACGTACACAGTCTTCTCGTCCGTACACTAGCACTGCACTCTTACGCTGCTCGCCAAGAACTGACTCTCCTCCAGCCCGACGTGTTGCTTATATAAGGCCAACTGGCCAATCTAGAAGGTTCTGGATTAGATGAAATGTCCCGTAAGTTCGAGAACTCAGGTGGAGCGGAAAGAGACGGAACAGTGATGTTTTTCCAGCCAACCCTCGTTACCGCTATAAGACAAATGAGTAGGCGTGGCGAACGCCTACCTTCTCCTGCTGCTGCCGGTCGGTTCTATAGGGAGTTCCGACGTTCGGGTGACAATATTAAGTGTTCAACACTTTCACATTTACAGAGGTATGCATCAGGAGAGTCTATATGGAATCTTCGAAACAAAATTTTAAATTTCCCATGTCCGTTAGCAAACTGTGTCAAAATACAATTACGTGAAAAGTACTTGCAGTTTACACGATCATCAACAGTAGGAAAAAATAAATTTCGAGTGATTTTTCTTTTATCGCTATTTATCCAAATGCTGTTCCGCATTTCAAAAATTTCTTCTTTTTTTAAAATGTTTTTTATCAAATGTGATTGTAGACGCTTTGAAACTGAATTCCTTTTGGGATAATCCGTAAAGTTTAGCAATTTCATCTGTCCTCTCATTTCCATGTACCTATACCCGTATGGCCTCTAACCCATGTGATACTCAACTGATTGGTGTTTGTTATAATATCGTTCCTTATTATGGATATGTAGTGTATTTATCTCCGATAACTCTGACAGATGCCTGGAAATCACTGTATATACATGCGCTATAGTTATTACTGCGGCACCACTCCACTGCTTGATTCAATGCAAAAAGTTCGGCCTGCAATATAAGCAATTAGGTGCAAATCTGTATCCACATTGTTAGCGAGTAGTTCTGAGCTCTTTTATGTGTATTCTTTGGATTCCCGTAGGGAAGGGGATCCGTCCCCTTCAGCTGCCGTGGTGCGGACGCTGCGAACCCTTAGCACTCGTGATACCTCTGACGTTACTAGAGGAACCTCGGGCCGAACTGCCGAGCCCCTCCCGATGGGGAGTTGTTCGGATTGGGTTGGACTCGACAGGGCAGTGTGTTCCCGACACCCACGGGGAATTGGGTACCTCCTGCCAGGCTACGGCCACCCGGAGGGGGTAGAGGGTTGCCTAAAATGTCCCGGGTAGTAGCTGCAGAGCTAGTAAAAGGTGTGCTAGATCACCAGGCGGCCCCACCGAGGTTTTCGGTAGTCTTTCCTGCGGAGTTGAGGCGCGTAAGTGGCGTATCCACTTCCATCCCGTCTTGACGTTGTGCTCAGCGGGGTGGGGGTTTATGAAATCAGGTATTTCCCTATGGAAGGAGCCCCGGAGTATCCATTGCTCCCGGGTAGAAGGAAGCCCGGGTCCTTGGTCCTACGGGTCCAGGAGTAATGGGAGTAGATCCTCTGCACATAACTGTATTCTTTGGATGCCGTGACCAATATTCTCTGGCTACTTCAGTGTGTTTGCTATTGGTATTTTCGTTACTACTAGAAGCATTTATGGTGTGTGGAAATGTTTTAGTAATTTTCATTGATAGTAGTTTCTATGTGTTTACTGTGACTTGGTATCTTTACTGATTAGGCACCTTTTCCTAAGATTTTCTTTCAGGTTTTCCCTACTACGTATCACATTGTTGTGCTTTTTTGATGCTGATAATGTAGCTAACAGTAATTTCTAATGCGTATATAAGCAGACTAAGCTAACAAATGCCCGACTCTGTAGCGTCTACCTCACTTTCAAGAGGGACCAAGTTCAAATCTCGGTCAAGGTGAGTTACCTGGATAAGGTTTTTTCCGAAGTTTTCCCATATCCTGAAAGAATAATGTCGGGTAAGTCTAAGCTCTATGGACCCTGGATTCATTTGAGTATCATCATTTCACCCATTTCATTCATCGACCTTACGTTGGAGCACGTAAATTAAAAATAAAGGAGCTGTCGTTCTCCGTGGTCTAGAGATAACGTGCAAGCCTCCGATTCCCGAGGTCGCGTGTTGAATGAAACGCGGTCGAGTGGCGATGGGTGCTTTTGGGCGTAAAATATACTTCCTTCGAAAGGGAAATAAAGTCGGTGACTCCGTAGATATACGGCATGTAAAATGGCTTCTGAACAAAATTAAGTGGCCTTTCACGCTGAATCTAGATTCCGGCACTGAGAGCCATGACAGTTAAACAATCCCCATAAATGAAACTCAGTTTCATTTACTAATATTACCTAACCTAGGGAACTTAACCTGAACCTAACCTAACAGCACGTAGACAAACCCAACATAATCTTGATCACATAGTTGTATTTTTTGGATACAATCGTTACATTCCCTGGTTAAACGCTAATTTTGTTGATTATAGTGGTTAATTTGGTGGTTAGATTGGTTACAAGTGTTGGTTCCATTTGATTTCAGAGGCTACATTTCTTGGTTGCAATTGTTACATTTTGTTCGTTACAATGGTTACATGTATTGCTCACCTGATTACATTTCTGGGGTCACGGGGTTACCTTCTTGGTTGATCTGGTTACATTTTCTTTTTATGGTGGTTTCTATTCGGATGCAGTGGTTGCATTTCTTAGTTACATCGTGGTGTTAGTATCCTGGTAGTCATGCTTTTTTTTTGCCAGCGCTAGAGGTATTTTAAATTATTTAATGATATTTTATAGATGGTTTCTCATAAACATTTCTTATATTATAATTAAGGCTGTTCTCATGGCATTATCTGACTGTTTTTGTCATTTCTAATGCATTTTCTCTATTTTCAGATGGTGTAGGTACACAGCTAGCCTAGCACAACATAATGTCTCTTTAGAATTAATTTTATTTTCATCCAGTGCTGTTCTCTGTCTGCACCTCCTCTATTTTATCAAGGGTTTAATCCTAGCAGTAAAAGTTGCTCTGGTCATTGAGGCTTAAGCACTTTTATTTCCCAGATCATTAGCGACATTTTTGCAGAGAGCGTGAGGTTATTATTATTATTATTATTATTATTATTATTATTATTATTATTATTATTATTATTATTATTATTATTATTATTATTATTATTATTATTATTATTATTATTATTATTATTATTATTATCATTATCATTATCATTATCATTATCATTATCATTATCATTATCATTATCATTATCATTATCATTATCATTATCATTATCATTATCATTATCATTATCATTATCATTATCATTATCATTATCATTATCATTATCATTATCATTATCATTATCATTATCATTATCATTATCATTATCATTATCATTATTATTATTATTATTATTATTATTATTATTATTATTATTATTATTATTATTTATAATACTGTACACAAAGACAATATTGCAGTCGTGGATCTACATGCAAACGCTAGAACATTCAAGAACACATCAATGTAAAGTTCATCATAACAAAAGAGGGAAACCTGTGACATCTTGATGCTTATTGAAGTGGGAAAATGCCGCTTACATTTTTCCGGAAGTTTCTAATTTAGACTCCAATGTCTAACTTTGATCTTTAAAATACTTTTCTTTCCGAATCTTAACCTTAACGCCCTTACTGATACCTACAGCATGTGAAGTCCTATCAAGCACCTTAGAGAATGGAATACTAGACTCCCCTTTCAATTTCTCCTCATCGAAGTATTCTCTCACAGAGCATATTATTTCCCGTGTCTGTCCATTAATTGCAATACCTTTACCAAATACAGTTTTATTTGGTTCCCAAGCACGTTCAGGTTTTCGCTTGTCACTATATTTAGACATAATTAAACATTCATTAAACACAATTGCAAATGATCACAACACGCGCTCAGATACACGGACTCAAGCACAAGCAAACCAAGGTAAATTGCCACAAATAAAATGCAAAGTAACTTGCAAGTACAGGATCTCTAACTGTTGTATACGTGAGGGCATTCTGTTTATGCAGCATTATCAGGAAGAGAAACAAACACCGAGGTATTATGATTACTGCAGCGTTTGCGTAACTCGCTCGCCCGCAAGTCATGCTAAGCACGTTTTAAAATATTGGCAACCAAGGTTTAGCGTGTAACGTTGTCATCTGAACGTCTCGACTGTAATTGGTCCGTCTAATGGTTACTATGACAACCGTTATGACGTACTCATCCCCTCCCATTTATTTACAGCGTTTTTCCATATACTTACTAACTGTCAATCACGTTCTAGTTTGGCGATCAGTATAACATAAGGTGTCCTACAGAGCACCATGACCTGCATAAGAACTTGTCATTCTTGGCTGAAAGTATCAAGCCAATGGGTTCTTTTAGAAAGTAGCTAGTTCTTCACTTTGTTTACGGAAGAAGTACCTGGTACATTACATGACCTCGAAGCAGAGCTTTAGTTATGGACGACGGTTAACAAAAATCCATCCTGTGCTAAAATTTCGTCAGTCATGCTGGTTAAAGCCTTGTGTCGAATTCAATAACAGGCTATGACAAAGATCAAGAAAAGATTTTAAGAAGGATCTGTGTGAACGTTCTAACAACACCAGGTTTGGAAACAACTGTGGAGAGTACGCGGAACCGAATGGATTTTTGACTGTTACGAATGAAAAGACGCTGAGAAAGCTGGTTTTTGAGCCTACATTTATCAACCAAACTATGTGGGAGTTAACCTGGCTGTAGTACACATAGTCTCGCGACAAATTAGTCTTCAACAAGCCTATCGTATATTGAGAAGTATGTGTTGGACATTTCCAAGATATTAGTGTATCGTTATCATTATGATGTGGTGTTCCCAATTACGGAACTTGAAAACCGCATGCCGATGAGAAACTTAATATGAGCCTCCTGTTCTACGAGGGCTGTTCAGTAAAGAATAATCACAATATTTTTTTGACAACGTATACTCATCCTCATAATTTGGATGGTCCTTCTCAAAATAGTCTCCCGTGAATGCGATGCACCTGTCCCAGCGTTTCTGCCATTCTTCAAAGATATGCTGGAAAGCATTTTTGAGAGATCCTTCAAAATCGCCTCCGCAGCCTTCACTACTGCTTCTGATTATGGATAATGCCTCCACGAAGGCGTTTCTTCAGGCTATGGAATAGAAAAAAGTGACATGGGGCTAAATCCGGACTATAGGGAGGGCGAGGAATGCACTTCACGTTGATTTTTGCAAGATATTCAGCAACAATATTGGCAATATGCGGCCACGCGTTATCGTGGTGCAGTTTCCAGCCTGCGTCACCGAAATGCGGTTTTTCGCACCTGATATGGACTTGCAATGTTTTCAAGAGATCCTTGTAGTATTGTCCAGTTACTGATGTTTGTGCAGGTACAACATGATAATAAAAAATTCCATGAATATCAAAGAATGAGATGACATAACTTTCCCAGCAGAAGCAACCACTTTTGCTTTCTCGGGGGTTGGTGATGAAGGAGTTTGCCACACTGAACTTTGCTGTTTACTCTCAGGATCAAAATGATGTAGCCAAGTTTAACCAGCCCGCCTCGGTAGCGTAAATGGTAGCATGTCTGCCTCACGTTCAAGAGGTCCCGAGTTCGAATCTCGGTAAGGGTGAGCTACCTGGATAAGGTTTTTTCCGGGGTTTTCCCTTATCCTTCAAGACGAATGTTGGGTAGCTCTAAGCTCCATGAGCCCTGGACTCATTTTAGCATCATTTCCCCCAATTCATTCACCGTCCTATATGACTTATCGTTGGAGGACGTAAATTACAAAAAAAAAGTTTAATTAGCAGTGATTACGTTTGAAAGAAACTCTGGATCTTCCTCTAACATCAACTTTAACTGCATGTTACCTCCATTGCAGCGGTAGGCGATACTGAATGTGTCTGAACTTGCCTGGTTCTCACAGGCGGGAACCAGGAGTACCAACAATGAAACTACTACGGCATGTTTGTTTCACATTAAGATAACAGAATATAATAAGATTGAATTTTAGTGCGACAAATTGTGATCGTAAAAAAATTATGATCATTCTTTATTGTACATCCCTCGTACCTGATTCAACTACGGGTAGCCGATCGTAATCTTGTAGTAGCTTTAACTTAAGTCTGGTGTACAGCGGCACAGTAAACCATGTATGTTTCGGTGATGTTAAACAACAACTTCATGGGTTTGCAGGGGTTTAGCCTCACATTAACAAGGAGAACGACCCTATACTCACCTATTGTTCTGATTTTGAACTACTTCCATACGTTTCTACCGCATGTGTGCATTGTTGCTAATTTGTTCATCATTTTGTGGGAGGCACCTCTCTGAGATAAACATATATCTTTCAGGATGTTCCTGAATGTTACGTAATCAAGAGTAATACTTCCTTACGAGTCATCAACTTAATCTTCTCTGCTCCAGAGTACTTCATCGTTTCAGGGTATGATGCTAGATTGCTTGCTAGTTTATCCAAGCTCGGACTAAGGAAATGACAAGCATCCACAAACCGGAACGTTAATATCTCCCACATTCTAGGAAAATGAATTATAACTTTCCCGAGAGCTGGGAACAACTTCTAAGCTTTTGCTTGTACAATCTAGCTCCTTAACAATGAAATTAGAGTCATATCCACTCGGGTTGTGAATGAAGACTTGGATATAATTAAGCGATTTACGAGCCAGATTACACTGCTTATGCAAACTTCCTCGATATTCTCTGTTTACACGATTGAGATCTCATAAGCTCTCTTCTTTTAATACTTGCCACACAAGTAGCTGTTGTACTGGAAAATCCGCTTTAAAGTCGCATCATGCAACTAACAAACCATATACGATATTTTAGTACCATATTCATTGAACTCGAAAGTATTTTCATTACGTATTTTACAAGTCATCAAAACCTATTTCGACAATCACACATCACTACACAAAAAAGAAACCACGATCCTCAGTACAGTATTGTCACAATATGGAATTGTGTACAGCACAGGTTGGAGCCAAGCGCATGACAGGAGAGAAAAAGACAGAAAGAGGCTCCAGAACGTTCTGCCCATTGTTGCTGCCGCTAAAGTTCTAGAAAGGTCTGCGGCTTTCAAGAAACAATGGCTGGGGAGGTAAAAATACCCTCAAGGTGTTAGGAGCGACAGTTGTTTGTTGGTTATTGCGACAGTCGACAGTTGAATTGTGATTTCTTTCATTTGTTTTCGTGCAGCAAAACACCGACTCAGCCTCGAAGACAGCTGATTGTCAACTTCACGTCTCTTTTATTGTAGCACAGGTTGTTCTACGCTTGTGCAAACCAGATTTCCGAATCTATGTAACTCTCACAGTCACAATTAGTGTCAGGAGTGGGACCACGACGATGGAAGCCGCATTGGCGAAGATCTTAGAAGAGCTGAAAGAAATGAGGGCAGCGAATGACAGCCTCGCTACGAAGAGCGAAACGGCACATGACAGCTTCACCGCCAAGATGGAAGAAATGAGAACAGCAAACGACAACCGCGTTGTGACGATGACCGAAATGAAGGCGGAATTAACAACGGAATTGAAAGCGGTGAACGATAGCCTGGCTACAGAAATGAAGGCAGCGAACTAGGCCCTAGCCGCCAAATTTGAAGAGCAATTGGCCGGCGTGAGGGATGACACCACGAAACTGGGCAAACGGACGGGTCAAGTGGACGAGCGCGTCGAAGACCTGGCAAACCGCGTTAACAACTTAGAGGGAAAGGCCGACTGTAACACCATGTCCATGAACACCGTGGTGAAGGACATCGTCAGCAAAAGACTGAACGATCTGAAGGCCGACGCCGGGATGCGACACATCTGCGTGCGTCAAACCACCGAAGTACGACGCCAGGTCAACTTTTGAAGTCGTCGGCAGCCAATTCGACACAGTGGCTAAGCACAAGTGGTCGCCAGAGGAAGAGGCCGCACAGCTAATAGCCAGCCTCCAGGGACGGGCCGCAGAGGTGCTGAACGCGATACAGACAGCGGCGGCGCCCAAGCACATCTGGGAAGCCCTGGAAAACCGTTTCGGAAACCACTGCTTGGCCGCAGCTTACCGCAGCCAACTGAAATCTAGGATGCAGCAGCAAGGGGAGACGCTGCAGGAGTTCGCCCTGGCAGTCGAGCAGCTGGCCAGCGAAGCCTTGATCGACCTCCCAACGGGATTCGTATTTCGAGAAGCCGTCTACTCCTTCGTCGACGGGGTAGGAGATGCCAAAATGCGTCAGCCCCTAATGCTCGGCGACTATAAAACTATCCACGAGGTGATTACGGCCGCACTGAGAATGGAAGCGGCCAAGTGACGGCTACTCCGAACTCATAGAGAAGGAGTATCTGCTACGATGGAGACCGAAGACCAGCCCAGGGACACCGACGAAGACCAAGTGGTGTGTGTTGGGGGGTGTGGCCAACCGGGAAACCTGAGAGAGACTACCGACACCAAGAAGGGCTGTCGGAACAACGAGAAAGGGCTGGCGTGGTGAGGGGCACATCGGCACCGTCGCCAACATCCGCTCGAGTGACACTGTGCAAAGTCAGCCGACGTACAGATGATAGCCTTATCGCGGACGGTTAGTTGAAAGGGTGGCCGTGCCGCCTGCATGTGAACACCGGGACAGATGTGACCGTCATCATAGCTGACATAGCCAGGGGTTTGACGTAATGGAAACCGAGCCTTCCATATCAGCTAGTAATGCCATCAGGCGACACGTTGCCCGTGGAGAGGGAGGCCTGCTGCAGTTAACCTTGGGGCGGAGTGCCTTGCGTCTGTGGTTGTTCGTCGCGAAGGTGGCTGAGAAGGTGATACTGGGATTGAATGCCCTCAGGAGCCACGAGGCGACGGGCGACGTCGACAGGTAGGTTCTGCGGCTCAATGGAGATGAGGTGAGGCTCCGGCGCCCCTAAGAGCTCCTTGGAATTTGCAAGGTCATCCTGAGAGAAGACATGGTTATCCCCGCGAGAAGCGACGTGGTGGTGACGGCGCAACTTGAAGGCCAGCGGACAAAGAACTTGCTGCTGGAACGGAAGACGCCCGTCGGCGCTGTGTAGCCAGGAAATTGTTGCCGTGCCGAGAGAAGGCCCCGATGAGACTGTTCAACCTATCAAACGCCGATCACGACATCCAGGCCGGGAGGAGTTAGGGACGAGCGAGCCCGTTCTCAGCGTATGGCCAATCGACAACACCCAGGGGCTGGTGACGTCGTCTCACCTGGAGCCCCGGCAGGAAGGTTTACTGGAGAGGGTGACCGACCACCTGACCGCAGAAAAGCTAGGGAAGGTTCCATAATTGCTGAGACGATACCAGCGCGTATTCAGCCAAGGCAACAGCGACTACGACCGCACGGATCAAGTGCTCCACCACATTGGCACCGGAGATGTCCGGCCTATTCGGCAACCACCCAGACGCGTTTTGCTAACAAACCAAGTGGTGGTATGGGACATACTGGAAGAGATGAGATCCAGGGGAGTGATCGAAGAGTCTGACAGACCTTGGTGTTCCCCCGTAGTCCTGGTGAAGAAGAACGGCAAGCTACGCTTTTATATGGACTGCAGGAAGCTGAAAGCTGTTACCAGGAAGGTCTGCTTCCCCTTACACAGGATTGAGGACACCCTGGGCACGCTCGCTGTTGCTCAGTGGTTGTCGACCCTGAGCCTGAAGTCGGCTTACTGGCCGATGGTTTTAGACCCGAAGGATAAGGAGAAGACCGCATTCTCGAGAGGCCAAGGGCTTTGGCGGTTTACTGTTATGCCCTTTGGTCTCTGCAATGCACCAGGTTCCTTCTAACGCCTCATCGAGTCAGTAATGAGAGGATTGACATATGACGCCTGCCTGATTTATCTGGATGACATCGTCGTCGGCAAGACCTTCGAAGACCATCTTGACAACCTGAGCAAGGTGCTACAGAGACTGTAGGCGACCAAACTGAAGCTGAACGTGAAGAAGTGCCAGCTCTTCCGCAAGGAAGTCAACTAACTTGGCCACATAGTTTCACCAACCAATTGGCCACAGACCCGTAGAAGACACAGGCTGTGAGAGATTGGCCTCGCCCGCAGAATAAGCGAGAATTGCGCAATTTGTTGTTGCTGTGCAGTTATTACCGCCGCTTCATAAAGGGCTTCTCCAACTTCACCAAGCCCCTCACTCGCCTGACAGAACACCGGCCTTATGTATCGACGAAGAACACCGAAGGTGCTTTCCAGCAGCCGAAGAAGACAATTTGCAGTGCTCCTATTTTGGGATTCCCACAACCAGGTGGCACCTTCATGTTGGACACTGACGCCAGTGACCATTGCTTTGGAGGAGTACTATCCCAAGTGCAGGCGGCCACGAGCGGGTGATAGCATACACAGCAGGACGCTGTCCAAGGCAGAGAAGAACTACTGCGTCACCCGGTGAAAATGAAATGAAATGTGTAGTGGAAACGTAGAGTCAGACTGAAAAATTCAATGCCATAGCCGGGATTTGAACCACGGGTCTTCTGGTTTCCGCCCAGCCGCACTACCATTGTGCTACTATGGCCAACGTGCCGATATGTCATTAAATTCTCCAACTGACTCGTATTTTCCCGGTAAACCACTTAGGAGTCTCATAAACACATGAGGCAACTACCTTAATGGCGACTTACTATATTGTAAGTACTTTAAGGCCCGGGCTTTATAGTTAACCACTATTAGGTCAATTAATGGAAATTAATTGTTCTTTCACACTGTAGAGTCAAACTGAAAAATTCAATGCCATAGCCGGGATTTGAACCACAGATCTTCTGGTTTCCGTCCAGATGGTGTTGTTCGGGCTACCAGCCTTGTGGAGGGGGCAGTGTTACCGTGTAGCATTGTGCTGCTGCCACAGGCCGAAGATGGGCGCATGACAGGAGAGAAAAAGACAGAAAGAGGCTCCAGAACGTTCTGCCCATTGTTGCTGTCGCTAATCTCTCGAAAGTTCTGCGGCTTTTGAAATCAGAATGGTTGGGGAGGTATAAATACCAGAAAGGTGTAAGGAGTGGCAGTTGATTGTTGGTTATTGCGACAGTCGACGATTGAAGTGTACCGCAGTGATTTCTTTCATTTGTTTTCGTGCAGCAAAACCCCGAGTCAGCCTGGAAGACAGCTGATTGTCAATTTACCGTCTTTTTTACTGCAGCAAAAGTTGTTCTACATTTCTGCAAACCAGATTTACAAATCCACGTAACCCTCGCTATCACAGTATATTTTGTATATCCCTAAAACCCTTGTGATATGCAAGCAACCGTAACGGTGCATCATGCGCATATGCGACATTTAACTTAAGAGGTGGAGGGTAATTCGGAATCTCATTTTAACAGGGTGCAAGGTTCTGCATCCATTCCCACAAGATGAGGTAGATAAAATTTGTCACCTCGAAATAATTTCTACCTAAAAACCCACAACCCTTCCTACATTTCTGCGGTAAAACCCTTAACGGGTGGGCACGCAGCAAAAACCTTCTGGCTTTATACAGCCAGTCAGCACTTCGGTCGGTCGGTGGTTCAATTTGGAATCTGCCTTTATGTATTTTCCCTCTTAACCTAATACCTCCAGTTACCTATACTTTATTTTGTTCCATTTCAGGTCTCGGCTAGTATCTTATTTTGTAAAGGAGGTGGCCAATCTGTGTCATATGTACTCAGCTTATTAAATACTATCTGCAAGAAGCATTTTACATTTTACAGTGACTTCTGTTGCCCGATCTTGCTAATTACGCTGAATATGGAACGGTCTTCTAACTTTTAATCTCTTATTGGCACAATTTGAAATTACTTATTCTTTATTCCTTGCTATTCTTACGTAAATCTAGAAATGTCGCAATTAAATTCTGCTTCTACCACCAGGTAGATTACATAAGATACTTGCTAATATTTGTTTCCTCTTCTAATAGATAAATCATCATAAAATGACTAATTAAAGAGGAATGTCAAAAGATGTCTTTGTCATTATGTGTAGCAGAACCTTGACCACTTAGGTCTGAATGGTTAAATTCTGGATGTCCTTAGGATTTAGGATATTTTGTATTAATCAAGGGAATTGGGTCTGATGAACATTTTTACGCACACCCCTTAAATACTTTTCCTCTGTCGATGCATGGCTCAGCAATCTTTGATGCCATACCTGATTTTGTAGTTACCTAATATGCCTTCTGCACCTCTGCTCTGTTTGCTTTAATCCTGAAAAATGTGTTACATGTTAGTGTTTTTCTAAACCCTTTATGTAAAAACTATTCTATCCTTTTTAGCTTCACCTGAATTCCTGATCACTCTTCTTACCGAAAGCAAAATACGAGGGCAGTTCGAAAAGTATCGCATAACATTTTTTCTGCCGTGCTATTGTATCTGGAATGTTGAAATTTCACACAGATGTAGTTTGAAGTTTTCTCTACAGAGGATTTGTTCATGTGCAGCTCTAGCGGGAGAAGCATGAACTATGCAACAAAGATTGCGCTAAGCTACTGTCGTCCACACTAGAAGAGCAGTGAGGTGTAGTTCGATTTTTATGGACCAAAGGGCATAAGCCGAACGAAATCTACAGGGAAATGCGTGGCGTGTATGGAGAGGATTGTTTGTACCGTAGCAGTATCTCCATTTGGTGTGCATTCTTCCAATCGGGCCGTGTGAACCTTGACTGATTCGCCATTACAGCGGCCTGTAACGCCGGTACTCACCAGAATATCAGAGCCACTGAAGCGGCTATTTTCAACGACCGGCGAGTGCAACTACGAAACTTATCACAAGAGTTCAATATTTCCTACGATGCTGTGTACGATGTCGTTCATGACACGCTGGAATTTCGTAAAGTTAGTGCTCGCTGGGTTCCTTAAGAACCTGACAGACAACGACACAGGTCAGCGAATGATGACAAGCTTGGACCACCTAACGCGGTATACTACAGAAGGGCATAACTTTCTGCACAGAATTGTCACTGGTGATAAGCCGTGGGCGCACTACTACACGCCCGAAACAAAACAGGCCTCGCTGGTGTTGAAACATGCTGGTTCCCCAGTAAAGAATGTTACTCAATCTGCTGGGAAAGTGCTTGTCACTGTGTTCTGGGATATGTATAGTGTTTTACTGGTGGACTTTGCTGAACATGGGACTACTGTGAACGCTGCAGCCCACATAAAGACTTTGGTGAAGTTGCGTCTTGTCCTTCGTGACAAACGCCACAACATTAATGCTCACGATGTCAAACTTCTTCATGAAAACGTTCGGCACCATGTTACTGCTTCTGTTCGTGAAAAAATCAACGCATATGGTTAGCAGGTGCTCCAGCATCCGCAATGTAATAAGGTTCTTGCACCATTGAACTTTCATCTGTTTGGTCCCAGAAGAAATTCCTGGCCGGCCAACGCTTTGCGGCAAATGCGAAAGTGAATTCAGCAGTCTGCAGACACACTAACCAAGTGAACTTCTACGAACAGGGCATATTGAAACTGGTACCACGATGGAAGAAATGTGTTGAGAAACTTGGTGACTATGTCAAAAAGTAGATAAAAGATGTAAGTTCAGTTGTGGTTTATTAACTATTAACCCTTTTTTAAAATTTTTGTGCGTTAGTTTTCGATCCGTCCTCGTATTTCCCAAATCAGCACCTTAAAGCAAATTCTTATAGTGCCTTTTCTGTACCAATAGCACTAGTTTTATTGTCATTAACCACTAATTTTGTTTGGTATTTATTCTAATTCGTTTCTTCAGATTTATATATTTATAAAAGTATTAATTTGAGTTCACTAGTAATCTGACCTTCCAAAATCAATATAAAAGTGTAAAACTGTCTCAGCTCCTGACCTGTAGTTTTCTAGGAATATGTTTGGTCTTCATTCATATGGGTCCCTCCAATATCAGGTTCACTTTCTTCTTCTTTATTATAAATCTGAATTACGTTGCAACTTCTTATGTCCCTTTATTCTGTAGGAGCAGTAGTCATGCTAAAATTTTCTTTCTTGAGGTTTGCACCATTTAGTAACAAATAACTAAGCTTTCTTTCTCGTTCTTTAAATATTTTCTTTTGATTTCCTTGTCGGGAACTCACTGTTTACTGAGGGAGGGGTTCAGACTCCTTAAGTTGTTGTGGTGCAAGCGCTGTGGACTCCTAGCACACCTGGTACTTCTGGCGTGACCAGAAGTAGCCGAGCACAATATTGGAGCCTCTCCTGAAGTAGAGCTGTTCGGATTGGGTTGGTCTCAGCGGATAGTGGTTCCCGGTACCATGGGTATTGGGTACATCTGGCTGGGATAGTCGAATAGACGGAGTTGAGAGATGCCTAAAATAATCTTCGTTGGTAGCCTGGATAGCATTATGGGCTAGATCAACCGAGGTTACCAGTAATGCTTCTGTATGGATTAACCCGCGTAAGTGGCATATCCACTTCCACCGGAAAAGGGAGGGGTCTGTAGACTCGAGGTATTGCCTCCATGGAGCTACACAAGTTTATTATTATTATTATTATTATTATTATTATTATTATTATTATTATTATTATTATTATTATTATTATTATTATTATTATTATTATTATTATTATTATTATTATTATTATTATTATTATTATTATTATTATTATTATTATTATTATTATTATTATTATTATTATTATTATTATTATTATTATTATTATTATTATTATTATTATTATTATTATTATTATTATTATTATTATTATTATTATTATTATTATTATTATTATTATTATTATTATTATTATTATTATTATTATTATTATTATTATTATTATTATTATTATTATTATTATTATTATTATTATTATTATTATTATTATTATTATTATTATTATTATTATTATTATTATTATTATTATTATTATTATTATTATTATTATTATTATTATTATTATTATTATTATTATTATTATTATTATTATCATTATTATTATCATTATTATTATCATTATTATTATCATTACTATTATCATTACTATTATCATTACTATTACTATTACTATTACTATTACTATTACTATTACTATTACTATTACTATTACTATTACTATTACTATTACTATTACTATTACTATTATTATTATTATTATTATTATTATTATTATTATTATTATTATTATTATTATTATTATTATTATTATTATTATTATTATTATTATTATTATTATTATTATTATTATTATTATTATCATTATTATTATTATTATCATCATCATCATTCTTATTATCATCATCATCATCATCATCATCATCATTATTATTATTATTATTATTATTATTATTATTATTATTATTATTATTATTATTATTATTATTATTATTATTATTATTATTATTATTATTATTATTATTATTATTATTATTATTTGTAATTTACGTCCTCCAACATTTAGTCATATCGAACGATGAATGAAATCGGTAAAATGATGCCCCAATGAGTCCGGGGTCCGTGGAGCTTATAGTTACCCGACATTCGTCTCTCAGGATAACGGGAACCCCCGGAAAAGCCTTATCCAGGTAACTCACCCTGACCGAGATTTGAACTCGGGACCTCTTGAACGTGAGGTAGACACGTAACCATCTATGTTACTGAGGCGGGCTGGTGGTGGCTCACTAGTTTTTTTACAGGGGGAGTTTCGATTTCTTGGTAAACCTCGAACAAACTTGTCATTTTCGAGTCCACTGACTGGATAGCAGTGAACAAGGAGCACAGCAAACTGACAGATTTTCCTTTTGATGCAATTAATTAGCAGTTTTTTTCTCAAAGTTAAGCTGTGATGCAATACTTGTATGCTGAAATACAGGTGTGAGCTTCTGGACAATATCTCTAAATGCAGTACTTTTACTACCACAATCTTTGATTATTTTTAAATGCAAGTAATTCATGCACTGCACAATTATGTGAATGGCTTGTACTTCTATTAGTCCTACAGTTTCACCATAGTAAACCTGTTTTCTAGGTCACAAATAAGGTATTGTGTTTCCAACGTAAGGCTGATTCTGGACAACCATTTACTGTACAATGAAAGTTTGGAAATTTATTGTAATTTGCTATTGTTATTCAAATGTTAAACTGATAAATGTGTCACACGCTATGTATCCTAACAGTCCTAATAAATGCTCATTTATGTCATTATGTTAAGATTTTGATTCTTTAAACTTTGTCCCAAACTGTCTGTAGTCCTTAGTGAAATAATATAAAGGTAATTTCTATTGATATAACAGGAGTATTTAATGCAACCATTCAGCTTATGTAAAGTCATGACCGTGTCAGTAGCTATTACTAACAACCTTCTCCACCACAGGCCAATGGATGTTTGCAGTGGAAAGGGACCTATGGATCTTTAAACATGTTTAATGGGTGTTATAATAAGTGATTCTTTGTGTTCAGTCCCATACTATAGAGTTATGGTAGGTAAATCCTTATCCCCATTTTTCTTTTAGTTTGGTTAACACAGTTGACAGCTTTGGATAGATTGCTTCAGCTTTAATACAACAAAGTATACACGGTTTCATCAAATTAATTAATACAAAATTGCTTTTCTGTCAATTTAATTACACTACTAGTTTAAATACATCAGTAAGTTTAATTGACAATTAAATTGCACCTAGAAACTCATCCATGCTCTAATAATCCTCTCTCTAAGACTTGAAACTTTCCTGGCAAGGAATATTTTCAAGATCTTTTCGGGAAACAAGCTAGGTGAAAAAACTATTAGAAATCGACGTTCCAGGAGCGTACATCTCTCCCATCATCAGGATATTTTAAGAAATGTTATAACCACAAAATGTATAGCTGGATATAACACAAATATCAACAAAGACCAATATGTAAGACTTGAAGCTTTTCGCCGCGAGCGTTATTGATTAAGGCTTCACGGATGATCAGCCGCGTCAAATTTATAAAGATCGAACTTCACTCAGTTCCTAATGAAGGCCATAGAGTGTAAAATGACCGAAAGCTCGATCTTCATAAATTTGACGCGGCTGATCACCCGTGAAGCCTTAATCAAAGACCAATATGTTTGGATTGATAGAGTCGACATGAAAAATTCAATGCCAGGGCCGGTATTTGAACCACGGATCTCCTGGTTTCCATCCAGTCACTCTTACCCATTGAGCTACCATGGCCAATTTCCGTCATGACATTAAGTTTTCCAATTGACTTACATATTTGCCCAGTAGACCACTAGGGGCTCTCGCATCCAAGATACACCGTTTGTGGCGACGTACTATTGTAAGTACTTGAGTCCCAGGCTTTATCACTAAACTCTTTTTATTTAAGTTAATTTTATACTGCTAGTGTGAAGAAATGAATAATTTCCATCAGTTAGAATCTGCTCCATTTGGCAATTTAAGTTAAATATATGATTCCCTAATCAAAATGTTGCTCGAAAGATATGAATAAATATTTTGTATGGTCAACTTCTCTTACCACTGTATTATATATTTAAAATTCAAAGGTACTCTTACGCTTTTCTTATGTCCAAATGCAAACAGTGGTGTTTATGAGGAATTTAAAAGCACTTCCCCATTCTGATCATTGAGATGTTTATTCTGTAGTCATTTCATATGTACGCCAGTACCATTTGAAAACATGTTAACATATTTATTTAAGTGTCTTGGAAAAGCATTTTTGAATATCGGAAATAAAATTGGCTCCAATATAGTTCTCTGAGGTACTCCATGATTGTTATGTTGCATTTTACTTATTCCAAATAATGGCACTTTAATGGAATATTGTGTTGAATTATTTCAAATACCTTTGTTAAATTTTAAGTAAGTCTTACATTCATTTCCCTTATGAATTATGTATGTTTAGAATCTGCTCATTAAAGCTATAAATTGCCATTTTTATTAACTTACCCACATTGTTTTTTTTTCATAAAATGAACTGGACCTATTTTACATGGCTTTTTCTAGTACTTTGATCGTGAGCGAAGAATAAAAATGGGTCTGTAATTATCTGCTACTTCCTTATGCATTTTTTATATATTGGTTTAATTTTGGATATTTTCAGCATTTCGGGAAACTGACTAGATTTTAGTTAATTGATGGAAATTAATCATTTCTCCACACTAGCCGATTATAGGCTAAGGTTTTTGATGGATAGAGTCAACATGAAAAATTCAATGCCATGGCCGGGATTTGAACCACGGACCTCCTGGTTTCCGTCCAGTCACTCTAACCCATTGAAATACCATGGTCAACGTGCCGTCTTGACATTAAATTCTCCATTTGACTCATATATTTCCCCGGTAGACCACTAGGGGCTCTCGCATCCGAGATACACCGTTTGTGGCGACTTATCGTAAGTACTTGAATCCCAAGCTTCATCATTTAACTTTATTATTTTAGTTAATTGATTTCTCCACACTAGCCGTTTATAGGCTACGGTTTTTGATGGATAGAGTCAACATCAAAAATTCAATGCCATGGCCGGGATTTGAACCACGGATCTCCTGGTTTCCGTCCAGGCTATTCTATAAACGGCTAGTGTGGAGAAATGATTAATTTCCATCAATTAACTAAAATAATAAAATGGAGAAATGGAGAATTTAATGTCAGGACGGCACGTTAACCATAGTAGCTCAATGGGTTAGAGCGACTGGACGGAAATCAGGAGATCTTTTGAATTTTTTTGAATTTTTCATGTTGACTCTATCTATCAAATGACTTTAAATTTATTTACTAAGTGACATAAAGGTACTCATTAATTCCTCTCTACAGTGTCTATTAACAATGTCAGGCACTCCATCATATCCTCATTTGCGTTGCTTTCCAGTGGCTAATATACCTTTGATCTCACCTTCTGATATTGAAAATAAAGCACAGGCATGCTAATATTACTAATAAATTCAATACCATTTATTTTCGAAAATTTACACACTAGCTGTTGAGTAACTATGCTAAAATAATTATATGTCTGCTATATATTGTTGGTCATTAATGTTTTTATTTGTTATGCTAATGGAAAATCATTTAAATTTTTTATGCCCTATAAGATAATTTATTATTTTCTATTTAAAGACAAAGTATTGTAAATGATTGTCGTATCAGTAAACAAATTAAAATATGAAACTGATCTGACTGTGCTTTAAGAAGTGAATAAACAACTTATGATTTTATGTTTGTGCTACATTACATATAGTGTTGCTGATTTCATATCAACTCTCCTTATGTCAAAGGTAATGGCAGAAAATTAGAACATTAAACTTAATTTAATGCACCTCACTTAATTCAAATAATGTAGTTTCATCGGACAGAAAAAGTTTTAAAATTGTTGCATAATTCTATGATCTTGCAGGTTACTATTATATTGTTGTAATGTTTTGTTTTTACTTTGTGTTACAGAGGTTTATGATGTAACTACTGTGTACAGGATTGCAGGAAACATTACACCTATTACAGAGAGCTATTACAGTAAGTTTTCTCTCATAATGTTGAGTATAACCTGTTCAAAGACTCATGAAAAATAGGTTTAATTTTGAATATAAATATCTCTTCTTTCCTATATTTTATGATAAATGTTTTTATGTCTAAACCATTTTATTAAGTCACTTCTACATGTTTGTAGTTAGTGAATTATTATGTGAAAAATGCAAATTTTTGTCTTATATGTTAAAGGAAGCATCAGCTTCCAAAATTGCCTGCATCTAACACAAATAATTTATTTTTAAAAGCAATATGAATATACTGTCTATAACATTTAGGTATCACTACTAATTTATAAGCCTACAAATTAACATATTTAGTTTAAAAGGGTAACTTGTTGGGTTTGCAGACCTTTTTTTTCACATCTACATAATGTAAACATTACTAAAGTATTTCTGCTGTTTCTGCACTAAAGAAAGGATTCTGTCTTTTTCTGCAATGCTTTAAAGCAGTAAATTATATAATATTGGTAATTTTTGTTGTAATTCTATATACTGTGACTTTTGTTATCCCACTTCTTGACACCAGTGTGACTTTGTGGGTTCGTGGAATAAAAAGTCCAATTACACCACCCAAAAGATGTTCTTTATTTCCACCGACTTACAGTTTAACACTTGCCAATTACACAGAATTACTTGCTGCACACAATTACAATTTACCAGTTCGTCCGTTACAACTTCACTTGTACTCGCGATTACATAAGCTCCGGTACACATTCACAGTTCGTACAGTCTTCCGTTCGCACAACCCTTTCGTTCATTAACACGTCACCGACTAACTCTTCCTTCTTACACCAAGAACTGTCCTCACACACACTAACCAACTGATTGACCAACTCAACCAACAACTGACTAGCTACACCAAAACCAACTCAACAACTGACTCACACTGTCTGTCCGTAACCCTCTTTATAGGAATATCGCCGGTTTCTGGTGTTTACACGATTGTTCTGGTAACAGAAAGATCGAGAACCAGGTGGAAGGAAAACACGCACAATTATGTTTCTTTCCGACCGCTGGCCGTCACCACTATAAGACAAACGAGGGAAAGGCGTGGCTAACCGAGCCTCCCCTGTCTTCCGTTGCCAGCTGCTCACAGGGTGTTTCAGCGCTCCCCGTTACAATACTGATAGTAGCATCCTCATTGCTTTACTGTATGAATACCTTTATTTTCCAAGATTTAATTATTTTTTTCCTCTATGATGTATATATTGTGACTTTGTGGGTTCGTGAAATGAAAAGTCCAATTGCACCACTCAAAGATGTTCTTTATTTCCACCGACTTACAGTTGAACACTTGCCAATTACACAGAATTACGTAATGCACACAATTAAGATTCACCAGTTCGTCCGTTAAGGTTTCACTTGCACTCGCGATTACATAAACTCCTCCGACGCACGCACGCAGTCTTCTCGTCCGTTCACTAGCTCGTCAAGCACTCCACTGACTTCCAGCCCGACGTGTTGCTTATATAGTGTCAGATAGCCGATCTAGAACGTTCTGGATTAGATGAAATATCCCGTAAGTTCGAGAACTCAGGTGGAACGGAAAGAGGCGGCACAGTCACGTTTTCCCAACCAACCCTCTTTACCGCTATAAGATAAATGAGGGGGGCGTGGCGAACGCCTACCGTCTCCTGCTGCCGTCTCCCCTATAGGGAGTTCCGACGTTCGGGTGACACTGCTCCCTCCTCAAAGCTGGTCGTCCCGAACAGCACCATCGTAGTGTGCCAGGCAATCCAGGTGTACCACCAACATCTTCCATCGGGGAACCTTCTGGATGCGGTAGACCACGTCGTTAATCCTCTTCACCACCCGGGACGGTCCTTGCCATGGCTGCTAGAGCTTCGGGCAGCGTCCCTTGGTCCGGGTAGGACGGTACAACCAGACCGAGTCACCTTGCTGGAACCCTTGGCTGTTGGCTTGCCTGTCATATCTGGTCTTCATTCGGTCGCTCGCCTTCTGGATATTCTGGCGAGCCATCTCGTGCATGTCGTGGAGGTGGTCCACCAGATTCTCCACATACCCGGTCACCGGCTGCTTCGCCTCCGGAGGGCTTCCAAAAGCCAGGTCACAAGGGAGGCGTAACTCTCGGCCAAACATTAAGCTTGCTGGCGTCATTCTAGTTGTCGTGTGTAGACGAGCGGTAGGCCAGCAAGAACAGTGGCAGCTTGACGTCCCAGTCTCGCTGATGGCTGGTCACGACCTTCCTCAGGTGTTCCTCTAAGGTCTTGATGTATCTTTCGACCATGCCATCCGCCTGGGGATGTAGAGGCGTCGTGCGAGTCTTGTTCACCCCAAGCCTTTGTAGTGCCTCCTTCATTAGGTTGGACTCAAAGTTGGTACCCTGGTCACTGTGTAGCTCCAACGGCGACCCAAATCGACAGAACACTTGCTCCACGAGGCAGTCTGTGATTGTCTTTGCCTCTTGGTTTGGGATGGCATACACCTTCGGCCACTTGGTGAAGTAGTCCACGACCACCATTAGGTACTTGTTGCCTTTGTCGGAAACTGGGAACGGTCCAGCAATGTCAACGGCGATCCGTTCGAATGGCGCTCCGACGTTGTACTGCAGCATGCGACCCCGGCTCCTAGTCTGGGGGCCACGACTCGCCGCGCACACGTGACACTGACGGCACCATCTCTCAGCATCTGCTCGGAGTCTCAGCCAGTAGAAGCGCTGCAGTAGTTTGTCAATCGTTCGGTTCGCTCCCAGGTGTCCTCCTGAAGTACCGGCGTGCACTTCCTCCAAGACTTCCGGGACCTTACTCCGGGGAAGTACCAACTGCTCTCTCTGCGTCTTCCCATCGGGTGACTCCCATACCCGGAACAGCACACCCTCTCAGGTCTTCAACGAGTCTCATTGGGCCCAGTACGACTTGTAGGTGGCGCTCCACGGTGCGATGTCCTCCCAGGTTGGTCTCGTCCCTGCCTCCACTTCCCTCAAGAGTGGCCCCAAGTCTGCGTCCGCCAGCTGCTCCCTCCTCAGGCCTGCGCTATCCCAGCCATCCGCAGGCACTGCCGTGATTACTCGGACTGCTGCGGCACGCTCCTTCTCTTCCACTCTTGTGCACTGGCCGCACTCTTCTGGACAGGGTCTTCGGTACATGGCGTCTGCCTTACCGTGGCTCTTCCCTCTACGATGTTCCGAGGTGAAGTCGTACTCCTGCAGCCTCTGGACACAACCTGCTGTCTGGCCTTCTGGTCGCGCCGTCACCATCGCCTCGCTCCTTTCGGGACCACGTCTTCGTTCAAGACGACCCTGCAGATTCCGAGGCGCTCTTCGGGTTGACGGAGTATAACCTCTTCTCCGTTGAGCCGCAGGACCTTCCTGCCGACGTCGACCGTCGCCTCGTGGCTCCTGAGGGCATCCAGTCCCAGAATCACCTCCTCAGCCACCTTCGCGACGAACACCCACAGATGCACGGCTCTCCGCCCCAAGGTCAGCTCCAGCACGGCCTCCTCCACAGGCAAGGTGTCGCCCGATGCCGTGACAAGCTCGTATGGTCGGCTCGGCTTGCTCGTCGGCAAACCCTTCGCCACGTCAGGTCTGATGATGGTCACGGCTGCCCTCTCACCCAACCGTCCGCGATGAGGCTGTCATCCATACGCCGGCTGACGGCGCGCAGTGTCACTCGAGGGGATGGTGGTAATGGCGCCGACGTGCCCCTCTCCACGACGGCCCTTACTCGTTCTTCCAACTGCCCTTCCTGGTGTGGGCAGTCTCTCTGCAGGTGTCCGGGCTGTCCACACCCCCAACACAGGCCACTATGTGTTCGCCGGCGTCCCTCGGCTGGTCTTCTGTCTCCGGTGTAGCGGATACTCCTCGTTCTCGACGTCGGGATGGCTGTTACCTTGCCCGCCTCCTTCCTTAATGCTGCCGTCAGCGCCTCGTGGATGGTTTTCTAATCGCCGAGCATTAGGCGCTGACGAATCTCCGTATCTCGTACCCCGTCCACAAAGTTGTAGGCGGCTTCCCGGGATACGAACTCCAGTGACAGGTCAACCAAGACCTTGCTAGCCAGCTGCTCAATCGACATGGCGAACTCCTGCAGCGTCTCCCCCGGCTGCTGTGACTTTGCCTTTAGCTGGCTGCGGTATGCTGCGGCTAAGCGGTGGTTCCCGAAACGATTCTCCAGGGCCTCCCAGATGTCCTTGGGCGCCGCCGTTGTCTGCACCGCGTTTAGGACTTCCGCGGCCCGTCCCTGGACGCTGGCTATTAACTGTGTGGCCTCCTCTTCCGGTGACCATCTGTTGTGCTTGGCCACTGTGTCGAACTGGCGGCGGAAGACCTCAAATGTTGACGCGCCGTCATATTTCGGAGGTTTGACGAGCGCCGATGTTGTGTCGCGTCCCGGTGCGTCGGCCTTCAAATCCTTCAGCTTCCTGCCGACGACGTCCTCCACTATGGCGTTCAGGGACTTAACGCTGCTGTCGGCCTTTCCCTCCAGGTTGTTTACGCGGTTCGCAAGGTCTTCGACGTCTTCCACCACGGCGTTCAGGGTCTTGGCGTAATTGTCGGCCTTTTCCTCTAAATCATTAAGGCGGTCGTCCACTTGACCCATCCGCTTGCCCAGCTTCGTGACGTCATCCCTCACGCCGGCCAACTGTTCCTCAAATTTGGCGGCGAGGACCTCGTTCGCCTCCTTCATTTCCGTGGCCAGACTGTCGTTCGCTGCCCTCATTTCTGTGGTCAATTCGTTCTTTATTTCTTCCATCTTCTCGGTGATGTTGTCGTTGGCCGTCTTCATTTGTTTCAACTCGGCGGTGATGTTGCCGTTGGCCGTCTTCATTTGTTTCAACTTGGCGATGATGTAGTCGTTGGCCGTCTTCATTTGTTTCAACTCGGCGGTGATGTCGTTGGCCGTCTTCATTTGTTTCAACTCGGCGGTGAGGTTGTTATTTGCCGCTTCTGTTTTTGTTGTTAACTCGTTCATCTTCGCCAAAAGCATTTCCAATGCCGATTCCATGGCCGTAATGTTCGCTGATTTTATCGTCCCGCTTCCTGACACCAGTGTGACTTTGTGGGTTCGTGAAATGAAAAGTCCAATTGCACCACTCAAAGATGTTCTTTATTTCCACCGACTTACAGTTGAACACTTGCCAATTACACAGAATTACGTAATGCACGCAATTACGATTCACCAGTTCGTCCGTTAAAGTTCCACTTGCACTCGCGATTACATAAACTCCTCCGACGCACGCACGCAGTCTTCTCGTCCGTTCACTAGCTCGTCAAGCACTCCACTGACTTCCAGCCCGACGTGTGCTTATATAGGGTCAGATAGCCGATCTAGAACGTTCTGGATTAGATGAAATATCCCGTAAGTTCGAGAACCCAGGTGGAACAGAAAGAGGCGGCACAGTCATGTTTTCCCAGCCAACCCTCTTTACCGCTATAAGATAAATGAGGGGGGCGTGACGAACGCCTACCGTCTCCTGCTGCCGTCTCCCCTATAGGGAGTTCCGACATTCGGGTGACTATATATATATATATATTGTAATTTACGTCCTTTAACATTTCAAGTCATATTGGACGATGAATGGAATGGGTGAAAGGATGTTCAAATGAGTCCGGGGTCCTTAGAGCTTAGAGTTAGTTACCTGACATTTGTCTTTAAGGACAAAGGAAAGCTTATCCAGATAACTCACCTGACCGAGATTCGAACTCAGTACCTCTTGAACGTGAGGCAGGCATGCTACCATCTATGCTACCGAGGCAGGCTTCCTCTATGACGACAAAGATACCAGTCACTAAATAAAGGATAAAAAGCATGCATATTATTTACTTATTCTTTAAACCAGTACCTATTGTTTAAGAAACCACAGGAAGTTGGTAAATACATCTATAGTAGGGTGTATGATAAATCTTGGTATCCAGCATTAATTATAAATTGAAACAAAGAAAGCTGGGAAGAAGTAGATAAGGCTGAAAGTGTCAATGAGAAATGTACAAAATTCCAAAATATTCAAAATTATTATATTGGCGTTTTTCCAATCAAAAAATGTAAAGCCTCAAGCCAACATATTGATAAGTTGAGGTGGATTAGTAAAGGTATATGTACATCCTAAACTAGGCTTAGACTGCTAACATAATGAAAGAAATGGAAAGAACCTTGGACAACCAAGTTTTTAAAGATCATGTTAAAAAGTATAGACATGTGTACAATGAAGTAGTTAGAAATGCAAAATTGTGGCAGAATAACAAACTTATTGCGGGTTCAAAAAATAAGGCAGAAACAGCATGGGGCCTGGTTAATAAAATAAGAGGGAAAGTTTCCAATCATACCGAGTGCAAGAAAATAGAATCAGATGGTAAGCTACTTAGAGACCCAATAGAGATAGCAGAAGCTTTCAATAACTATTATATAAATGTTAACAATAGGGTAGTTAATAATAAAGGAAGTAACATAGTGGAGTACTAACCTAAAATTTATAATACTAACACACTATTATTAAATCCAATTGATACACAAGAGATAATAAAAATAATTGACTCATTAAATCCTAGCACATCTACAGGATTTGATGGTATAACAAGTAATATCCTAAAAGTATGTAAGCACTGTATAGCACAGCCATTAGTACATATCATAAATGCACTCATGTCAGAAGGTATGCTAACCTCTTGCCTAAAGAAGGACAAAGTAACACCTGTATTTAAAAAAGACAATCCCAAAGAAATTTGTAATTACCGCCAATTACAATTATGTCAGCATTATCAAAAGTTTTTAAAAAAGTATTTTTAAATAGATTATTAAGTTTCATTAAGAAACGTAAAATATTGTGTGATAGGCAATATGGCATTCAAAAAATATGTGCACAAGGGACGTAATATCCAAAACAATTAATATCGTCTTAAATAAACTGAATAACAAGAAGAAAGTCACAGGACTTTTTCTTGATCTTTCAAAAGCTTTTGACAGTGGGGATCATCAGTTATCAATAAAGAAACTTGAAGCATACGGTATTAGAGGAATAACAGGTAACTGGCTAATATCTTATTTGTTAGACAGGAAACAAAGTACCGAAATTAGGTCGACTGATAGTAAAGGTTACTTAAAACAACATTTATTATTGTTACAAACTAATGAATATGGAGCCTGTCATGGTTCAATTATAGGTCCCATACTGTTCTTATTATACATAAATGACTTGCCTGAACCTCTATCAACTAAAGGCACTGATATCACATTATATGCAGATGACACCACTTTACTTATTTCAGCAGAAAATGAAGAGCAGTTAAACAGCAAATGTACGGAGGTGTTACTAAGTCTGGAAAAATACTTTTATACTCACAATCTTACCCCAAATATTAATAAAACAAATTACTTACTATTTTTACTGGGTAGGAGCTATATCTATAATGGACTGAATTTGACATACAAGGAGGAAAATATATCTAGAGAGCAAAACACAAAATTCTTAGGCATTAACATTGATGATAATCTCTCCTGGCAAAATCACATTTCAACTGTTCACTCTAAACTTAACAAGACTGTGATTTTGTTACGTTAACTAGTTAACATTTCACCTCCAAAAGCAATTTATAATGTATATTTTTCTTTATTTCATTCACATCTGGAATATGGGGTTATGTTATGGGGTTCTGCTGGTAAGATTCTTTTCGCACAACTATTTTCAGTCCAAAAGAGGACTATTAGAGTTTTAGCTCAGTTGCCACAATCTGAGTCAAGCAGACCATACTTTAAGAAATTAAAAATCTTACCCCTCTTTTGCATATACGTAAATTATGTTATTTTGTATGTAAAAAAACACTCAACAGTATCCCCTTGCCTAAATAAAGATATTCACAAACACCACACTCTCATATAAAATGACTTTTTTCTTCAATCATATAGGGGCCAGTTTTGAATTAAAAATATTATTTATGCTGGTTTAAAATACTTCAACATATTACCAAAAAGACTGAAGTCATTGATAGACAGAAATACTTTTAAAAAAGAGCTCAAAATGTATTTGTTAACCCATTGTTTTATAATGAAGATAAGTTCCTTATCCATAATGGAAATTAATCACATTTTAAGCATAGTTGAGTTTTTGATGTAATAGTATGCACAGATTTACATTATCAATATTTAGATCAATTTTATAAACTTGTATTCTTTATCACATGACTGATGTGGTCTTAAGAACAATTGTCTATATGTGTATAGTGCTATTTTATATTGTAATTATTTTGTATTATAAACTGATATAGTCTGTAACACTGTTTTTGTGAATACTATAGAACTGAAAATAAATAAATGAATGAATGAATTAATGAATGAATGAATGAATGAATAAATAAATAAACATAAGCTAGCATCTGTACAAGTAGAGTAAGACTGAAAAATTCAATGCCATAGACGGGATTTGAACCATGTATCGTTTACTCGGTTTGTCTGTGTACCCTGGCACAGAAGTGAAGTGCTTACTGTGCATCAGATCCAGAAAACCCGCCATAAAACCCTAAGTGGTAGCAGTAGTAGTGGATTATTTGGAGGGAATTCAGCACATCGACCAGACTAGATCTATTGTACCTATGCCCCAAGTGGGGCATCCCCAGGGGGGAGGATCAGGTGAGAAGAGACAGAGGGCGGCTGACCTCAAGGAGTCACTACAGTACAGATGGCAAGGTCGCTACTCTTTACCAGATAGAAAATACCTGGCTGTGGGCTTAGGACAGTCATCATTCCACCTAATGTGGCCCCAAAACAGTCATGAGGCTGGTTTGGAGACAGGAGGCCGCCTCCCAGAGCAAGATACTCCAGGCAGGCTTGCACAACCAGCATCCCACCTGCCGCATAGTGAATCATTCCACCATGCACTGCCGAGACTCCCTCCGGCACTTCTATCCTGAAAGAAACTACCAGATGAGAGATGACATGAAATGATAATGGAAATGAAATGGAGGGACAGGAAAGTCAGGGGATGTAATTAATCTAACCAGCATTTGCCTAAGCACCCGGGAAAATCCCTGAAAAACCCACGGGTCAGGTAGGTTGATGATAGGAATGTGGGCCACAGACGAAATCGCCTGAGCCATCCCACTCAGGAAGGTCAGCTTCAATAAATATATGGCTTAATATATCGAGATTTAACTGTATTGGAACACCACAGTGAAGTGAAAAATTATTAATTTTTAGATGAGTCATATTTATTACACATCTGCTTCACTTTCGTACCTATTTTGAGGACATGTTTTGCAAATCATTGTTTGCATCTACAATGATTTGCGAAACATGTCCTCAAAATAGGTACAAAAGTGAAGCAGATGTGTAATAAATACGACTCATCTAAAAATTAATAATATGGCTTAATGTTGTCTTTCCCTGAACCCTTTGTTGAGACATTATATGCTTCCAAATGAGAATCTCTTACTTCATAAATAATCAACTTGTAACTGTCTGATATATATTTGCAGATTCAAGATTACATTGTGATGGACAGATATGCGATTGGGATAGTAATGGGTGGAGACAGTTTGAAACAATGCCAGATGCAGAAGGCACAGGTAAGAAGATAAAATGTGAAATTCAATTGCATTTGTATTAGATAAATAGCTTAAGCAGTTCAGTGCACTGTATTATTTGTAGAAATATTGTAGTAAATAAAGTTGTAGGATAATAAACTATTTTTGTCAGGAGCCATTAAAAAAGTCCTTATAATTTTGAAGCTGTATTGCTTGCATTGAGAGTTATAGATAGCTTTTAAATATTTAATGTCCAATAATATCTATAATTACAAGTCTTGAGAAATTATGTATGCTGTCACTATATGAGATATAGTTGTGCCTGTCTTTGAAAGGAGCTAAGTTATTCATGCTTAGAGATTGAACAGTCATATAAATGTGTGTTGCTGGGGTTGTTCACCAGGTCTTGCTTTTGTGTTCAGATAATCAATAACTGCCCAAATAGTTTAAAATATGTGATTATTTCACTACACTTTTGTAACTTTGTAATGTAATTGTGATGTGAATTTGCTAGATCTTTCTTCAAAATATATTATTAAAATAATCCATGAACCATTAACTTACAACTAGGTTGTAAAGTTAAGATTGAAATTACTTTCTCTAGGAATATTAAGGGCAAAGCTATTGTAAATTTGTTGCCAAAGTATGCTTTTCAGAACAAAGGTAAGAAGTTTTTAATCCATAAAAGTAATACCAGTAAATATCACATAGTGATAAGAAGTAGAGCAGCAGAAATAGATGTTTCATGTAGATACATACCGTAAGAGAGTAAATATCTAATATAATATGAAGCAAGAGTAATTTTGAGCCCATTTTTTAGTACTTAGGGTACACTTGACTATTTAAGAATACCAGGGAAAATCGGATAATTTAATCATCTACTTTTCTGACATATTCAAGTCACCACTGTATTAGTTGTAGTAGCAGTAGTAGTAGTGTTGCGTTTTGTGTGTACAACATAATCATAACAAATAATAATCTTTCCTAGCTAGTATCACTACACCACCACTCTTATGAACAAGTCTACAATAGGAGCATACAGTAATATAATTCATAATATTATACAAACGCACTTGATCTTCTCTTAACCCATGCTCAGTAAAAATGGCTATTTGTGGGTATACCTCATTCACAAAATGTTCAAGAGCATCTCTTGTATTGCTGATGTATTGAATATTTAAGTGTAACACTTTAAATGTTGGACTCATACCACTAATTACTGGCTTTATACTCTCTGTTAAAACTAGTTTTCTGAAATCAGATTCTCAATGACTCTATTTAGTAATCTCCCAAATTTACCTGTCCCCAACCTATTCAGATGAACACCATCTCTGCCCAAGTCTTTATTACCAATCGAACAGTTTCCCTTAAGAAATATGCACTTATGTTTTATAAGAAATATGCCCTAAGTTTGCAGGTATATCTGTGAATCCAAGTGCCTGTAGAGCCATTTGTATTGAGCAAGATGAACTCTCATATCTGTGGTTTATAAGACTGTGTTTGTTTTACTTAAGCTATTGCAAAATTCATACATAAACAATAGGTTTAATTTAAAATGATATTTCCTGTATGCATTAGCTATAGACTCGTCAAGTAGTGACACATTATGCTGGATAGCTTCTATCACAAATTAATTCTTGGCCTTTTTTTTTTTTTTTTTTTTTTTTGTTGTTGTTAAAATTCTCATATGTTGAAGTAGGTCAGTGCATAAGGACATTCTATTAAGATGGTGCCTGGAAGTTTTCTTCTGTTATGCTTTGATCATAACTAAGGTTTTTCAGTAACTTTTTAAAGATATATGGAGTGAGAGTTCCGAAGCTGGTACAAAAGCTTTCAGAACATCAGGAAAAATTTGAGATTATGTTTGAAATGAACATGTTAATTTTTTTATCTTTCAAAGTGTAGAGAAGCAGTTCAGATCTGTGAAAGCTTCACTAAATTATCACCTAGCTTATGCTTCTTAATAAATTATTTTATCTTCTAAAACAGGAGCTAGTAATACTGATGTATATTTGTCACTTTGAAACAATGCTAGCGAGAAATCTTATACAGTGTGACTAAATGTTCCTGAACTTCTACAACCAGGAACAAATTATTAAAATTTACAGGTGGGTAGACAAGTAACTTCATGGATGTTCTGCTTCTGCGTTTTGTATTATGAGGTACTGATCAAACAATAACAAGCATGTAAACCAGATTTCCATATGAAATAATGTCACACCTTGTTAAAATTGAAAAGTTTTTACTAGGTTTACAGATACTCCCTCCATCCCATAATAATAGTCTGGTCCGCCAAAAAAGCATTACAGAAATTGCTGAGTAGGGAATGTTTTGGATTTACATGTGTGCAGAGTTGTGCAGTAGTTCAGTGAACATGACTGTGAAGGGCACTCACACAACCTTATCACGATGATCAACAAACAGCATCAAGACAATTAGGAACAGGGAGTATTGATTTTCATAACACTGGTATGGCACTGTATGCAGTCCAGTGAAGCAAAGAATGCTGGAAACCATTAATCGAGCACAACTCTACAGTGAGTACATCTGTAAATAGGAGTAACAGTAGGTAATGACAAGCTGAATAACGTCTTACTCACTTTGCAGTCCTGTCTTATTCAGGTAATGAAAGTGAATGGTGGGAATGGTTACAAGATTGGCCTATATGCATAAGGCATGCTAGGACTGCCACATTGTACCCCCATCTCACTTGGAGTATCCTCGAAACATTTATAATGAGGCTTCAGCAGTGCTGCAGTAGTAGACCTTTCGGGGTAAGGCAAACTGTTGGATTCGCAGCCTTCCCAAACTAACACACAGTGTACAGTAACATAGGAGTGGAGTACTCCATTTTGTTGTTTCTGACTTTGTACTTGTCATTTTGTACTGATCCTGGAACAATCAATCTACACTATGGTAGGGTATTTTCAGTTTATACTGACTCGGGAGCAATAAAATTGTGTGAATCATTCCCTTGTTTCATTTGCATCCTACATATTCCTAACCATCACTGTCACAGTATGCGGATCAGACAATTACTGTGGGATAAAATATATATACCTTCTGGATAATTAATATGGGGCAGATGCATAATGGACAATTAATATAGGACAAATGACATATGCATATCAGACAATTATTATGGGATGGAGGGAGGTGGGAGTAATAGCTATTTTCTATATATCATTATAATTTTGATAGTGGAAGACTCACTGTGCAGTGGTACAAATTTTGGATGTAATAAAACAAAATGGTGACAAATTAAACAGTTTTGAAAGTATGCTGGAATATTTGAGCTGGGCAGATGACAAGTGCATAGCTCTGAACAACATGGCATCAGAATATGTGAAACTAATAAAGCTATAAATATTAAAAGCAGAAGCATTATTAACAGTGAAGTATTCTTCATATTTAAATTTGAATTTATGAGTCACTATGTTTACACTCAGTCTTCACTTACTTGTTGTTGTATAATTGAAACGTTTTCAAGATCATTCGATCTCATCATCAGCTCATCACCAAACAGCTGATGATGAGATCGAATGATCTTGAAAACGTTTCAATTATACAACAACAAGTAAGTGAAGACTGAGTGTAAACATAGTGACTCATAAATTCAAATTTAAATACTAATAAAGCTAGTTATTATTACCTGTATGTACACACAGATATTTTAATTTTCTTGGTGCCGTAATTAAGCTGTAATTATAATAATTTTAAGCAGTCTCTGAGTGTCATTCGCTCCCCTCTGGCAGTACATACCATGTGAATACGAAGAAGAAAGCATCTATTAGGTGATTCATCCCTACACCCTTCAGCTTTGAATGCTAAAAACAGTTTGGCTTTCATAGAGAGTGTATTAACATTGTTCAGTACATACGCCACCAGTCAAAAGTTTTCAGTTACCTATGGAAAAAATGAAATATTTTATTTCAATGTGCAAACACTTAGTAAAAAATTAAAAAGACCAAAAAAATTAATATTCTCTCTCTGTAGTATTAAGTACAATGCAATGTAGTTTAGATTTTAGCCATTTTCAAAGTATCCACACTTTGCTCTAAAAACCACTGCACAAACTCTTGACATTCTGGAAATAAGACTCTGTAATGTTCTTGTTGATGTTGCAGCCCAATGTCTGCAAATTATTCCACAGATCTTCAGCATAAGATGACCTCAGTTTTCTCATTTCCCTGACAAGTTCATCCCATAAGAGTAAAATGGGATTTAAATTAGGTGATTGATTTGCCCAAATCATACTTTTCAGCTCACCACATTGCTCTTTGCTATTAACATACCCTCTACATAACTTATAAGCATCTTTTGATCATTGTCTTGCTGTAGAATAAACCCACGACCAATAAGTCTCTTGCCAGATGTAACAGCATTTTTTATCAGTATCCTGTGATATCCTTACTTCTTTAATGTTTCAGTAATTCTCACTAGATCACTTACTTTACCACCTGCAAAACATCGCCACACCATTACTGAACCTCCACCATGCTTCACCATTGGCATCGCATGTTGACTCTTCATACATTCTCCACGAAGTCGACAAACAAATCTTCTACAATGACTTCCAAACACTTGAAACTGAGACTTGTCCGTAAATAAGATCTTGGGCCATTGCTGTGCCCAATGTAACCTTTTCACCTTATTTTGTTTGTGTAATAAAGTTTTTTTGCCCACCGCAGTAGCGTAGATGGTAGCGTGTCTGCCTCACGTTCCAGGGTTCGAATCTCGTTTAGGGTGAGTTACCTGGATAAGGCTTTTTCCAGGGTTTTCCCTTATTCTGAAAGACAAATGTCGGATAGCTCAAAGCTCCATGAACCCCGGACTCGTTTGAGCATCATTTTAGCCCATTTCATTCATCGTCCGATATGACTTAACATTGGAGGATGTAAATTAAAAAGAAACAAAAAAAAAAAAACGTTTGTTTGGGCACTATGCACACTTTAAACCTTGTTCATGAAAGCTACATTGCACAGTTGAGACAGAGATTGGAGCTGTTCACATACTATTAACTTCTTCATGAATTTCAGGTTTTGTACTAGTTCTCTGACTCTGTATACATATGTACTGATCTTCCCTATATGATGTTACTCAGGGTCTTCCATATTGAGAAACACTTGCATTGTCACCAGTTTGTTTGCACCACTGTAGATTGGGCTACACCAACTTTGCTTGCTATTCTTGTACTAGAATAGTTTTCTTGATTAAGAGCTACAATTACAGTATGTTTCTCAATTCCAGTCAACTTCCTTAGTTCCATTAGGAGGTAATATGCTATGAACCTGATAAGGTCCATGAACAAACTGCTAGTTGCACACAATGTACCGTAAACCAATGTAAACTGCTTGCTACACAGACTGCTGAAGGAATGAGGCCTATTCAAATGGAAACATTATGGGCAAAGGCACGTCAGAGTAGTTATGGATACTCATCAGAAATCCTTTACATGGACAACCAGTCAAATATACAACAGAAGCAAGTAGTATTTACATGTTTGTACATATTTTATTGTCGGAATGGGGATATGATAGAATATTGAAAATGAAATCCCTGTTTTATACCAATTTTATAGTTCTGATAGATGATTGAGAACTTTTGACTGATAGTATATGTGAATTAGCACAGAACTAGAAAATGGTACTGCAGTGAGGAGAAAAACCTGAAGATAATTTTGTATCGCCCGGTTAGAGAAAAAGGTAATGGGCTAACTTACACCCTTAGGGAGGGGTACTTTTTTGTAACTTAAAATTCACTTGTAATGAGCTATATTGCAAGCCCACCCCTTTCACTTCTCTGATCATATGCATGTCCATTGTGGTTTAAAGGAATACCAATGTTAAATAAGAATAATCCTTCCCGTAAGCCAGTAGCACTGATAGCTTCCTAATTTAACTTAAATTTTTCCTCCATTTTATGTCAAATACAAGTTAGTTTCAAGGCTTATTTAAGTTATATGTGTTTGGAGGAATTTACTAACAGTGACATTAAAATGAAGTAAAAACTCTTTGTAGTCGGTTTATTGACACTCGTCACTTACTTTTTTATGTTATTGAGGGACTAGTTTCAAAGGCCATTGCCTCCATTTTCAATCTCTCTCAGACTGGCATCTGTTGTTGTCTGCTCTCCTCTCTCTGGTGGTGATACTATGAACTTCTTTGTCAAATTATCTACTCATGGGATTTCAAAGTTCATTCCACGTTCACTATTTTTCCATATGAATATTTTCTCCCATGCTGTTAGTTTATTTTGGTTTATCACTCCTTTTAATAATTCTGGATTTGGATCAATGTCATGATTTTCATTCCAAAAATGAAATGCTACTGCTGACTTTTCTTCTTGTTTCAATCTGATTTTCTACAGTGCTCTTTGACTCTGGTTTTTAGATTCCTTTTAGTTTGGACTATGTAGAATTTTTCACAATTTTTACAACTTATTTTGTATATGCCAGATCTATTAACTGTTGGGATTTCATCTTTTGTTTTTGAATTTAGCAATTTTAAGATTGAATGTCCATTAGTAGGTGCCAAGATTATATTTTGTTCCTGAAAGATCTTTTTAAATTTATTAAATGTTTTTGGGTGATATGTGAATGAAGTGAATATGCTGTTGCTTCCCCCTCCCCCTTTTGTAAAAATGGTTGCTTTCTCAATGATTTTCTTTAGTTTAGCTTTTCTAATTGTCTTAAACACCAGATTTTTGTTGTATCAATCTTCTTCTGCTATGTGTAGTATGGCTTTTTGTTCTTTGACATATTCTTCTTTATCCATGGGAATGTTGACTAGTTGTTGATAGAAATTAAAGTAGATAATCCAACATTACCAAGAGTATATGGGCTACCAAAAATTCACAAAACAGGGAAAGGCATGAGACCTATCACTAGCAGCATAAATGCCCCCATATATAATTTGGAAAATGGTTACTAAACAAATTCAATAGTTTCCCAAAATTTGAAAGTGCAAATTTAAAAAGCTCTTTAGATCTGGTAGAAAAAGTCAAAGACATAAATTTGGACAAAAATGACAGACTAGTTTCATTTGATGTCAAATCTTTATTTCCAAGCATACCAACAGAAAAATTGCAGACTTTAATAAAAAAAAATGGCTAACTACAATAAAAATGGAAACAAAAGAAGTAGAAAAATACATTTCACTAACAAAAATATGCATTGAACAAAACTTCTTCAGCTTTAATAGAAAAAAATACAAGCAGAAATCAGGGTTATCAATTGGCAACCCACTTTCACCTTCTTTGGCAAATTTATTTATGAGTGCATTTGAAACACAATTTATAAAGGCCTTCCCATGGATCTTCAAAGTTTGGTATAGATACGTTGATGAATCTTTGCAATAGTGCCGAATAAACATTTATATGATGCATTAAAATTACTCAATCTGCAAGAAAGGACTATCAAATTAACAGTAGAAAAGAAAATCAATGGACAACTCTCTTTCCTGGATCTAAATATCATCAGGAATAACACAAAAATAAAATTTGGAATTTACAGGAAACCAAAACATTCAGAAAAATTACATAAAAATAATAGCTACAAACCAATTATATATAAGCATGCAATTATAAACAGTCTTACACACAGACTAGTCAACATAACCATGGATAAAGAAAAATATGTCAAAGAACAAAAACCAATACTACACATAGCAGAAGAAAATGGATAAAACAAAAGTCTGGTGTTTAAGAAAATTAGAAAAGCTAAACTAAAGAAAATCTTTAAGGAAGCAAGGACATTTACAAAATGGGGGGGGGGGGGGAAGCAACAGCATATCCAGTTCATTCACATATCACCCAAAAGCATTTAATAAATTTAAAAGGACCTTTAAGGAACAAAATATAATCTTGGTACCTACCAATGAGCATTCAAATTTAAAATTGCTAAATTCAAAAACAAAAGATGAAATCCCATCAGTTAACAGATTTGGAATATACAAAATAATAAAAATTGTGAAAAATGCTACATAGGTCAAACTAAAAGAAATCTAAAAACCAGAGTCAAAGAGCACTTTAGAAACATCAGATTGAAACAAGAAGAAAATTCAGTAGTAGCATTTCATTTTTGAAATGAAAATCATGACATTGATCCAAATCCAGAATTATTAAAAGGAGTGATAAACCAAAATAAACTAACAGCTTGGGAGAACATATTCATATGGAAAAATAATGACCGTGTAATGAACTTTGAAATCCCACCAGTAGATAATTTGACAAAGAAGTTCATTGTTCCACCACCAGAGAGAGGAGAGCAGACAACAACAGATGCTAGTTGGAGAGAGATTGAAAATGGAGGCAATGGCCTTTGAAACTAGTCCCTCAATAATATAAAAAAGTAAGTGACGAGTGTCAATAAATCAACTACAAATAGTTTATACAATTTATTCAAGTTGTCAAAATTAAACTCTCAACTATACAGTTGGCGACACAAATATAATAATTATACTAGCAGCAACTAGTTTATCTGGTTAGCTGCTTGTTTGTATTATATTTCCTTTCCACTGACTTGAGAGATCTCCTGATTTCTAAAACGTCTGATAAAATTCAGTTTTGAAACTTAATTTTGCATTTTATGAATAGTTTTAAAATGGCAGATGTTTATTGAAATAACATTTATGATTATCAACTATGTGTAAATGTACCGGAAATGTATAATATGTGGAATGATAGAAAGGCTTACGTGTATATTATGACCAATATGTTATGAACAATATATTATACTTTTAAAGGTATATTTTTCAAACCATTAATCCTCTAATGTGTTGCAACAAATTGTCCATGTGCTACATTATACTGATCGCCAAACAAGAATGTGATTGACAGTTAGTAACCACATGGAATAACGGTCTAAATAAATGGGAGGGGATGAGTAAGTCATAACGGTTGTCATTGTAACGATTAAAATGACAAATTAGAGTTGAGACGTTTCCATGACAACGTTAGACGCTAAACCTTGCTTGCCGATATTCTAACACGTGCTTAGCATGTCTTGCGCGCGACCGGGGCAAGCGAGCTACGCAAACGCTGCAGTAATCATAATACCTTGGTGTTTGTTTCTCTTCTAGTAACGCTGCATAAACAGAATACTCTTACGTATGCAACAGTCAGAGATTCTGTACTGGCAAGTTACTTTGCATTTTATTTGTGGCAATTTGCATTGGTTAGCATGTGTCTGACTCCATGTATCTGTGCGTGTGTTTTGATCATTTGCAATTGTGCTTAATGAATGTTTAACTATGTCTAAATATAGTGACAAGCGAAAACCTGAACGTGCTCAGGAACCAAATAAAACTATATTTGGTAAAAGTATTCCAATTATCGGACAGACACGGGAAATAATATGCTCTGTGAGAAAATACTTCGATGAGGAGAAATTGAAAGGGGAGTCTAGTATTCCATTCTCTAAAGTGCTTGATAGGACTTCACGTGCGTAGGTATCAGTAAGGGCAATAAGGTTAAGACTGGGAAAGAATTGTATTTTAAAGAAGAAAGTTAGACATTGGGATAGAAATTAGAAACTCCCGGGAAAAATTATAGATATAAGTGGTATTTTCCCACTTCAATAAGCATAAATGTCACAGGTATGCCTCTTTGTTACGATGTGTTTTTGCATGTTCTAGCGTTTGCATGTAGATCCACGACTTTTCTATTGTCTTTGTGTATAGTATTATAAATATTTAATAAGATAATAATAAAATACCCATTGCAGTCGCAACTGAATCACCTTCGCACGCGTAATGCTATCGCGCTCTCCACATGGCAGCAATAAGCGGCAACGTCGCCTCTATCTTCGTGCGAAATGTCAATCACTTTCTAGATTGGTGACCAGTATAAATAAGAGCTCGACGTGTAGGATAGCTTATATAATTACGTTCTCTTTGCATGACTAGGAGAACAAAATATGAATAACTTCCCATTTAAAAATAATATAACTATTTTAAAATTCGTACCAGTAACAAGGAATATCTTGGTAATCCTTAACTCCATAAAAAATGTATTTGACATAGATTTTGTAATTTAATGGGATCTACTTTTTTTATCTTTTATGGCTTACCAGTTATGCAGAAGTCATTCGTAATGAAGAGGACTTCAGAATCTGTTCCCACAAAATTCAAATATAACTTTTGTTTATTTGAAAATATCTTGAATACATCGTACTTTAATAAAAATCATAGAGCTATTTTTTCAAGAAAATCAAAAGTTTTGAAACATTGTCCATATAAAGGATAGTTTGGAGGTGGAGACATTTAGTCGAATGCCATGTTGCATCTTTGGAAGATGCTGAACTTAAACTCCAAGTATAGTGTTTAATTGACTGGCTATTTTTGAGTTATGCTGTACACATGCAACGCACTCTTTTCTAATTATATTTTTCTTCTTCTGGACAACTCAGCATTCTTTGTATTTGGTGTTCATTTGACTTTTAGTTTTGAGGTAGTGTTCACACAAGAACATGTATGTGGACCAAGTGAAATTCTGATCTGTAAAATTTGCCTTCCCCCTTTTTTTTTGTGCTCCCATAATTTATTATTTTCTCTACCAAGTACATAGTAAGTAGAGGAGATATTAAATTCCAATGAAAAATCTGATATTGAAATTTCACAAGGAATACTTTTTTTGTGGCTGCCAGAATCCAAGAAAAGAATTTTCGAAAAATGTTCCACTTGCATGCATGAAGAGCCAAAAATCAGAAAGTCAGTAAACCAATATTTAATTTTAGTATTCTCCAAAAGTGTAGCACAAAGTTTTCCAAGCAAATCCTTCAATCTACAACTACTGTCTGTACTTAAGACTTTCAAAGTTTTTCATTTTCTCAAAAATGGCTCTTAAGGATTTTGATTAAAACTCTATTTATTAAGAGTGATTGTATAAATTATTTTTTTTTACACTAGACTCTAAATCTTTTTCATTCAGAAGGAATTGTATATAAACATATATTGTGATTTTGTAGGTTCGTAGAATTAAAAGTCCAATTTGCAGAAGTTCAAATGTTCTTTATTTCCGTAGAAATACATTTTGATCAACCCTTACAGTAGCAGAATTCGTAACATACTCAAATACAGTTGACAAAGATTTCATTTTCAAAACACAGCTGCACGATTCCAATTACCACTTCGACCCTCTGGCGATCAGCGGCTGCTTATATAGCTCGGCTCATATTTTTAGACATTCCAGGAATGTTCTGTAACAAACAAGAAATCGAACCTTCCAGTAGCTATCTGTCTCTTTATCTTTTTCGGCAAGCTTTTATCTCCACGCTCCACTATCTGTCCTTTATCTCTGTGCCATATATCTGTCCCTCTGTGTGCCCGGCCGTAACAATGCTTGCGGCACTGCTCCCTCAAGGCTGGTCGTCCCGAACAGCACCATCGTAGCGGGCCAGATGATCAGGTGTACCACCAACATTTTTCCTCGGGGCACCTTCTGGATGCGGTAGACCATGTCGTTGATCCCCTTTACCACTCGAACCTTGCCATGGTTGTAAAAAATTTCGGGCAGCTTCTCTTGGTCCGGGTAGGGCGGTACAACCAGACCAGGTAACCTTGCTGGAACCATTGGCTGTTGGCTTGCCTGTACTATCGGGTCGCTCGCTTTCTCGATGTTCTGACGAGCTATCTCATGTATGTCGTGGGGATGATACACGAGGCTCTCCACATACTCGGTTGCTGGCTGTTTTGCGTCCGGGGAGCTTCCAAAAACCAGGTCACAAGGGAGGCGTAACTCTCGGCCGAACATTAAGCTGGCTGGCGTCATCCCAGTGGTGTGTGTTGACGAGTGGTAGGCTAGCAAGAACAGTGGCACACATCGCCCGTCGCTCTCGTTACTAATCGTTACTAAGATGAGATAAGTCGTAACAAAGTAGGTGTATCGGAAGGTGTACCTCCTTGATGTCCCAGTCTCGCTGATGGCTGACCACGACCTTCCTCAGGTGTTATTCTAAGGTCTTGATATATCTTTTGACCATGCCGTCCGACTGGGGATGTAGAGGTGTTGTACGGGGTTTGTTAACCCCAAATCTTTCCAGTGCCTCCTTCATCAGGTTAGACTCAAAATTGGTGCCCTGGTCGCTGTGGAGCTCTAACGGCACCCCAAAACTGCAGAACAGTTGCTCCACGAGCCAGTCTAATAGTCTTCGCCTCCTGGTTCGGAATGGCATACACCTCCGGCCACTTGGTGAAGCAGTCCATGATCACCATCAAGTATTTATTGTCTCGGTCGGACACTTTGAATGGTCCAGCTATGTTGACAGCGATGCGTTCGAAAGGTGCTCAAACGTTGTACTGCTGCATGTGACTCCGGCTCCTAGTCTGGGAGCCGCGAATCGCCGCGTACACGTGGCACTGTCCGCACCATCTCTCAGCGTCTGCTTGGAGCCTCAGGCAGTATAAGCGCTGTCGGAGTTTGTCGATCGTTCGGTTTGCTCCCAAGTGTCCTCCTGAAGTACCGCCGTGCACGTCCTCCAAGACTTCTGCGATCCTACTCCGGGGAAGTACCAACTGCTCCCTTTGCGTCTTTCCATCGGGCGATTCCCATACCCGGGACGGCAAGCCCTCTCTGATCTTCAGCGTGTCCCATTGGGCCCAGTACGACGTGTATGTGGCGCTCCTTGGTGCGATATCCTCCCAGGTTGGTCTTGTCCCTACCTTCACTTCTCTCAAGGGTGGCCCCAAGTCTGCGTCCGCCAGCTGCTACTTCCTCAGGCCTGCGCTATCCCAACCATCCGCAGGCGCTGCGCAATTCTCTTTTATTCTTCGGCCGAGGCCTATCTCTGACGGCCTGTGTCTTCTAGCGGTCTGTGGCCACTCCGGTTGTTGAGACTATGTGACCCAAGTAGTTGACTTCCTTGCGGAAGAGCTGGCACTTCTCGGTTAGCTTCAAGTTGGTCGCCTGCAGTCTCTGTAGCACCTTTCTCAGGTTGTCGAGATGGCCTTCGAAGGTCTTGCCGACGATGATGTCGTCCAAATATAGCAGGCAGGCGTCATAATTCAGTCATCATCATTGACTCCATGAGGCGTTGGAAGGTAGCTGGTGCACTGCAGAGGCCAAAGGGCATAATTGTAAACTGCCAAAGCCCTTGGCTTGTCGAGAATACGGTCTTATCCTTGTCCCTCGGGTCTAGAGCCACCTGCCAGTAACCCGACTTCAGGTCCAGGGTTGAGAACCACTGTGCACCAGAAAGCGTGTCCAGAGTGTCGTCATGTTGTCAATCTGGGGTAAGGGTAAGCAATCTTTTCTGGTGACAGCGTTCAGCTTCCTGTAGTCTACGCAGAAGCGTAGCTCGCCGTTCTTCTTCGTCACCAAGACAACAGAACAGCAAGGGCTGCCAGACTCTTCAATCACTCCCCTGGATCTCATGTCCTGCAGCATGTTCCGAACCACCGCTTGTTTCGCCAGCAGAACGCGACTAGGTGGTTGCCGAATAGGTGGGGCGTCTCCGTTGTCGATGCGGTGGAGCAGCCGCTCCGTGCGGCCGTACTCACTGTTACCGTGGCTGAAGACGCGCTGGTATCGTCTCAGCAGTTGTCTGACCTTCTCCAGCTGTTCTGCGGTCAGGTGGTCGGCCGCCCTCTCTAGTAAGCTTTGCAGCCGGGGCCCAGGTGTGTCGTTGGCACTGGCTCCTGGGTCTCTTCGATTGATGTTACACTGACCACGGGTTCGCACGTCCCCAACACTGTCCCTGGATGCCGTTATCGGTGTCCGTCAGGTTGAGTAGTCTCACTGGCACCTCCTCTCGGCATGGCAACAATGTCCTGGCTACGCAGAGCTCGTGCACAGGTGTGTACCCCTATGAGCCGCAGGACGTTCCTGCCGACGTTGATCATCGCCTCGTGGTTCCTGAGGGCATCCAGTCCCAGTATCACCTCTTCAGCCTCCTTCGCGACGAACATTCACTGACGCAAAGCACTCCGTCCCAAGGTCAACTTCAGCAGAGCCTCCTTCCCCATAGGCAAGGTGTCGCCCGATGCCATCATAAGCTGGTATGGTCGGTTCGGTTTTATCAACGGCAAATCCCTGACTACGTCAGGTCTGATGACAGTCACGGCTGCCACGGTGTCCACAAGCACACGACACGGCCTCTCCTTCACCCAAGCGTCCGCGATGAGGCTGTCATCCATACGCCGGCTGACGGCGCGCAGTGTCACTCGAGGGGATGCTGATTGCGGCAACGTACCCCTCGCCATGACGACCCTTACTCGTTTTCCGGCTGCTCTTCCTGGTCCCCGTAGGGAAGGGGATCCGTCCCCTTCAGCTGCCGTGTTGCGGGTGCTGCGGACCCCTAGCACTCATGGTACCTCTGACGTTACTGGAGGAAACTCGGGCCGAACATTCGAGACCCTCCCTGATTGGGAGTTGTTCGGATTGGGTTGGACTCGAGGGGCAGTGGTTCCCGATTACCATGGGTGATCGGGTACGTCTCCGGACTGGGTTGAGGGAAGCCATTAATGTTCCTGCGAACTAGCCAGCATAGCTAGTAGAAGGTGTGCAGATCACCAGGCGGCCCCACCGAGGCCATATCGGTAGCCTTCCCATTTTGGAGTTGGCGCGCGTAAGTGGCGTATCCACTTCCATCCCGTCTTTAGTCCACAGGACCAGATGGGTGGGGGTTGTTAGTCTCTAGGTCTTGTCCTTTGGAGAGCCCCACGGAGGCGCCGGGTGCCCTTTCGGGACAGATTGGTAACTCCCTGGTCGAAGGAGGTCCGGGTCCTGGGTCCTACGGGTCCAGAACTAATGTGAGTGGAACCTCTGACATTAACGTGCTCTTCCTGGTGTGGGCAGTCTCTCTCCAGGTGTCCCGGCTGGCCACAACCCCAACACACGCCACTTGGTCTGCGCCGGCGTCCCTCGGCTGGTCTTCGGTCTCCAGTGTAGCGGATACTCCTTGTTCTCGACGTCGGGTTAAATGTCACCTTGGCCACCTCCATCCTCAATGCTGCCGTTAGCGCCTGGTGGATGGTTTTGTAGTCGCCGAGCATTAGACGCTGACGTACCTCGGTGTCTCATACCCCGTCAGTGAATGTGTAGACAGCCTCTCGGGATACGAACTGTGGTGGCAGGTTAACTAAGACTTTGCTGACCAGCCGCTCAATCGCCAGGGCGAACTGCTTCAGCGTCTCCCATGGCTGCTGCGACCTTGACTTCAGTTGGCTGTTGTAGGCTGCAGCTAAGCGGTGGTTCCCGAAGCGGTTTTCCAGGGCCTCCCAGATGTCCTTGGACGCCGCCGCTGTGTGGACCGCGTGCAGTACCTCTGCGGCCCGTCCGTGGAGGATGGCTATTAGTTGTGCGGCCTCTTCCTCTGGTGATCACCTGTTGTGCTTGGCCACTGTATCGAATTGGCGGCGGAAGACTTTGAACGTTGACGTGCCGGCGTACGTTGGTGGTTTGACGCTCGCAGTCGTGACGCGTCCCGACGCGTCGGCCTTTAAATCCTTAAACCTCCTGTTGACGACGTCTTCCACCATGGCGTTCAGAGACTTTGTGTTGCTGTCAGCCTTTCCCTCAAGGTTGTTAACGCGATTTCCGAGGTCTTCAACGTGCTCGCCCAGCTCCGTGACGTCCTCCTTCACGCCGGTCAACTGCTCCTCAAATTTGGTGGCAAGGGCATCGTTCGCAGCCTTCATTTCAGATAATTTCCCCTTCATTTCCATGGCCAAGTTGTCATTTGCTGCTCACATTTGCGTGGTTAATTCGGTTATCTTCGCGGTCATCGTCTCGGCCAGGTTGCTATTTACCGCCTCCGTCTTCGCACCGAGGATGTCATTCGCCGTCTTCATTTCTGTTAGTTCCGCAGCCAGGCTGTTATCTGCCGCTTTCATTTCCGTGGTCAGTTCGGCCTTCTTTTCAATCATCTTCTCTAAAATCTTTTCCAGTGCAGCATCCATTGTCGTATGTTCCACTTCAAGACACCAATTGTGACTTTGTAGGTTTGTAGAATTAAAAGTCCAATTGGCAGAAATTCAAATGTTCTTTATTTCCGTAGAAATACATCTCGGTCAACCCTTACAGTAGCAGAATTACGTAACATACACAAATACAGTCGACAAAGAGTTCACTTTCAAAACACAGCTGCACGATTCCAATTACCACTTTGACTATCTGGCGATCCGCGGCTGCTTATATAGCTCCGCTCATATTTCTAGACATTCCTGGAATGTTCTGTAATAATCAAGAAATAGAATCTTCCAGTAGCTGTCTCTTTATCTGTTTCTGCAAAATTTTATCTCCGTGTTGCGAAAGCTGTCCCTTATCTCCGTGTCGCGCTATCTGTACCTTTGTGCGCCTGGCCGCAAACATGCTCGCGACAATATAGTTGGCACACATTAAGTGATAGATAAAACTATAGCTTTAAAAATGTAGATCTCTTTAAAACACAGGGTGATCCAATTGAGATGTAAGAAAATAAACCGTTTTATATATATATATATATATATATAGTTAATGTATATATATCTATGTGCAATTTTCAGTAATCTAAGCAGAAAGGTGGGGAGGTAACAAATGAATGATTTTTCAGTGGCATTGGCAATGCTATCGTGTAAAGAAAACAAAAGAAAACAAAATGGTCATAATGCCATAACAGCGCACTCAGTGTGTCATATGGTATGCCAAATTTTCGAGTGTAATAGTGACCCAGCGAGCTTTCAGAAGTAAGTAAAACTGTCAGTAGGTCCCATCACATTGAGACATTGTTAAATGGTACAATATGTTCTTGGAAAATTGTCTGAAAATGCCTCACACATGTAGAAAACTGTATGATAACAACAGAGATGAAGTAATTCAGCAAACCATGACTCATAGTCCACAAAAGTCACTGCCCTGCTTATCAAAAGAGCAGATACACCATACACAACCTATCAGAGGATTGTTAGATGGTATCTTAAGATGTTTCCATACCATATTCAGCAAATGCAAGCACTAAAGTAGCAGAATTACGATGCTTGTCTCAATTATGCTATCATAATGTGTGAGCAGCAGGAAGCACATGATCAGTGGTTGAACCAATGTATGTTTATTGACAAAGCCACATTTCATGCAAGTGACCGAGTCAACACACATAGCTGCATTGTTTGGGGAACCAAGAATCCACATGTCTCATACAAACTTGAACGAGCCAGCCCTAAAATGAATATGTGGTGCCATTATCTATCAATGTTATGGCATTCCACTGCATTGGGCTCTCATAGTGCAGAATCGATTAAATGAGCTAATCAATGATCCTGGTGCAGAAGTAATGGACCCATCCTATGGTCTCCTAATAGCCCAGACTTAACACCTCCAGATTTTTTGTGTGGGGCTACATCATGGCAACAGTGTGTGCAAAAAGACAAAAGAATCTAGTTCATCTGCAGAGTGAGATTACAGCGGCCTTTCAGCAAATCACCCCAGAAATTCTGCAAACCATATGGCCTAACATGGATGCAAGGTATGAACTGTGCTGCATTCCTAATGCTGGTCACTTATAATGCTAATATGTTGGACACAAAACTCCTGACTTTCCTACACAAATTTATACCATTACCAACCAATAAAGTTGAATAGTTTCCTTTATATACTGCCTTATTTTTCTGACATCTTAAACAGATCACCCTGTACATTAAATAACTTTTATGAGGCCCAAGCCATTTTCAAGATATCCGCAATTAATGATTTGAATTGTTCAATATTTTGCCTTTCTTTTCAAGTAATCAATTTTCAGTTCTTTCTTGTGATTTCCGGGAAAGAAATGGAATATGAATGGAATACTGATTGACCTACCTGTCTAACTATCTATCGACATATCTACCTATTCATTTAGCTATCTACCTGTCTAGCTATCTACCAATCTACCTATCTTTTACTTACCATCATAGATAAAAGCAAGCACATTCTCTACAGAAAAAGAAAGCTGCAGCAAACTAATAAAGTATGTACTTTTTAAAGATTTAATTAGTGTACATTTATTAATAAGTTAGATATGTTTACTGCACATAAAAGATCCTTTAACTGATTTCTTGTATATGCTGTTACAAGCCCATATATTCAAAAGGATGTTGTCAAAGTATTATAGTTGCCAGTTGTTGGTACCATGTAAAGGGTTGATGGTAGATAGATATTTTACTCATGACATACATTTCCATAATGTAGATAAAACCCAGTAAACTGGTAACTCATCAGATTAACAGATGCTTTTTCCAGGAGGATCCTTATCATTGTATTAAGAAAAGAATTTTTTTCATTTCCTATATTTTCATGGCAATTTATTTTTATTTTGGAATAGAAAGGACAGTTTTCAAATAATGTGAGTTCCTGGGAAGGCAATTGTAGGCATTTTTGAAGTCTAGTTTCATGGTTATGTGTATTCTGGTTATAGTATGTATCCAAGATTTCATTTGTATTTAAGGAAATTAATCATTCCTTCACAATAGTCTGTATAGGCTAAGGTTTTGGATAGATAGAGTCAAACTAAAAAATTCAACACCATGGCCAGGATTTGAACCACAGATATCCTAGTTTCCGTCCAGTCACTCTTACCTATTGAGCTACCATGGCCATTGTGCCATCATGACATTAAATTCTCCAATTGACTTACATATTTTTCCAATAAGCCCCTAATGGTTTACCAGGAATATGCCAGTAAACCATTAGGGGCTTATTGGAAAAATATGTGAGTCAATTGGAGAATTTAATGTCATGATGGCACATTGACCATGGTAACTCAATGGGTAAAAGCGACTGGACGGAAACTAGGAGATCCATGGTTCAAATGCTGGCCATGGTATTAAAAGTTCCAGTTTGATTTCATTTGTATGTTTGGCTAGTTCATAGATATAATACAAAAGTAGGAAAATATGTTTAGCTTTCTAAATACGTTTCTGCAAGAAGTTTTGTATTGACATTTGTTATCATTGATCACAAAGGCCATTCAAGAAAAGAACTCAGAAATTTGACCTTCAAAAGTTTTTTCTCGCTATAGGTATGTTTTTCATTAGCAAATAGCAGTTATTCCTTCTAGATTGTACCTGCTCCCACCTTTCTATTCTTATTTTGCTTAGAATTAATGTAATCTGAAATTGGTATCTCCAATTAAACTAACTTCTTTATGATTTCTTTCACAGAGCTATATGGTGGGAATAATAAATTGCTCTTCCCAGTGCCTTCAAAGAACTTCGGAATATCATTTCATCGACCTGACACAGATAAAGTATTTATATACCTTCTTCCAGAAGATGACATTAATGCTCTATATATGACAATCATAGTACTGAAATACACACATGAAACAGAACGAGCACATTCAATAGTTCTTATTTGCCCAGATAATGAGGATACAGATACATTAAGTGCTGTGGTACTTCCTAATGGTAATTCAAGGCAATGTCGGACAGTGTCACATCAAAAGGTATATGTACCCAATTGTAACTTTAAAAATTCAAAATATATTAAAATGAGTGTTCCTTAAATATTGTAATCTTACCCCAAAGGCCATGTGGGGAGTGTTGGTATACACACATTAATACTGCAATCATAGCTTATATTTCAAAGTGTTTTAAATAAATAACTCAGCTGTGCATGCATTTTTAGGTTATACCATACATCACAGACTATAATATAAATTTCATCAGAGGTTCCAATTCTAAAATTTACCTGCAAAGTGAAGATGGTACAAACTTGCAAAATCTGTATCTTGGCTTTCCAGAGGATGTTCATTTTATAGCAATACAGTCTGCAAGAAATACCAAGTTTTCTGTTAAACCAAGTAAGTATATGACTGGCATTTTATATGGCTCCTAAAATACAGAATAAATGGAAGTGACGATAAAATAAGAACATAGTGGTTTGTTAAAATTCTTGTCTCAAATCAGATACAGAACTTAAAAAGGATATCAACAGCCACCAATCAGAGCTGTCTAGCAGCTGATATGTCACATCGCAGTAGAGAGTGGAGAGAGGTCAGACACTATTTAATTTCTAAAATTGAGTTTTTGTCATTAAAATTACAATTTGAAAGATTAATTACACTATCCCTTGAATTATTCTGTTTACCTGGTTTCAAATTATATTGTAATGAGCACAGTTTATTTAACTTAATTTTTAAATTTTGTTTTATTTTTCCTACTGAAATGAAGACTTTCTAATAACTTTGTTATCAAATTAAACCAGATTGAGTTACTTAAAACATATATTAATTTATAATTTATATTGTATTAATAAGATGCAATTCATATAATTTTTGTTCAATATTGTTTGCAAAATTAGACCTGTTGAAAAATACATAAATAAAAATAAGAGCCAGATCTTTAAATGTTAAATAACTTTAAAATATTTATTTTTTATCTGCTATAAATGTGTCCAGAAAAGCTGAAAAATATTTTTAAAAAATTAAAACAAAACTTAAGAAAACATCTAGCTTAAAGAACAATGAATATTGGAACTCACAAATTTGTAGCTGAAAATCAGATTTAAACGTCTCATTGGAGTTGCAGTTCAAAATAAATGTCATCTCTGGTTTGGGCACCCCATAGCCTTGCCTATTATCTTGGAGTAGTGCCTCATATTAGGAAAAGAAATATTCTACATCACACGATGTCAACTTGAATACTTGAAGTGGGAAATATCACTAACAAACAAATTTTCAAGTTCCCTTATGTGTGCACATACCAAAATTTTAAGGCACTTAACTGACATTTTGGTGGCCAGTGTTTCCTCACACAAAGCCCGAAATCTTTCTTTTACAACTACTGCTTTTGATCTTGAGATAGTGTTAACTTATTCTTCACCAACATTTATTTATTTAACTGAATTACTTAATAAGTCAACAGAAGTTTACAGTTTGTTTATTGAATGAAACATATAATTTGGAAGATATGAGAGTCAAGTCGCATTTTAATTTAGTATCCCATATTAACCCTTTGTTAGTTGCGTGGGGCCTGGGAGGCCCCTGGCTTTATTTCTATGTTGCATTTTATGAACAATTGCACCTATGTAGTTGTCTGCGTAGGACATCTAGAATTACACCATCCTCGAATGTTTATTGCAGCCGCAACTTTTCAGATCATTATTGTAGCTGCAAGAATGGCAAATCAGTAGTTAAGTGTCATACAGGCCTAGCGGGCCCCTTGTGCCTACTCTCATTTCATGTGGATGCCAATCTTTTCTTCGTTAGCAAGTTGTAGAATATTGCTTTGCCAGTGGAAGGAGCTATTAGTGCTTTGTCCTGAGTAGCAAGTGGTTTTCATTGGTTTTGAGGAAATTGGCTGATGTTATAGAAATGTTTACAATGTTTGTGAATAAATGTCAGAAGCATTATTCTCTTTGGACAAAACATAAATGTCAAGGAGTAAATTACCTGCATTTTGTGGTCAATGTGGTTTTAGACAATATATACCATTTAAGCTAAACATGTATGACATAAAAATATTATGTTTGAGTGATTCAAAATGTTTTACATCACTAATATGGAAATTTATTATTGACAGAAGCCAGACGGACCACATTTACAAAATAATTCTGCATAGGCTGTAGTACTAAGACTAACTGAACCAATCTGTCGCACTGTCAGAAAAGTTAAAACAGTTGATTGGTTCACTAATGTCTCACTGGTGTGCAAAAGACAACTTTCTTTCGTCTGTACAGTACGCAAGAACAAGAAGGATTTGCCCAGTAATTTTACTTCTCCAAAAGGTTGCAGCCAATACAAAAACATATTTGGCTTCACAAAAGCAAAACACTTGTTTCATATGTTCTAAAAAGAGTAAAATAATTGATCTCAAGTCTACATGTTTCATCCGACCAACTGTAAGAAGGTGCCAAGAGAAAAGCCTGAAATAATCATGCATTACAACAATATTAAATATGGAGCTGTGTAATACATGCATTGTGTACTACATGGTAATTTTTAACTATATGTTGAATATTGCAGGTACGACTTCTAGGGTATCTTTCTTCGAAACTAAAACAAAAATTCTACAAGACAGGAATATTTGAAGGTGCTGTCCTTAGCTTTACTGTTGCAGCAGCTATAGAGATGAGCAACAGCATCAAAACTACCCAATGATCTGAAAGAGCTTGGAAAGAAATATAAACCTGAACAACCAACAGCAGATGAGTTGCCAAACACACCAGAATCATTGAAAAGGAAACGATTCAGATTCAGATTCAGATTTTATTCTGCCATTTGCAACATGTTTTATAAAGCATCGTCAAAAGTAATACTACAATTACATTTTTACAGTTCAATAATAAAACAAATAAATATATTTACAGATTATTAGCAGTTCTAGATATACACAATAGATTGATAACAACATTTAATAAACTAAGTCTCTCTTCCCTTTTTGTATTCCTCAATTGAGTAGAAAGCGTTTTTCACTAGGTAAGTCTTTATTGCGTAAATTTTCTTCACTTCTTCATTTATTGCCTTGATAGAGTGAGGTAAATGATTATATAAATTTTTTGCAGTACTTTCAATACATTTGGCAGCTAATGTTCCCCTGAACCTATTTCTAAAGTAGTTCTGTTTTGTTCTTGTATTATATTCATGAATGTTTCTATTTTTTCCTTCTATGTGGTTTCTTATTACATGTTTGAGACATTCAAATATATATATATATATAAAGAGGGTAATGTGAGTATTTTAAGTTTTTAAAGCTACTTTTACATGATTGTCTCCTAGGGATTTTTTCCATTGTTCTTATTGCTCTCTTTTGATGCCTAAATGTTTTTAACATATTTTTCTTAGCTGCTGCCCCCCATAAAATGACCCCATAGTGCATGTGCATGTATAAATGCATAATAGACCTTCAGTGCACTGACTTCATCCATAATTTGTGTTGTCTGTTTTAATACATATATGCCCTTGTTTATTTTCTTGTTGATCTTTTCTATATGTTTGTGCCATTTTAAACTACTGTCTATAACTAATCCTAAAAAGTTTGTCTGTGCTACTTGGCTAATTTGCTTATTTTGTACTGTTAATGTGATGTCAGATTTTTTTCTATTACTGATCTGAATTTGCATCCATTCAGTTTTGTTTGTGTTTAGTACCATTCCCAGTGCTTCTAAATAAGTGCTAATTGATTCTAATAAGGAGTGTACTTTTTCCTGAACTTCTGCCTCGGCCTTACCTGTTACCACTACAGTTGTATCGTCTGCATATCCAATGGCTAATCCTCCTGCATCCTGTATTATTTTAAATAGAAAATTTATATATAGGATAAACAGATATGGTCCTAATTTTGACCCCTGAGGCACTCCATGTGTTACACGTTTGAATGCTGATTTAACTTTTTTCAAATTTCCTCCTGAATTGTGTATTATTTCGACACACTGCACCCTATTTTGCAGGTAGGAGCTTAACCATTTTAATGGTATGCCTCTTATCCCATAGTTTTCTAATTTCTCCAATAGATTATTAAATTTTAGATGAGTCACATTTTTTACACATCTGCTTCACTTTCGTACTACAATTACATTTTTACAGTTCAATAATAAAACAAATAAATATATTTACAGATTATTAGCAGTTCTAGATATACACAATAGATTGATAACAACATTTAATAAACTAATAAACAGTTGAATCTCGCCAATAGATGTTTAATATTAACACAGTCGAAAGCTTTTGAGCTCTGCAGTATAGAAAAGAAGAACAGTAAAACTAAAAATGCAAGTAGGAAATGCAACGTTCCTCTCTGTTGGAGAAAACATGCCAAATTATATGCAATAACTACTTAGGTGGGGAAAACAGAAGAAATAGCTGATGATTCTGGGTAACTGAACATTACGAATGACAAAATATATTTTAAAAGAATATGTTATTCTCTTTATGTATACTTGATACACATTATAGTGTAACTCTGTTCATATTATATTTTAGCTGATGTGTTTAATATGATTCTACTAATAAAAGTCATGTATATTTAACCTAAATAAAGCCAAAACAAAAAGAAATACAGGCATATAATCACATAAATATAGCACAGGCATCCCAGGCACCACGCGACCAACAGTATTCTACCAAGGCACGCGCATAATGGAGGGTTAAAGTCTGTATAACCTCAGTTATAGAGATTCTTCTTTGTCCAGATCATTTACTACTGGTACTAATGCTTCAAAATTATCTGCATAATATATTGTGGTTTTAAGCCAATTGCACCAGCACAAGGGTACCAGCTTAAGAGGCAATATAAGATCTGGATTAATATTTTTGAAAGAGTCAATGTGTGTAAGGTTTTTACAAAACATTTTTCCCATTGGAGACTAGCTTGTTTGCATTAGGATAAAGGATTCAGATTGCTTAACACAATCTTTGCAGAGCATGAAAGATAGAAGTTGCGTGAATCATATTTGGTATACTTTACATAAGCTTTGGGCAGCTTTCATCATATAAGCTGTAGAGTCCATTAGCAGAAGCAGTAGTCATATTGTATACCATTGGGCTACAAGGTTTCCAAAGTTTCATTTATCATACTTTGCATATAGCATTTCCTTATAAGGTAACAAGAACTTTTGTTGAGAAACTTTTTCTTCATTTTTCAAATACTTACAATTGCATTTCCCACTTTTCTATCATTGGCATCAACAATTTTGTTAATGATCACCCAAACTATTTTTCATTTACATAAACTGCAATTATAGGACAATGTTTTCTCAAAGAAATTAGGAAAATAATTTTTCTGTAGCATTGACTCATCATAAAGAAACTTTCTAAACTTGGGATTGTTTACTTTGCACCTTATGTTTGCGTGTCTTTTTCTCTTATTGGGTTTATCAGCATGCCCTGTTACAGTAATAACATTACATGCATTCAACACATTTTACAAGGTTCATTTTACAATTTCATTTTTACATACATTACTAACACAATTATGTTCATAAGTCCTAAATGCTTATTTATCTAATTCTTTAATTACTAATACATTCTTACCATGTGAACTAATATTTACAGTTATTTGTACATTATGATTTCATTTGGGATGTAATTGTCTAGAAATCTATAGATTGAATATATGTTTTGAGGGCTTGTAAATGATGAGATACGAGTTCATGTGGAGTGGTTGGCCAAGTATTTCTATTTTGTCTTACTTCTCTTATAAGAATGGATCTCGGATTCTTAATGTTTGGAAATTCATAAATTAGATAGTTCCTGTTTGTGGCCCTCTGTTGCATGTGAATGTTGCATTATCTATGATGTAGAAGTGATGCAAATATGATTGTGTTTTTCCATGGACTTGCACAATCACTGTGAACTCTGGCATTATTGGTAGCTTTGCTTTAAGTCTAACCACAACTGAGGGAAGAAAGATTTGGTCACAGTTGCTTTGGTAGTATTGTTCCATCTGTCCTGCCATTTCTTGAGGCCTGAATCTTTTACTTCTGAATTAATGGTAGTTTATAGGATTTTGTTGAAAATTATTTCCGTTCCTGCAAAAGCTTGTTTAGTTACACTGTCAGCCATTTTGGTGCTTGCAATTCCATTGTGAGCCTTTAACCAGCTGAAATGGATTTTCCAATTGTTTGTTTCTGGTGCAGTAACAGTATCTAAAATATTTTCAATTAGAGCGTTATGTTTTGTGTTTCTCTTTAATAATGATGGTGTTATTTACTGTTAGCTGCTGCTCTATCTATTTTCACTAATTCCTCCATTCTAGTTCGTGTAGGGTTTTCCAAATCACCGTTTGCTCTGCTTGATTATTTCTGCATTTAGTACATACCTTGTACTGTAGCTGAAGGATGATTGTTTCTTTGTGTATTATTGCTGCTACAGCTTCCACTTTGTTGTCTGACTTACTTCCATCTCTATAGACTTTTACTACATACAATGTATTTCTTGAGTTTCTTTAATGGTCCTGTTTTTAGCAGAGTATTTCCATTTGCTTGGCTCCAATTGTATATCATAGTCTATTTCTCGATGTATTGCTTTATATAACTGAGTGTTACTTTATATTGTTGTATCTATGAGTTGTAAGTTGACTGTAGTGCAGGGAGTATTAAAGGCATCAACTTAGAAACATCTTTAATAAAATACGTTAATCACCCCATAGACCTTTCCATATGAGAAAAAATCTTCATTACCAGAAATTTCCATCAGTAGAGCACCTGCTTGCCGTGCTAGGGGTCCCAGGTTCAATTCCCGGCAGTGGGGATGGGGATTTTTCTCCGACCAAGATAATTCTCCATCTTCCCCAGAGTCTGGAAGTATGAATGAGAGTGTGAATGTGTGCATGATCTAATGATTAAAAACCAAAGGTAACGAGTTAACACCTTCAGTATGTTCCAAAGGAGAACGGCCGCTGATATGACCATAGCAGTTAAAGGCAGGGTATAAATGGAACAAGGAAAAAAAATCCTCATAGAGTCATGAATTTTGAAACTCCACCACCAGACATCTTTGACAAGTACATCATGCCATCTATCAACGATACGGAGAAAGAGGAAACCACTACAATTTTCACCAATCAAGTTCCAGCTGATGATAAGAGCAAAAGCTCTTGAAACAGGTTCTGTGAAAAACAGTGTGAGTGAAGCAGTGTGTCAACATCTTCTCGATTCACTTTTGTGCAAGTATTAAAGGAATTTGTTTTATAAGCTTTTCTCATTTTTATGTTGAGCAGTTGTTGGACTCAGAGTTTGTTAATGCTTTTGATGTTTTGTATGGCTTCCTCTCATACGGTGCTCTATATGTCTTGAGTAGTTCTATTGCTCCTTTATAGATGCTCCCTTATAATGCTTTTTTTACCAAGTACCCAGTGGAGTATAGTTATATGTGCACGCCTGCATGCATGCGTACATGTGTGTGTGTGTGTGTGTGTGTGTGTGTGTGTGTGTGTGTGTGTGTGTGTGTGTGTGTGTGTGTGTGTGTGTGTGTGTGGGTGTGGGTGTGTTTTTTCCCAGACATGTGTGTATATGTATTTATTACTCTATATTATGATTACATTCTTATAATTCTCTCATACCTTTCTTTTGAGTTGCCATTTTATCTCTTAATCCACCATACATTTTAACTCCATGGTTACCTATGTATGGTGGATCTTAAATCATAATCCTTTTCATTTTTCCATTTCATTTTTCCTTTGCTTTTACCATAAATTTCCTTAGTAAATTTATATCTCCATTTTGTAACATTTTATTAAATTTATTTTCATAATTGCTATACTTTTATTCTCTCTCCACCTTGTTTCTTCACATTTTAATATGTAATGAAATTCCTTATCTTCCCTCTCACAGAAAGGACATTTATTTAGAATCATTTCTTTCCTGTCTCCCCTTATTTCTTGTACACACAATGTAGTCCACACCCAACCTTCTCTCCCTAGCCTTTTATATACATTTACATATTTCTCCCAACCCTAGTTTATGTTCATTTGTTCATATAATAATTAACTTTTCCTGTCTCTAAGACTTGGTAATATTTATTACTTCTGTATACCATCCACTTTATTTCTTACTTACATGCCAGAAACCTCTGTCTTCCGTTCTGTCTGTTCATATAAAGTTACCCATTCCTAATTCTTGCAGAATTTACTTCAAAATCTCTACCCAGTTCCTCAGTTTTCTCTTGATTATTACACATTGCCTTAGAATATTATGCTGCTTCAACACTCTCATTCTGTTCCAGTATTTCAGTATCCTCTCCACTATCATACCGTTACTATTCACGTTTCCCAATTCTACCATTTCTGCTCCACTTTTGGATATTCTGAAATAGTTGTGATTAAAAGCGTTGTTAGAAGTGAAGCTAATTTCATGAAACTGGGACAATCCTACAAACGTTCCTGTTTTTAGCAGTTGACATGAGTGAAGTTTTAAGTTTTAATAAAATATGACTCAATAAGTCTTTTAATCCCAGGATATGTCTAATACATTTTGAGGTTACTCCCTTATTTCTCAGTTGACACCATACTGCTTCTGTAACTATAGTGCCAAACAGTTGTTTACAATCAGTGAATGTCATATATACTCTGCTTCTTTTATAACTTAAGTATTTGTATAACATATTTAATGATGAATAAATTATCTATTGTTCTCTTCCAATCTGAATAAAATTCTGAATACTTTGATATGCCTGAAGAAGAGGTTGGTGTTAATTCTTGTATGAGAAATTACTTTGACATAGCCTGTAACATAGCTGCTACGTGCTTAATTCCTGAAAAATGTTAAAACTACCCAGAAATATTGATTTGTACTAACTGATTTTGCACAAGGCTGACAAGGCTGACAAGGCTAATAATATTTCCCCATTGTTGGTAAAAGTGTCTTTAAGCTCTAGTACTTATGAAAATGTATGTATACACTCAGATTCATTTTTGACATTTTTAATGCTAATTAGTGCAAAATTGCTTTCATGTGATCTGGTTAAAAGAATACCATCTTAAGCTCAGTATATTACATCATTGTATGTGCAATGTAATCTTGGGTTTTAATTTTGTACTTCCCTGGGTTGCACATTTCAACTAGATAAGCCGATATCAAGTGGCATTACCAATGAATTCAACAACTGTCGTAATTTATGAGATAAAGCTTTATGTGTAAATAGAATGAGGAAGATGCTGAATTCTTTGTAATTGTGGAAAAAATTATAAAATATATTTATTTATATTATGTGAAAAGGTTAAAATAAGTACTTATAAGAAAAGTGTGAAAATATTTATTCACATTTGTTCTTCAAAATATGTATTTTTATGAGAAATAAAATTTTGCAAATACACTTCATGGATCTAGATTCAGATATTAATTTCCTTTGCATGTATACATAATAAGGAAAAAACCATTTATTTACATAATGATCTGGGCTCTAATTACAAATGATAACTGAAATTTTAGTCACTAATATTTATCTGTTAGAATTTGTCAATAGCTAATATGCAGTATTTGTTTAAAATAATCATGTATATCCATTGACCTGAGTGCTACAATTAATATTAGGTTGACTCTCTGAACTCAAGCATACAAATATGATCGATCCTCTGCACAGTAACATGTGAAGTCCATACAAAAGGAATAGTCTCAGGTCAAAGAAATTTTAAAATAATTGAATTAATTTTAATTATATTCAGCCATTTTAGTGAGAAGCATTAGGATACATGAGTATACATGTAAAGGAACACTGCAACTCAAAATTCTTTCAACCAACAATGTTGACTCAGTCCTGATTCTTGCTAATATCATTACCAATAATAATGTAACTAATTTTCATCATATAATATTGTACTTGAACCACTACTGCATGTATTTAGTACAACCAGGTGTCTTTAAAGTATGCAAATCAATCATAAATATTTTTTATTTAAATCAAGAGGGTTTGCTGATGTATATCTTCTTTTTTAGTTTACAGAGTAACAAAACTATCAAAGCTAACTGGTATTCTTAGGAGCCCAGTTCAAGAGATGCGTAGTGGTCAAGCTACTTGCTTGACAGTTTCATACTACTTAAGAGTAGAGTCAGAAGTATCTCTGTTTGTGTATGTGGAACAAAAGGATAAAAAGCTGACTAAAATTGGGACAGTGTACTTAGAGGATTACCAGGTAAATATGTAAATTAATATTCATATAGTTTTAGAACCATTGATCACACATTCACTGTCAACGCATTATAATATAAATAAGTATGGTAGTAAAATTTTGTTAATTTTAACTATAGAAAATATATATGTTTAGAGTAAATATGGATTTAAGTATAAATATGCTTTAATGTATTATGTGAAAGCTAGATGAGACAAAGCATTGCCACAATTTACCTGAGCAGTTAATGACTTCCCTCAGCATTATGTTCGTAGTGAATAATGATTAATAGATGGAAATTAATTGTTCTTCCTCACTAACCATGTGTAGGCTAAGGTTTGGATAGGTACAGTGAGACTGCAAAATTCAATGCTATAGCTGAGATTTGAACCATGGATCTCCCAGTCTCCATTTGGTTGCTGTTAATCATTGAGATACCATGGCCATAGTCAGGAGACTAAATTCTCCAACTGACTCATATTTTCCTTGGTAAACAACTAGGCGTTCTCATTACAATGGGATATGCATTATTTGTGGTGGCTTACTATATTGTAAGTACTAAAGTCCCAAGCTTAATAGTTACCACTATTAGGTTAATTGATGGAAATTAATCATTCTTCCACACTAGCTGTGAGTAGGCTTAGGTTTAACACTTAACTGAACTGAATATTTCTACAAAGTAATTTTATTTGCTATTTATTCTTAGTTTGAAATTATACAGTGTATGGCACAACTCAGACCAAAATGCATGGTCCAAAGAACTCTGGAGTGTTTCCAGGGAGATCTACACAGTTTATTATTGAATTTTGCATTTAGGTGCTTTTGTCTTCTTCCTCACTGTTCTACAGAGATTGTGAAGAATGAGTTTATAAAACTCTTTAGTTACTTCCAGCTTTGAAACAAGCATTTAGTCATAGACTTGGCCATATACTGTGAATGATGAATGAGTTTACATTGTAGCATCTACTAGCTATGGCAACTGTAAACATCAAAAGCAAAACATGGTACTTGTACATCTCTTATACCATTTCATATTTCCTATATTCAGTTTTGAGTGTTATCAGTCACATTTGCAAAATATATTTTAATAGCCATGTCTAGATGAGATGTCATAACTATTAAACTCCCAAGGGAATGAGACAGTAGAGGGAAAATTACTAATTGGACACGGCTCTGATACTCTACCTAGTAGCTGTTTATGACACCCAGGACAGTTAACTTACAGCCCATTCAGAAACATCTGGCCAACATCTAACATCTTCTACTTTTGTGAAGATTACCTGCTTGACTTTAGTATATCCAGTGAATTCTATTTGTGCATATACAGTTGTCAGATTGCTACTTTACACATGTGACTTAAATACTACTGGGTATTTTAGTTAATTGATGGAAATGAATCATTTCTTCACACTAGCCGTATATAGGCTAAGGTTTTTGATAGATAGACTGGACGGAAACTAGGAGATCCATGGTTCAGACCCCGGCCATGGCACTGAATTTTTCATGTTGACTCTATCTATCAAAAACCTTAGCCTATATATGGCTAGTGTGAAGAAATGATTAATTTCCATCAATTAACTAAAATAATAAGAGTTAAGTGATGAAGCCTCTAACTCAAGTACTTAAGATAGTAAGTCCCCGCAAATGGGGTATCTCGAATGCAAGAGCCCCTAGTAGTCTACCAGGGAAATATACTAGTCAATGGAGAATTTAGTGACTTGACGGAAAGTTGGCCATGGCAGCTCAATGGGTTAGATCGACAGGATGGCAAAAAGAAGATCCGTGTTTCATATCCCAGCCATGGCATTGAAATTTTCATGTTGACTCTATCTACTACTGGGTATGCTTGTTCTAAAGTAAAACAATAGGTATGGGAACAACATGTGTTACTAACACGACCTAAACAATTAGCAATGCAAGGAATTGCAGCAGTGACAACCGAAGTTGGGAGGGCTTCTGCAGTCCCTTTGAGAAAACTGAATAGGAGTACTGCGACAGTGATGGGTTCATGTCAGTTGTGATTGATGTCATTACCAAGAACCGAAATTAAAATATTCCTTTCACCAGTGATGCCAGTAAATCTGAATAAAGGCTTTCTGATTCATATTCATTTATTTCATCCTTAAGATCATATTTACATGATATGGAATTGTCAACATTGTAACAATAGAAATACAATGCAATTTACACTAAAACAATACAGTTAGGAATAATGCTCATTCACACACAGTCTTAATTAGCCAGTCTTTACAGAGCTATCCATTTACATATTCCTTAATTCAATAAAATGAATTTTCTACTAAATATGCTTTGAGCTTTTTCGTAAATACATTCACATTTTCTATGATTTTTATATTAGGGGTAGTCTGTTGAACAATTTAATCCCATTGTGATAAGCACTGGTTTTAGCTAGGTTTGTTCTGCAATATTGTACATGTGAATTTTATTCCGGCCTTGCACTATGATAGTGAATCTCTTTGTTGTTTGGTAGCTTATGCCTTATTTCTCTGATATGGTTGATAACTTCTAATATGTACATACCTGCTGAGCTCGCTCAACCCTTGTAATGTAATTCTTATTTAAAATATATCATCATCATCATCATCATCATCATCATCATCATCATCATCATCATCATCATCATCATCATCATCATCATCATCATCATCATCATCATCATCATCATCATCATCATCATCATCATCATCATCATCATCATCATCATCATCATCATCATCATCATCATCATCAATCATCATCATCATCATCATCATCATTATTATGTTTGTCCACTCTGAAAGTTCCATACATCAGTAGGGTGCATGTATTTTGCATGGTCCTACTCCTTGAGTAGCATGCATTCTCCATCACACATGTTCATTGTCCTTGTTACACTGTTTTGAAGCAGATAAAGATAGCATATTTTTGCCAGGGACTTTTTCTCAATTGACGAACAGTAACCATACATGCACTTAGCACCAAAGCTGATATTAAATAACAGAAAGTACTTCTCTGGATATTGTTTATCTGTGAGAAAATGATTCATGATGATTTCTGTTGTCACCCATGAATACTTGTAGAGAACAAAATATCTTCTTCGGCTCATATCTATAAAATAGAGAACAATGCATGGAAATAATGCATGATTTAAATAGAAAGTTATTGAAATTTTGATCATCATTCAAAAAAGTAACACATGGAGTGCCCCAAGGCTCAGAAGTAGGACCGTATTTATTCCTGCTGTATATTAACAGCTTATTTCAATTAATAAAAGAAGCAGGGGGAATAGCAATAGGCTATGGAAATGACACCTTGATTTTAGTAACAAGAAAAACAGAAATAGAAGTACAAACAGGGTGAATACTCTACTAATAAAAAGTAAATAGACATTTAGAAAAATTAGGCATGATATTAAACACAAACAAAACAGAGTGAATACAAAACAGTCTTACTAACAAAAAACAGACAAATATAAAGTTAACAATAGGAAATAAAGAAATTCAACAGGTAAATGAAACAAACTTCTTAGGATTAGTAATAGCAGATTGAAATTGAATGGACATGTTCAAAAAGTAATAAAAACTTAATTAAGGTATTATAGCTTAAAACAAACAATGCAAATAATAGATAAAAAGTATTAAACAAACTAACTATGCATTAATTCACTCTCACTTGAGCTATGGGTTTGTATTATGGGGCACAGTAAAAAAAAAAAAAAAAAAAAAAAGCTTTAAGACTAGGCTGCAAAAAGGAGCAATACATTTGATGTAAGGAATACAGAAAAGAGACATATGTAGAAATGCATTTAAGAAAGTAAATATTTTAACATTACCTTCATTATATATACATATATATATATATATGTGTAACACCAGAACAAAATATAATTATTTTAGAAACAGACTTACTGCTATACTAAACAACAAATGCATAGGAAATAGTATCAAATATGTATATAACCATTTACCAGCTGAAATTAAGCAGATAACAAATGTAAAAATAAAACTAAAGGCTGCTAGAACTTATTTATTACAAAAAATATTTTACTCCATGGAAGAATATAAAACAGGTTATGTAGAGTATACTATTTACACTTCTCAGAAATTTTTTAAACATGTTTGTAAGTATTATTGTATTAATTTTATGTATATAAAATTTTACGATCCATGTAAAATGCTTTAGAGTTGGAAATAAAACATCAATCAATCAATCAATCAATCAATCAATCAATCAATCAATCAATCAATCAATCAATCAATCAATCAATCAATCAATCAATCAATCAATCAATCAATCAGTCAGTCAGTCAGTCAGTCAATCAATCAATCAATCAATCAATCAATCAATCAATCAATCAATCAATCAATCAATCAATCAATCAATCAATCAATCAATCAATCAATCAATCAATCAATCTTAGAATTACTATAAAAGAGAGAATTAATCTCCTGTACGCCTCAACCAATTAATGGCTTATCAGGGGAGGTTAATTGTTCTTTAAAACTAACCTATATAGGATAAAATTTGAATTTATCAGTCTAATTCCACATTTCCAACACCGTCTGGTTTGGCACAAAAGTGAATTGAGAAGATATTGACACACTGCTTCACTCACACTGTTTTTTCACAGGACATATTTCAAGAGCTTTTGCTCTTATCATCAGCTGAAACTAAAAGCTCTTGAAACATGTCCTGTGAAAAAACAGTGTGAGTGAAGCAGTGTGTCAATATCTTCTCAATTCACATTAGTGCTAAGTTGTGCTTCACTGTCTCTACGCTTCTTTCAATTTTGTACTTTAAACATCTGGTTTGTTGCTGGGCAGGACTGATCTGATTTTTAATGTTTGGTAGTTGACAGTGAAATCATTCATTCTCTTGCATTCCGGTATTTTGAAGAAGTAGTGTCTGTGCACAAAAATATTTGATATTGCTCCGTATCTTCTGCAAAGCCACATTAAAGTCTCATAGCTGATTTGGATCCCAGTCCTATGGAGTTATTTGTTGGTGCAGCCATGGCCTTTAATCATGTAAAATTTCTTTCTGATATTTTCATGGTGGTATAGTTGTGGTAATTATGTTTTCTTTAATGCATTACCATCACAAGTTTATTAACTGTAAATCATAGAACATATACTGTAAATAAATGCTTTATTAACCAGAAGCATAAACAAGAACAGCTGAAAGTTCTTAAATACATTCTGATTAGCTTGAGGTGGCAGCTGAATAAAGATGCACACTAAATTGAATTATTCTGTTATCAATCCTGAAAGGAGACTGAGGATGATTTATACATGTGGAACCATTGATGGTCCATGCATCAACTACTGTACATGTACAAATCATCCTCAGTTTCCTTTCAGGATTGATAACAGAATAATTCCATTTAGTGTGCATCTTTACCCAGCTGCCACCTCAAGTGAATTGAACTGTACATAGAGAAATATAACAACAATACTTTGGAAATATGAAAATAGAGCCACCATATAGTAAATCTAATTGCATTATTAAATCATTGTCTTTGTTTTGCTTGTGATGCATATTGTTCTTTAAATTTATTGTTGCTTGTGATTGTAATTATTCTTTTGATAGAGAGATAGAGCCAGAGATCCAATGATTTCGATATAATTTGCTACCTATCTAGGTTGGAAATTTGGCTGTTTAGGTTTTTCCTACTCCAGAGTGTGCTCTAGCTGTTGAAGTAGTGATTATTTATTTACAATAAATGTTTTGCAGTTTTGCAACATTCTGTAACATTAAGATCTATGCTGTTTTGTTAGATTCTGTTATAATAGCTTTGTTAAGTTAAGGAAAATAGTTAGAATGTACTATCTGTAAAAGAAAAAGAATGAACATACTGCACCAGCATTACCATAAATGAGAACATGTAGTTATTTCTTAGTAGAATATTTTAAATATACTATTATCTAGTGGCATTTGTTTCAAAACACGGAAATATTTCAATTTTTTTAATTCTGCTAACTTTAGATAACATTCAGTGTCAAACAGGTCTAAAGGATTGATTTCTTTGTTTTTCTTAAAGCATCTGACTGCTTAGTTTCTGTCTGACGGCTTGAACTTCAATAATGCAGATTTATTGGGCATTTCTTCTTCTCAAGTTATTGTGGGGTATTCTTATTAATTTTTCATGGTTGCTTTATAAATGCCTACATTATATTTTGTATTGTTCAAATCTATAGAGCAAGTAGGTACAGGAGAAATTCTTAACACTTCCTGTTATTAATAAAGATGAGGTTTTTCAGAGTATTAAGTTGTTCATAATATATGTAAGTTGATTTAATACGAGGGTGATTAAAATATAAATGGTAATTCTTGCGTATTACAGAGTACATAGTTCTGAGTGTGGCGGTGGAGTAGGGGGTCTATGATAAGTGTGTTAGGAAGAGGAAACTAGCTTGGTTAGCTTCTGTGCTAGGTTCTGGGATTAGAACAACCATGAGTGAGCAGGAGGTTCCTTTGTCTGTTTTGCAATGCATAGGACCTTTCTGGCTGAGTGGCATTTTTTAGTCTTCACTGTGGGCAGGTTTCATCCTTTTGTTGCCACTCTTTATTCACCATTTTCGATTCTAAAGTTTAATGATGAACCCATGTCTAATCAAATGCAATGATATGCCTAAAACAATCCTCTCCTTGCCAGAATTGATTCAGAAGTCCCTTACAGTTCTCCATCCTGGCCTGCTTTTGTTGCTCAGTTAACAACTTTATCGAGCACTAATTTCTCTAAAGCCAAGATGCTTCCTAATAATGGTATGAGCACTGCCAATGCTGACACCCACTTCTGATTCAATTTATTGAACAGTAGAGCAGCAATCGTCTTCAATAAGCTCTTGAACCGCATAGATGTTGTCATTTGTGGGACTTGACCTTGGACATCAAGTATGACTTTCATTTTCTACAAATCCTTAAGACAAGTAAACACACGATTCTGGGATAATGTAGTGTCCCTAAGCTCTGCCCTTAATCAAGTTGAAGTTTCTGAAGGTTTAACCCCTTCATTGGCTGAAACCTTTATTATAATGCATTGTGCAACAGATGAAGGAACCTCCTACTCACTCATGGCTGTACTGATGCAAGAACCTAGTGGAGTAGATAACCAAGGTAGTTTCCCCTTCCTTACACACTGACCTTTGACCATGGCTCTGCCATCACACTCAAAACTATGAAGGCTGTTCAGTAAAGAATGGTCACAATTTTTTTTGACAACGTACCTTTACTTATCCTCATAATTTTGATGGTCCTTCTCAAAATAGAAAATAGAATGTGATGCACTTGTCCCAGCATTTCTGCCAGTCTTCAAAGACATGCTGGAAACCATTTTTTGAGAGATCCCTCAAAATCACCTCCGCACCCTTCACCACTGCTTCTGATGATGTATAATGCCTCCCACGAAGGCGTTTCTTCAAGTTAGGAGATAGAAAAAAGTAACATGGAGCTAAATCCGGACTATAGGGAGGGTAAGGGATGCACTTCATGTTGATTTTTGCAAGATATTCAGCAACAACATTGGCAATATGCGGCCGCACATTATCGTAGTGCAGCATCCAGCCTGCTTCACAGAAATGTGGTCTTTTGAGCCTGATATGGACTTGCAATGTTTTCAGGACATCCCTGTAGTATTGTCCAGTTACTGATGTGTGTGCAGGTACAATATGCTGATAAACCATTTCATTAATATCAAAGAATGAGATGACCATAACTTTCCCAGCAGAAGCAACCACTTTTGCTCTTTTGGGTGTTGGTGATGAGGAGATTTCCACACTGAGTTTTTCTGTTTGCTCTCAGGATCAAAATGATGTAGCCAAGTTTCATCAGCAGTGATAGCGTTTGATAGAAACTCCGGATCTTCCTCTAACATCAACTTTAACTGCATGTTACCTCCATTGCAGCGGTACGCGATACTGAACATGTCTGAATTTGCCTGGTTCTCTCAGGTGGAAACCAGGAGTACCAACAATGAAACTACCATGGCGTGTTTGTTTCACTTTAAGCTAACAGAATATACTAAGATTGAATTTTAGTGCGGAAAATTATGTCCATAAAAGGATTATGATCATTCTTTATTGATCAGTCCTCGTATTTACTCCACAGTATGCAACGATTACCATTTATATTTGAATCACCCTCATATATATCGTGTAAAAGGCAGTCAAAGTGTGTATAGTGCTTCTCCCACTTTTAATTCCAGCAGTTTTTTCAAAACCTTTTAAAGATTACTCTTTATATTTAGACTTTACAAACAGGATATTAATGAATTACACAAATATAATTTTAAAGATTGTAGGCATGAAATGATAAAACTATTTGTAGTTGGTTTCTCACATTATGTCACTTACATTTTGGTATTTTGAGGGACTCAGGAGCTGTTGCTTCCATTTTCAATCTTGAAGGTCTGACTTCATATTGCATCCTTGAAAGATGGTGAACTTAATAGTAAGTTTGGTAGTTAACCAACGTTTAGTTTTTGAGTTATGCTCTTCACAGACACACACACACACACACCACACACACACACACACACACACACACACACACACACACACACACACACACACACACACACACACACACACACACACACAAACCTTTTTCTAATATGTTTTTATTCAGGAGACCTCTAGAGGTGCATTTCCTGTGAAATATTAATATCAAATTTTTGGGTGGATTGCAGTACTTTCCCTACTTACTCTAAGTATGTAGTAGAGAAGGTAAAACCAGCACTGAAAAAGACTTGAACGCCAAAACAATGGCAGCCTTTCCTCAAAAGCTAAAGTCATAGGTATCCATTGTTCCACAGGGGCTTACTTTAAAGCGTTTCATCATTTTGCCTGTTGCATTATTCAATGGTTATCATTAGTGAGTGGTGTACTGGTACTTTAGAAACTTATAGGTTGTTTCCTTAGTGAAAATAATTGATGATTTTTTTAGGATATTTTTGTCCATTAAATTATTATGTGCGCAATTTTGTAATTTTATCAGGGATTGTTATATTGTATTTATTAACTGCTGACTGATATCTGGTCTAAATTTCCTTAATACTACTTAATCAAAGAACATTTTTACTTTTTGTATCATATATAGTAGGCATTTTTAGAAACAGATCCTTGTGGTGTGAACAACATAACTCAAAAACTAAACGTCATTCCAATGAATAAGGATTATAATACAATGAAGCACAGAATTAATATAATTTTAAGTTGAACTAGTACCCAATGCTCCATTTATTGCTAGTGTTTTTGAAGTAGTTAAAAATAAAATTAATAAATTCAAAACACAACAAAGATGCAAACAAGTAACTACTCTTTCCCCAATCAGCAATACAACTTCATACAGAAAACTTACATATCAACCCAGAGCTATACACCTTTTCCAAAAAGTCTTCAAAGAGCACAACATTACGTTAGCCCCACAGAACAAATTTAGTTTACAACACCTTTTGAAACCATATAATACAAAGGAGATACCCACAGACCAAAATTCAGGTGTGTACCGGATAAACTGCAAAGGCTGTGACAACTTTTACATTGGAAAAACTAAAAGGAACTTGAACATTAGGCTTAAAGAGCATTTTAGGAACATCAGGAACAAAGAAATTGATAAATCGGTGGTAGCGTACCATTTTTGGAAGTGGAATATTGATATAGAACGAGAAACCCACTTATTAAAAAATGTCCAAGGTTCACCTGCATTAACCACGTGGGAAAAAATCTTCATAAAGAAATTAGAAAGAAAATTGTTTAATTTCGACACTACCTTTGAAGAAAACCTAAACTACTCTCCGTGCTACACTTTCTGCCCCTTTGTGTGCACCAAGCCGCACTATCGTAATAATGGATTCGTGATACTGCTCCCTTCTCAAAGCTGGTCGTCCTGAACAGCACCATCGTAACGGGACAAACGATCCAGGTGTACCTCCATCATCTTTCCTCGGGGCACCTTCTGGATACGGTAGACAATGTCATTAATCCTCTTTACCACCTGGTACAGTCCTTGCCATGGCTGTTGAAGTTTCGGGCAGCGTCCCTTGATCTGGGTAGGGTGGTACAACCAGACCAGCTCTCCTTGCTGGAGTCCTTGGCTGTTTGCTTGCCTGTTGTATCGGTCCCTATTCGGTCGCTTGCCTTCTGGATGTTCTGACGAGTCCTATCATGCATGTCGTGGAGATGATCCACGAGGTTCTCCACATACTCGGTTGCTGGCCATTTTGCTTCCGGGGGTCTCCCAAAAGCCAGGTCATAAAGGAGGCGTAACCCTTGGCCGAACATTAAGCTGGCTGGCCTCATCCCAGTGGTATCGTGTGTTGACGAGCGGTAGGCCAGCAGGAAAAGTGGCACCTTGACATCCCAATCTCGCTGATGGCTGGCCACGACCTTACTCGGGTGTTCCTCTAAGGTGTCGATGTACCTCTCCACCATGTCGTCCGACTGCGGATGTAGGGGTGTTGTGCGGGTCTTGTTCACCCCAAGTCTTTCCAGTACCTCCTTCATCAGGTTAGACTCACAATTGGTGCCCTGGTTGCTGTGGAGCTCTAACGGCACCCCAAAACGGCAGAACAATTGCTCCACGAGGCAGTCTGTAATTATCTTTGCCTGCTGCTTCGGGATGGCACACATCTCCGGCCGCTTGGTGAAGTAGTCCACGACCACCATCAGGTACTTATTGCCTTGATCGGACACTGGGAATGGTCCAGTTATGTCGACAGCAATGCGTTCAAAAGGTGCTCGGGCGTTTTACTGCTGCATGTGACCCCGGCTTCTAGTCTGAGGTCCGCGACTCGCCGCGCACACGTGGCATTGACGGCACCATCTTTCAGCGTCTGCTCGGAGCCTCAGCCAGTAGTAGCGCTGCCGGAGTTTGTCAATCGTTCGGTTTGCTCCCAGGTGTCCTCCTGAACTACAGGCGTGCACTTCCTCCAAGACTTCCTTGACCTTACTTCGGGGAAGTACCAACTGCTCCTTCTGGGTCTTCCCATCGGGTGATTTCCATACTCTGAGCAGCACGCCCTCTTTGATCTTCAGCGAATCCCATTGGGCCCAGTAGGACATGTATGTGGCGCTCCTTGGTGTGATGTCCTCCCAGGTTGGTATTGTCCCTGCCTCCACTTCTCTCAAGGGTGGCTCCAAGTCTACGTCCGCCAGCTGCTCCTTCCTCAGGCCAGCGCTACCTCGGCCATCCGCAGGCACTGCCGTGACTACTCTGACAGCTGCGGCACGCTCCTTCTCTTCCACTCTTGTGCATTGGCTGCACTCTTCTGGGCAGGATCTTCGGGACATGTCTACATTTCCGTCGCTCTTCCCTCTACGATGTTCAGAGGTGAAGTCGTACTCCTGCAGCCTCTGGACCCAACGTGCTGTCTGGCCTTCCAGGTTCTTAAAGCTCAATACGCAGGTGAGAGCGGAGTGCTTAGTCCTCAGGTGGAATGGCTGACCTTGCGGGTACTTTTGGAAGTGCGCCAAGGTCTTACTACCGCCAGTAACTCTTTCCGGGTGACGCAGTAATTCTTCTCTGCTTTGGGCAGCGTCTTGCTGTAATGGGCGATCACCCGCTCGTGGCCGTCCTGGACTTGGGATAGGATGACGCCAATGCAATGGTCACTGGCGTCGGTGTTCACAATGAAGGCGCCGCCTGGCTTTGGGAATCCCAAAATAGGAGCACTGCAAAGTATCTTCTTCAAGTGCTGGAAAGCACCTTCGGCGTCCTCCGTCCAGTCATAAGACCGGTGTTCTTTGGTCATGCGGGTGAGGGGCTTGGTGATTTTGGAGAAGCCCTTTGGGAAGTAGCGGTAGTAACTGCACAGCCCTTGGAAACTGCGCAGTTCTCTTTTATCCTTTGGCCGAAGCCATTCTCTCACGGCCTTTGTCTTCTCAGGGTCTGTTGCCACTCCGGTTGGTGAGATTATGCGGCCCAAGTAGTTGACTTCCTTGCGGAAGAGCTGGCACTTCTTTGCGTTTAACTTCAAGTTGGTCGCCTGCAGTCTCTGTAGCACCTTACTCAGGTTGTCAGGATGGTCTTCGAAAGTCTTGCCGACGATGGTGATGTCGTCGAGGTATAGCAGGCAGGTGTCGTAAGTCAGTCCTCTCATTACCGACTCCATGAGGCGCTGGAAGGTAGCTGATGCGTTGCAGAGGTGAAAGGTCATAACTGTGAACTACCAAAGCCCTTGGCCTGTCGAGAATGCAGTATTTTCCTTGTCTCTCGGGTCTAGAGCCACCTGCCAGTAACCCGACTTCAGGTCCAGGTTTGAGAACCACTGCACACCAGGCAATGTGTCCAGGGTGTCGTCAATCCGGGGTAAGCGGAAGCAGTCCTTCCGGGCGACAGCGTTCAGCTTCCTGTAGTCCACGCAGAAGCGTAGCTCGCCATTTTTGTTGCCACCAAGAACACAGGGGAACACCAAGGGCTGGAAGACTCTTCAATCACTCCCCTGGATCTTATGTCCTCCAACATGTCCCGTACCGCCGCTTGTTTCGCCAGCGGAACGCGTCTAGGCGGTTGCTGAATAGGCCGGTCAATGCGGTGGAGCACTCTGTCCGTGCGGCCATAGTCGCTATTGCCTTGGCTGAAGACACGCTGGTATCGTCTCAGTAGTTGTCGAACCTTCTCGAGCTGTTCTGCGGTCAGGTGGTCGGCCGCCCTCTCCAATAAGCCTTCCAGCCGGGGCCCCAGGCGTTGCGTTGGCACCGGCTTCTAGTTCTTGTCAATCGGTGTTACGCTGACCATGGGTTCGCACGTTCCCAACGCCGTCCCGGCCTCAATGTCGTGATCGGTGTCCATCAGTTTGAGCAGCCTTACCGGCACCTCCTCTCGGCACGGCAACAGTGTCCTGGCTGCACATAGCCCATGCACAGGTGTCTTCTGGTCTAACATCATGTTCCTGGTTCGCTGGCCTTCCATTCGCGCCGTCAACACCACTTCGCTTCTCGTGGGGACAACCATGTCTTCCCTCGAGAGGACTGCAGATTCCAAGGTATTATTCGGGTTGCCGGAATATTACCTCTTGCCCAGTGAGCCGCAGGACCTTCCTGCCGCCGTCGACTGTCACCTCGTGGCTCCTGAGGGTATACTGTCCCAGTATCACCTCCTCAACCACCTTCGCGACGAACACCCATTGACGCACGGCACTCCTTCCCAAGGTCAAATGCAGCAGGGCCTCCTTCTCCACATGCATAGTGTCGCCCGATGCCGTCACTAGCTGCTATGGTTACCTTGGCCCCCTCGTCAGCAAATCTTTGGCCATGTCAGGTCTGTTGATAGTCACAGCTGCCCCGGTGTCTCACTAGTACACGGCACGGCCTCCCTATCACCCAACCGTCTGCGATGAGGCTGTTATCCATACGCTGGCTGATGGCGCGCAGTGTTACTCGAGTGAATGGTGGTGATGGCGCCGACGTGTCCCTCGCCACGACGGCCCTTACTCGTTTTCCGTATGCTCTTCCCTGTGTGTGCGGTCTCTCTCCAGGTGTCCCGGCTGTCCACCTCCCCAACACACGCCACTAGGTCTTCGCCGGCGTCCCTCGGCTGGCCTTCGGTCTCCAGTGTAGGGGATACTCATCGTTCTCGACGTCGGGGTAGCCGTCGCCATGGCCGCCTGCATCCTCAATGCTGCCGTTAGCGCCTCGTGGATAGTTCTTAATCGCCGAGCATTAGGCGCTGACGAATCTCCGTGTCTCGTACCTCGTCAACGAAGGTGTAGGCGGCTTTCCGGGATACGATCTCTGGTGGGAGGTCGAGTAAGGCTTTGCTAGCCAGCTGCTCAATTGCCAGGGCGAACTCCTGCAGCGTTTCCCCTGGCTGTTGCGACCTTGACTTCAATTGGCTGCGGTAGGTTGCGGCTAAGCGATGGTTTCCGAAGCGGTTTTCCAGGACCTCACAGATGTCCTTGGGCGCCGCCGCTGTCTGGACCGCGTTCAGGAGCTCTGCGGCCCGTTTCTGGAGGATGGCTATTAGTTGTGCGGCCTCTTCCTCTGGTGACCGTTTGTTGTGCTTGGCCACTGTGTCGAATTGGCGGCGGAAGACTTCGAAAGTTGTTTCACCGTCGTATTTAGGAGGTTTGACGCGCGCAGATATTATGTCGCGTCCTGGCGCGTCAGCCTTTAAATCCTCCAACCTCCTGCGGACGACATTCTCCACCATGGCATTCAGGGACTTAGTGTTGGTGTCGGCCTTTCCCTCTAGGATGTTAACGCGGCTCGCCAGGTCTTCGATGTCTTCCACCATATCGTTCAGGAATTTGATGTTATTGTTGGCCTTTCCCTCTAAATTGTTAAGGCGCTGGTCCACTTGACCCATCTACTTGCCCAGCTCCGCGACGTCATCCCTCACGCCGGTCAACTGCTCTTCAAACTTTGCGGTGAGGGCCTCGTTTGCCGCTTTCATTTCCGTGGTCAATTCGGTCATCTTCACGGCCATCGTCGCGACCAAGTTACTATTCGCAGCTTCCGTCTTCGTTTTATTTCGGCCTTCATTTCTTCTATCTTCTCGGTGGGGTTGTTATTTGTAGCTTCCATTTTCGAAAGTTCCACTTCCTGACACCGATTGTGATTTTGTGGGTTTGTGGAATTAAATGTCCAATTTGCGGAAACTCAAAATGTTCTTTATTTCCGTTAAAATACACTTTGGTCAACCCTTACAGGAGCATAATTACGTCACAGACACAATTACAATCTTCCAGTTCGTCTGCCACAAAGATTTCACTTTTCAAATACAGCTGCACGATTACCAAGTTCCATTTCAACTGTTTACAACTCTCGTTACGACTGTCCGATAAACTAGCACGGCTTCTTTTATACGACCATTCATGATTCCAGATTGTGGTGGAATGCTCTTTATCAATCAAGATGTCACTAGAAGTTTCCAATGATCTATCTTTATCTGTTTCGCAAGGCCTTTTATCTCCACGCTGCATTATCTGTCCTTTATCTCTGTATTACACTATCTGCCCCTTCGTGTGCGTCAAGCCGCGCTATCGTAATAATGGATTCGCGACAATAAGAATCGTTTATACAAGAGTAGAGAAATTCATGTAGGTGCTACAGACCACATTCTTTGTAATTTGTTAGGGAAATTATTGATATAAATATTTAAGAGGGTAGTACTAAGCTGATACTTCCTTGTGGTAAACTTCTCCATATATTTTGATATTTAAATGAATTATCATTATATAAAGCTTTGGACATTAAACTCATGATCTACTTCTACATTCTGCATTGAACCTTTATGGTATGCAGTTTTATTAATAATGTGTATTGTTTATGTGACACGCTCCTAGAAAATTGGTAACTATTGTTATCTTGTTATTTGTTCAGAAAGTCTTTAATTTATTGGCTAAAACTTAAAAAATGTGTTGGTTCATTGCATGATGCTCTCTACATAAAACCTGACTATTGAAAGTTGTTTCTGGAAACCAGTTTAATATGTTGAAAATCACGTTTTCCATAATTTTTTGAAATACACTGGTAAGTGCTTTAGGTTGGTAGATTGAAATTATACACATAGATTTATTTGGTTTTAGAATAGATATTAGTAATTGTCTTTCTAATATAATTTTAAGTTGAACTAGTACACAATGCTACATATATCTCTAGTGTTTACCTAGAATGCATTTCTTTAGGACTTTCTAACATCCTTAGCTAATTTCGACTATTGAATACTGATTTGGTGAACTCCTTGGAGGCGATAGTGGCATCTCTGTTGGTATCTTGATGAATTTGAAGTTTGGGTTCTCTTCTAAGGTGTTGTCGAAATTGAACAGTTTTCCTTCATATTCTTTGATGAATATCTTTTCCCCCATGTTTAATGCAGTTGGACCCTGAATACTTGTTCATAAGTAGATTTCTCATTCTATATTGTGATTATCATTCCAAAAATGGTATGCTACTGCCGATTTGTCTATTTCTTTATTCTTGATGTTCCCAAAATGCTCTGTAAGCCTTATGTTCAAATTCCTTTTAGTTTTTCCAATGTACATGTTGTCATAGCCTTTGCAGTTTTTGCAGTACACACCTGATTTTTTTGTCTGTAGGTTTCTCCTTTGTATTATATGATTTCAAAAGGTGTTGTAGACTGAAGTTGTTCTGTGGGGTCAAAGTAATTGTTCTTTAATGACAGAATATACAGGTATATTGAGATAAGTATTTTGTTTCCTTCTAAGATTTCCCTGCATGATTCACGCATTTGCATTATATTCATTGTTCTTAGATCCAGGCCTATTTAAACGTGAATCTTCAAGTATTAAATTAGAGGGCAGTGATTTCTTTTTAAAAAGCAGATATTTTTCAGGAGATAATATTTTAAAGGAGGTCAGTCTTTCTTGTGAATGGGTTGCTCTGAGAGTATGTATTCTTATATAATGCTGAAAATGTCCTAAAAATGCCATTAATAAAAATCGTCATAGAATCATGAAATTTGAAACTCCACCACTGGACCGACATCTTTGACAAGAACATCATGCCATCTATCAATGATGTGGAGAAAGAGGAAACCACTACAATTTTCACTAGTTGGGACTCAGCTAAAGAAGGGAGCAACAGCTCTTGAAACATATCCTATGAAAACCAGTGTAAGTGAAGCAATGTGTCAATATCTTCTCCATTCACTTTTATGTGAATTTGTGCTTCACTGTCTCTACACTTCTTTCAATTTTTATACTTTGTTTACTCAATATGTTATGAATATTATTCGTATTCAGTTCATGAACAAGTTTATTTCCAAAATCATGGGAAGAATATAAAAGCAATTAGCTCATATCATAGCTTAAGAAAGTCAAATAACTTATTACATGGACTGGTATTGAGTATATATAATAGGGTATTAGGAAAGTTAAACTTTTAAGAGGAAAATTTGCCTTCATACAGAAGAGCCATAAATTTCAGCTTAGCAATAGTACCAAATTGCACAGGCATTTGATTTGATGTATAACATTTGTGATTTCATAGTATAATTACTTATTTTAATTCTTGTCACCACACAATCTTTTTATATCAGCTCATGTGTTTCCTGTAGATTCGACTCTTTTCTTACTTTAGAAATAGTTCTTTATGATGATGGTAGCTTTTAAAATCTTAATTTCTTTATTGTATATTATTCTATTCAGTGTTATGGTTTTATTGCAATGTACTCTGAAAAGTAGCAGTAGCGTTTCATTTTTGGAATGAAAACCATGACATTGATCCAAATCCAAAATTATTAAAAGGAGTGATAAACCAAAATAAGTTGACAACATCGGAGAACATATTCATATGGAAAATAAGGATCGCGTAATGAACTTTGAAATCCCACCAGTAGATAATTTGAGAAAGAAGTTCATAGTTCCACCACCAGAGAGAGAGCAGACAACATATGCCAGTTGGAAAGAGATTGAAAATGGAGGCAAATGCCTTTGAAACTAGTCTCTCATTAATATAAACAAGTAAGTGACGAGTATTAATAAATCAACTACAAATAGTTTCTGAGATTAATTTTGACGTCACTGTTACTAAATTCCTTCAAACACATATAACATATATCTCAAAAGTATGTCTGAATGGCAAAATATTTGTGAGAAAACTTCCACAAGAAAACGGTTTTGGACATTTACAAATGTAATAATCTGTAACATAAAAATTTCACTTACCATATAAGAAATGATGAATGTTTTCTTATAAATTGATCAGGATCGCGATTTCGTGAACATTTTATTCACATCTTCAGCCAGAGCCTTCAACAATCTCATTGTCAACATTACAGTTGCAGATGTCACTATGTTTTTTTTTTTCAGTACTACCAAATTCTGAAAATGAAGCAAATTTAAAAACAATTGACTGCCGGTATTTCAAAATTCATTACTCAATGTTTATTTTTTAAAATAAATACCTTTTCCCAAACTATTAAATCTATCAGACCATTTAATTGTTTTAATAATTTAACTTCTGGATTTATTTCATGGTTAAATGACCAAAAATGATCTTCTACGGCTAATTTATCAGTTTGTTTATACTTAATGCTATGAAAATGCTCTTTCGTTCTGGTTTCTAAATTATGTTTTGTCTTTCCAATATGAACCTTATCACAATTTAAACAATTAAAATGATAAATACCAGATTTTTTTCTATTAGGAATTTTATCATTTTTAGAGAAATGCATTAAATTTTTAATACTGTATTTATTTTGAGAAACTAAAGTTATACCAAACGCTTTAAATTTTTTTTTTTAAATATTTATTAACCCAAATTATAATCGTCTTTTATTTTGTTAAGGGTAGAAATATCATTAACAGTTTTTTGATATTTAAATTTTTCAATTTTTTTATGTATAAAGCCTTTATTAAAACCATTCATTAAAGCAGTATTAGTAATATGTTTATAGCCCCCCTAGGTAGCGTGGTGGTAGCATGTCTGCCTCACGTTCAAGAGGCCCCAAGTTCAAATCTTGGTCAGAGTGAGTTACTTGAATAAGGTTTTTTCCGGGGTTTTCCCTTATCCTGAAAGACGAATATTGGCTAACTCTAAGCTCTATGTACCCTGGGCTCATTTAAACATCATTTCACACATTTCATTCATTGTCCGATATGACTTGATGTTGGAGGACGTAAGTTACAAAAAAAAAAGTTTATATTCTTTATTAAATTATGGTTTTTTCATTGGTATATATATATTAACCTATAAATCAAACTATTGAAAACAGCAGATATATATGTAAAAGGGTTAAAACTTTTATATTTTATGTAATTATCGATATGAGTAGACTTCCCATAAATACCGAAGTTTAATTTATTATTATTTCTTATTATCTTTAGTTCTAGAAAAGGAAGAAATACTCTAATGTGAATTTTATAGCTTTATCTTGCAAATTTAATAATTTTAAAGCATCATTTATGTTAGATAGAGTCAACATGGACGGAAACCAGTAGACCTGTGGTTTAAATTCCAGCCATGGCATTCGATTTTTCATGTTGACTCTGTCATAAACCTTAGCCTATATACAGCTAGTGTAAGGAATGATTAATTTCCATCCATCATTTATGTGTTTATTAGGAACAATAGCAAAAATATCATCATCATACCTATACCAACATTTAAAAATTAAAGGGAATGCTTTAGTGACTTGCATTTCAAAAAAAACTCATAAAGAGATCAGCAAGAAACGGCAAGAGGATTACCCATCACTAAGCCAGAAGTTTGTTGAAAAAATTCACCATTAAAAGTGACAAAATTTTGATGTAATCAAAAATTAGTAATTGATAGAGTCGACATGAAAAATTCAATGCCACGGCCAGAATTTGAACCACGGATCTACTGGTTTCCGTCCAGTCGCTCTTACCCATTGAGCTAGCATGACCAATTTGCCGAATGACATTAAATTCTCCAACTGACTCATGACAATGTGCCATGGCATTGAATTTTTCATGTCGACTCTATCAATCCATTACTTTAGCCTGTATACGGCTAGTGTGAGGAAATGAATAATTTCCATCAATTAACTTAAAAATTAGTAAGTTTAACATACCTAACTATTAAGTCCTTAGGTAAATATATTGAAAATTTATTATATTATTATATTATATACAATGTCGTGGCGCTGGGCATAAACGTTTTGGCACAAATAGATAATAGACGGCAAATAATGTTTCACTTGCTTGCATGAGCAGTTAACGATAACGTGGCGAGTGATCACAAAGGTGGCAAACAATCTTATCTCAGATAAAGGACTCGCCGCCACAGGTAGGATTTCATGTCACGAAGTTTCTAGAGATATCTTGATTGGCGGAGAATGGTTGTTTTTCTTGTTTGCTCGAGAAGGTTCTCGACTTATGAACGGAGATATAAAAAGGGATTGTGACACGCCAGCAGTAGTAGTTGTTGTGTAACAAGAGTGTTGTTTTAACGAGAGCTAATGTAATCAACTGCAAGTGTTTGTTATTGTCCTTGACCTTGGAAGATTGTGTGCTGTAATGTTGTTACGTGAGAATTGGACAGTGTATTGCTACGGAAATAAAGGTGATTTTTAATTTCTGCAACTCGGCCTTTTAATTCTACAAACCCACAAAGTCACAATATTATATATTATATACTATATATTATGTATTATATATTATATACAGCTTATTATATTTTTATATATTTGCTTGCTTCACTGTTAATAGCTTCATAGTTTACGTATTTAACAGTTTCGGACATTTGATAAAGTATTAATATATCCCTGTGCTTGTGATGTACATAAAGAATTCAAATCTTCTTAGTTTTGTATAATGTTTTCAAAAACATTAATAGCTTATTCTGTGAACTATGTTCACAAATCCTGAAAAAGATTTGTAAATCTTGATCCTGAAAAAGATTTGTAAATCATGATCCTGAAAAATATTAGTAAATCATTTCAACTTGCACCCTGGGTGCCTAAGGGTCAAAATTTAAATTCCATAGAAAATTTGTGGGCAGAAATGAAGAAAAGATGAACAGAGCTATTGTTCACAACAGACCTCACACAAGTGATCCACTATGGAAGGTATGGGAAACTGTATGAGATGAATTACAAAAGTAATTAGTTGAGTACTGCGAAAAATGGATGCCATTATAAAAAATGGGTGGTGTAGATCAACCACTAGAACATAGCTTGCTTTACTTCCATGATCTTTTTGTGTTTTCCCTTTATGTTTGTCTACTTAATGAAAACAGGCGTTAAGAATGCTTTTGCTCAGTATGTTTTGTGTATATTAAGGTTTAATTTACAGCAACTTATTTTGTAATACAGTGGCATGATTCTAAATAAATATGTATAATGGAGTTTAAGTTAATACACTTATAATAAAATAGATAAGCTTGCTTCAGCCCTCAACCCCTTTTCCAGAAAAAAGTGCAAACTCAGCATTTTTCATTATTTGAAACAGTTATAGAAGTCACACCCTTAAAACTGAGGATGATTTGATGGAGAAAGGAAGGAAAAGAAAAATTTGGCATTAAAATAAACTGTATTCTGAATTAAGGCAAGAAATATGAGCAAAAGGGTTTATATTTCTGTACATACATGTACATAAACATTTTTCATAGAACATAGTAAACAACATTGCTATGTAGAATAAAAAGCAGTATTTCATAAAGTGGAGTGCCATTGTTATTAAAGTTAAGCAAATGAGTCAACCTTGTATGAACTTTTCTCCACTTACAAGTATGTATTTAGTTGTAAGTGGAGAAAAGTGTACTTGTACTTACTTGTAAGTACTTCTTGTAAGTACTCACTTGTAAGTGGAGAAAAGTGTATACAAGTTTGACTCATTTAGTAAGTACTAAAAGGTAAATTTAGTAAGTACTTACTTGTAAGTGGAAAAAAGTGTATACAAGTTTGACTCATTTAGTAAGTACTAAAAGGTAAATTTAGTAAGTACTTACTTGTAAGTGGAAAAAAGTGTATACAAGGTTGACTCATTTGCCTAATTTTAATAACATTGCTCTATTTTGCAATATTCCCTGCCACTACTAGTATGATCTGATCACTAGTTGTAGTTAATCCCTATCAGTATTCACTTAATTAAATCTCACTCTCACCATTCTCTTCATTCCCCTTCTACAGTATATCATCTTCATTATCATCCACACCAGGTGCATAGCGACAATGGATGTTAGTGATGTATTACATATCCTGGCAATTTGCATAATTTCTGTACTACATTAATCTTATTGGCATAATCTTTGCTGAAGAGTATGTTCTGAACAATCATCTTCCATGAATTGCTGTTAGTGTGCCATAACAGTCATGAAAAGTAGAGCGGGTGAATAAGGCTTGTTCATGCTGCACGCCAGTGGTTAAAGTGCTTTAAATTGAAATTACGTTATTTTTCCTGGCACTGAAGCTTAATTTCGTACCTTTAGCATCTTGTGATCATGCTAGATGACAACAAGCAACATTTTTGGTGATTAATACTGTAGTGCAAGTGGAAAGTACGTCAAGCAACTGAGAGCAGAGTATGTACATTGGTGATATACATCTGCACAAGCCAACACGAAGGAAAGCATGTTGTAGAGAGAGCGCTGCATTTCTCTTAAACCAAGTGCACCGAAAATGGAATCTGAGTGTTGTTCAATCAACAAACTGAAAGTGAGACACTTCCATCATTTAAATTTTACTGAAAAAGAAAACATAATTTAAACAGGACCCCCAAAACATTCTTTGTTTTAGGCATTTTAGTGATAAAGTGTATGAAAGTGAAGCATGACTCTATGGGTGCAGGACACTAAATACATTGTTTTGTCGGTCATGTCTTTTATTTTCAAAAGAGAATTCAGTTTGGACTACAGGAGGATATGGTGATTTGAACAACATATATAAAGCAGTATAAAAACACAAATATCCCTACAATCACATTATTCGTGAGAAAGACCTAAAAATGTTCAGTAAAATTAGGTAAGTAGAATTTTGTTTAAGTGACCAATATAGATTATAAATTGAGCAATATAACATGGAAGTTAGAAAAAATAGAGCAATACTGTCACATTTCATACAAGCTGTCTGCTTTTTGGGAAAACAAGGGCTTGTATTTTGTAGTCATATTGAGTGCTGAATCATCTAACATAGGGAATTTCATTGAATATATAAATGAACTAACGGAGTATGACATATCTCTCAAAGAGCACCTGCAAAAGTCCACTATATTTTATGCCACCTCGACAGATATACAGAGTGATTTGATTTCCAGCATCAGCACATTCATGATCAACAAAATTAGAAAATAAGTTTCTGAGGCATCCGTTGTCTCTCTAATATTAGATGAAACTTCTGATGTTATGCAGAATTCAGAATTGTTGATTATCTTCCACTATGTGACAACCGAAAGAACTGTAGGAGAAAGACTTGTTGTTTAAACTAAAGCATCTTATCTTTTTTCTTTCACTCAGATTATGATGATTATCATCATCATCATCATCATTATTATTTACCTTAGATTTCAAAGTGCATACCCTAATTCACATACCACACTATGCCACTGATTCAGACACTTAATAGAAGCTAAAGAAGCAATGTTTATGTATTGTTACTGCCAAAAGGTTGATAAATGTTTGCATAGTTGTACAACAGTGCCATGAGTTTTATTTCTGAATGGCTAGTTGTATTATTGCGATTGAGCACAGATTTTAACAGAAACACAAGAAGAATGTCAGGATGGCAAGTATAAGCCATAATCCGAGTTTTCAACATTTAAATTATGGCCAAAATTTCTGGCTGTTTTTAGGCCATCATAGGAATGAGGCACTCTTTCTGCAAGCCCCTGCTGATTGCTGATTGTTGATATGTTGATTGTTGTTACTTCATCATATTATATATTTTGAAGAAATTGTTCAAGTAGTGATTTACATATTTTGTCATAATTTTCAACTTTTACCAAATGTTATAAAATTAGTGTTCAGTCAGCACACATACATCCTGTAAGTCTATTGGGCTCTTTGAAAAAACACTTCCTCAATATCCTCTAAATTAACATTTCATAATGCATAAGGGCTCATGAACTTTGCTGCCAGTCAATACAGCACCTTTACTACCCAAAAGTAAAAGAAACAACCAGTGGCCTCTCATCCCTTCTATGAAAAGCAAGCTATGGAATTATACAAATAAATAGAAATATACAAGTAGATGCACTCCTCTTTGCACACAATTTGGCCCTCATAACACTTAAAGGGACCCATCTACAATACTCAATTTATAATTTATATCAAGTTGGTGAATTGTATGATTTGAAATTAATATTCATAAATCAAAAGCAATGGCAATTTGTGGAAAATATCCAGTCCATACTAAAATCTGCATATGAAACAAACTATTTGAAAGACAATGAATTTTCATATCTATGATATAATGAATCCAGATAAAATTCTTAAGTATACTAGAATCATAGAATTATAGGAGATAACAAAGAACATAATGAAAAGTATGTAATGAAAGTACAGCAGCATACATGACTACCGCTCTACAAAACTTTAACAGGACTGTTCTTGTGCTACAGTAGTGAAGCATAGATATTGATGAAAATAGGATATCAACAAATGAAATGATATTCATGCGATCAACAGCTGCTGCACACGATGGGACCATAAACACAATAAAGATGTACCAAAGGAGTTACAAGTTGTTCCTATAATTCAGTATATCCAACAGTATAAGAACAACTGGAAGAAGCATGTATACTGAATACAATCTAGAGATCCCTAAAGATGTGCTTAATTACTGCCCTAGAGAAAAACATTGTGTGGATTGCCCTACGAAATGATGGTTGGAAAATCCAGCTTTGAGCCCATGACAGGAGAAGAAGAAGAAGAACAACAACAACAACAAACAAGTACTCTTCTGTGGAAAATTTTCTTTCACAATACATGCTAGTCAAATGTGTAGCTTGTGTAGCTAGTCAATTGCTAACAACAAACTACTAGTCATTGCTGCATCTTTCTCAGCCTTGTTACCGCTGTTTCAGCAAACAGTCTTCACTATTGAGATTTAACTGTATTGGAACACCACAGTGAAGCGAAATAATTATTAATTTTTAGAAAGTGAAGCAGATGTGTAAAAATACGACTCATCCAAAAATTAATAGTCTTCACTATGTTTCATTCTCTCATACATATTGCAGCACTTCAATTAATGCATTTGGTATTTATAAATGTATACATTCTTATTATTATCTGGGTCAGAATACTCAGAAAGTATACTGAGTACAGATAGAATTTACAGAGTACACAAATAGTAGAGAAAGAGAGACACTGAGAGATAAACTTACTATTCTCATTTTTTATTTGTTTTCAGGACGTTTCTAAAATACACCAATTTATTTGGTATTCAAGAGATCACTCTTTCATGAGGTACAGGATTGTAGCTACAAGAACCTCAGAAAATGACATTGTTTTGATCAAGAATATATCAGGATGTCACAGTCCAGGTAAAAGCAGTTTTCATATTAGTTTAAATTCCAACTAATTCTCCATATAGTTTCCACAATACTTGAAACTACTGCTATAATTGGGCTTTAAAAGCATGTGAATTGAGATGAAAGCCATTGAGAATGCATTCTAGTTAGAGAAAATCTCTAGGAAATGTCTTATCCCAGCAACTTGAATTTTACTAAGATCTGAACTTAATAACTCCACAGCATGGACACCTTCTTGATCCCTGTTATTATCAGTGGAATACTGGAGTAAAAGAGATCAGAATTTTAAAATATAGAATATAGATTGAATGGTCACTTTATTTGACTATTTTTGAAAATGGTCATTTTATTTCTCAGATACAGAAGAACTATTTAGTCATTCTTTGAGTATGATGTATGACGTATGGGAAACTGCCATTTGGTCCTACTTAGTGTCAAGGATTTTTCATTTCATTTTGTCTATTTAATAACACTATTCTAAAAGTTATATTCATAATGATGTTGTTTACAGCAACAAGAGCAAGGAAAGATCAAACAGCTATTCATTATTTTTGTATGTTGTTTCGTCAGTATTTGAACAGGTTTCACTATGTAAAACTTGTAATACTTACATGAAAACTGTTGTAGGTATTTATATGTTTCTTTCTTTCCAAATAAAATTAGAGTTTTGGAGTTAAGCATAAGTTTTGCCTGTAAGTAGAAAGGAAAATTCATAACTTGCTTCCCTTATGACTGATTTTCCATAGAGCAACTACTTCAGTTTTATGATCCAGATAATTTCATTTTCTTCATTCCTAGCACCTGTTAAAAGACAGACCATCTGGGTATATTTTCGTAAATTTTCCAGTTTCTTAATTTACTGTACCTTTAGAATTTAAAATAATACTTATATTAAGTTAAGAACTCTTTGATTACAGCTATACTAAATTTACACTCCTAAACGTTTCAACTTGCCATGGTCACATAGAAAATATAAGTACTGAAGGATCTGATATCATGGTTGAATGGATAGGCAGACAGATATTTTGTCATCCTGAAAATCTTAAGATATATTAGGGTCTCATTTGATGTTAAATCACTGTTTCCCAGCATACCAGTTAATCAACTCCCACCGTTGATAGAAAAATGGCTCAAATCACTTGGAATGGCATCATCTGAAATTTCAGACTACATTGAACTAACCAAATTATACATAGAACAAAATTTCTTCCAGTTTCAAACAAAATATTATCACCAAACTTCAGGGTTAGCAATGGGCAACCCACTATCACCCTTCCTGGCCGATCTGTACATGAGTGCATTAGAAATAAGGATCAACAAAGGTTTCCCTTGGATGTTCAAACTCTGGCAACGATATGTAGATGACATCTTTGCAATAGTACCAAAAAAACACATCAGTGATGCACTAAAACTTTTAAATATCCAAGAAAAAAGCATCAAATTCACTGTAGAAATAGAAAAAGACGAGCATTTACCATTTTTGGATCTAAAAATAATGAGGAATAAAAACAGACTAAACTTTGGCATTTACAGAAAACCAACACAGACAGACAACTACATAAAAGCTAATGGCTACAACCCAAGATCCCACAAACAAGCAATCTTCAATAGTTTAGCACACAGACTGGTAAACATCCCTCTCACAGCAGAAGAATACAAAACAGAATACAACAAAATAATTGAAATAGCACAAAAAAATAACTTTCCCAAATCATTAGTGGACAAAAAAGTGAGCTTAGCAAAAAAGAAGAAGCTACTAAAGGAAACCACAACTCTCTCATCTACAGAAACTAATATGATTTTCAAAAAATTCACTTACCATCCATGGGCCTATGATAAATTCAAAAAAGTCTTCAAAAAACAAAATATTCAACTAGCACCAGTCAACCATTTCTCCTTAAGAAACCTAATTTGCTCAAACATCAAAGATGCCATTCCATCAAACAAAAAATCTGGTATATATCAAATTTAATGCAATGACTGTAGTCAAATTTATATTGGAAAAACAAAAAGAAATTTAGAAACAAGAGCAAAGGAACACTTTAGAAACATAAAATATAAACAATTAGAAAAATCAGCAGTTGCCACACATTTTTGGGAAAAAAACCACAACATAAATCCAGAACCAAAACTACTGAAACATACATCAGGAAAACAAGAACTATCCACATGGGAACATATCTACATTTCAAAAAATAGGAACAAAGTATTCAATTTCGACATCCCCCAGAAGGATTGGTTCAGCAAGTTCCTTGAGCCGCCACCAGAGGAGACCTGTGACAAGGTATCGTCAGCTACACCAACGAGAACCAGTCGAGAGCCGGCCGATGATAGAGGCAAAGCCTCTGAAACTAGTTCCGGAAAAATTTAAAAGTAAGTGTTGTCTAGTGTCTTTAATCGACTCTCTTTAAAGTTAATATATTAGGGTGCTTGCAGCTGATGTGGCATGCCCAAAGCAGTGTTTCAATTACATGAAATTGATAAGGTAATTTGTCTTTCTTAAGAACTAAAGCTTAACCCTTAGTTGGTAACATCCGTCTCTGAGACCGGCATACTATAGTTGGCACATGTGCTTTGCCAATTTTATCTGATATTCCAGCTATGCTTTATTTGTGAGTGAACGTTGTATTGCATGGATATCACTGCTTTACTTCAATGAAAGTATTGTTTTATGGTGGATATTAATGTTAAGGTATATAGAAATGAGAAAGAAAACATTTAATTATTTATAGATGGCTATTAGAGGAGCGATACCTCACGTACACAAAGAAGCAGAGAAATGGTGCAGTTAGCTTTAGATCAGTTCAGTGAGAAGGATTATGACTATCATTCAGAGGGTCCTTATGTTCCTGAAGAAGATCACATATCAGATTCAGACAATTACAGTGATTCAGAAATAAATATGAATGCTATTTTCAGCATATCTGAGAATGAGGAGGGCGGTGTTGACTCTGTTCAGAATAGGGAAACTGATGACACCAGAATTGACAGACTTTATCATGACAACATGAATTGTTTCACTTGGAGTTCCAGAGCAACCAATTTTGATACTAAGACACTGCAAAAGAATATAATAAAAAATAGATTGTCGATGTCCGGCTGAAGATAGAGGGAAGGCCTCAGAAACTGGTTCCGGGAAAATTTAAAAGTGAGTTATTAAATTTTAGATGAGTCGTATTTCTTACACATCTGCTTCACTTTCGTACCTATTTTGAGGACATGTTTCGCAAATCTTCGTTTGCATCTACGGCTCTTGTGCGACTGACGCTAGATCCAGCGGTGTGGGTAATTCTGGGGTTGTTGCTGCCATCTGTTGATTTAGTGATGAACTGAAATGTGGGATTCTCTTCTAGCGGGATTTCAAAGTTCATTAGTTGGTTTTTATGTTTTTCTATGTATATCCTCTCCCATATGACGAGTTCACTATGTTTTTGTACGTATTTTAGTAATTCTGTGCTATCTTCAATTTCATGATTTTCAGACCAGAAATGAGCTGCTATTGCGGACTTATCAATATTTTTGTATCTTAAGTGCCTGAAGTGTTCTTTCTTTCTAGTGCCTATGTTCCTTTTTGTCCTCCCTATGTAAATTTTTTCACAGTCTTTACACTTAATCTTGTAAATGCCTGACTTTTCCTCTGGTTTTATCTTATCAGTATTATTACTGTGAAGTAGGTTTTTAATGTTGTAATTGTTTTTTGGTGCCAATGTTATATTGTATTTCTTGAATATTTTTTGGAACTTTTTTGTGGCCCAGGGGTGGTAAGTAAATTTAGCAAATCTAATTTCTTGTTTTATTGGTGTGAGAGCTGTGATGTGTTTTAATTTCTTTTGAAGTTCCCACATTTCAGTTCATCACTAAATCAACAGATGGCAGCAACAACCCCAGAATTACCCACACCGCTGGATCTAGCGTCAGTCGCACAAGAGCCGTAGATGCAAACGAAGATTTGCGAAACATGTCCTCAAAATAGGTACGAAAGTGAAGCAGATGTGTAAGAAATACGACTCATCTAAAATTTAATAATTTTTCGCTTCACTGTGGTGTTCCAATACAGTTAAATCTCGATATATTAAAAGTGAGTGTTGTTTTGTGTTATTAATCGACTCCCAATTAATTTAATAGATTGTCTTCCTGGTTAGACCCTGCCAATCAATTAGGAAATGATCCAGAACCAGAAGAAATATGGCACTTTGATAGATATAGTCAACATGAAAAATCCAATGTCATGGCCGGGATTTGAACTACGGATCGCCTGGTTCCTGTCCAGTCCCTCTATGCCATGGCTGAGATTTTAACCAGGAGGTCCCTGGTTCAAATTCTGGCCATGGCATTGAATTTTTCATGTTGACTCAATCAAAAACCTTAGCCTTTATACGGCTAGTGTGAAGAAATGATTAATTTCCATCAATTAACTAAAATATGGCACTTGTTTTTCAACACTAAGATTCTGAATGAGATTGTCAAGCATACCAGCTGAAAACTACAACTGATAAGGAATAAATTACAGAATCCTTCCCCCTACAATTATAAAGATGCAGACAAAACTGAAATCGAGGCACTGATTGGTTTGATGGTTCTGTGTTCCATTTTCAAATATGGACGTGAAAATTTGTCATCACATTTTGCAAATGACTGTACTGGACGTTCCATTTTTCATGCAACCATGTCTCTGAAATGATGTGAGGTTTTACTGGTGGCTCCCAGATTTGATGATGCCTCTACCTGTGAACAAAGGAATAGAGATGGTCCTGCAGCAGCTGTGTCCAACATTTTCAACATCTTTATTTCTGTCAGAAGGTATATTCCATTGGAGCTCATGCATGTGTTGATGAAAGTCTGATCCCATTCAAAGGCTGATGCTGATTCAAAATATTTATGGCCAAGAAACCTGCTAAATATTGCATAAAGGTCATTCGCCTCACAGATGCACATTCATCATAATTATATCCTAATAATTATTTCACATCACAATTATATTTATGTGGGGAAAGACAGCGATGGAGCAATACTTCTGAGGAAGAGAAAAAGTTCCAAAAGCCAATTCAATGTGTGATTCATCTTTCAAAATGTATATATGGAACAAATAGGAATATCACAGCAGACAATTGGTTTTCCTCTGTTGAACTGTGTAAGGAGCTGCTGAAAAACAAGTTGACATATCCAACAAAAGAGAAATTCCACAAGAGTTTCTTCCCAACCAAAAAAAGGAAGTGATCTCCAGTATTTATGGATTTAGCAAAGACCTTACACTATTGTATTTTGTTAAAAAGAAGTCTAAGGCTGTTATAGTGCATATATCAATGAAAAAAGCAACAAACCAAAATTATCAGTTTCTATAAAGCCACAAAATCTGGCATAGATGTTCTAGACATGAAGTGTAGTAACAACTCGGCTAACTGAAGAATGAGAAGATGGCCACTCACAGTATTTTACTTTCTAGTATCAGTGAGCTGTGCTAATGCCTATGTTATATATTTCCACAAAGGTAAGTATCAAGATTTGGGTTCATGAAGAGAATAGGAATAATAGGAATAAATTTAAAGAGAATAGGAATAGATTCCTACTTTATGGATGACCTCAGGAAAATCATTTCAGATATTCTGGGTGAAGAGCAAAGAGATGGTGCTCCAGCAAAAAGAGAAAGAAGCGACGAGTTAGAAAATAGAAAAAACTGTTATTATTGTCCCTACATGCTGAACAGAATGATGGCATACAAGTGTGTGAAGTGTGATAAACCCAATTGCTTACAGTGTTCCATGAAAATATGTAAAATATTTGTAGAAGGTATAATTTTTAACCTTATTTGCATATAGGTCAAGATATCTGTCAAAACAAATGTTAGCTTTAGAGGCTATTTTATTTAAAACAAAATTATATAATTTTGTGAATTTAATAGAACTATAATTATCTTTAGAAACTATTTAATATGATAGACCAACATTTAATTTTGTATTTTTTATATATTTAATAGTAAAATATTTTAAATGGAATAAAAATATTAGTACTAATATTTCCTTAAAGTTATTTATTTTCTATACTAAGGTGGACCTAAGGCACAAAATTTGATAATCTCAGTCTCAAAGACTGATGTTACCATAAGTGCCAATTTTTCACATGTTACCAATTAAGGGTTAATTTGGGGTTTCCTGAAAGAAGTACATTTTGCCATCAAAATTTTGAGCGCCAGTTTATGTCTCTTGTAGAACTGCCTGGTTAAGATAGTTTACAGATATGCCACTATGTGACTGGATTAATTATTTTGCAGGAAATGTATTATCATTGCTGGAACCAAGCTCTTTAGTTGCTATAATAACTTAACGTTTTCTTAGCCCTATTTCTTTGTGTCCAAGAAACTGACATTTGAAGGTGATTAAGTGGCACACCGTTCAGCAGTACATTTAACATTTTTGCTCCCTTAGGTACAGAATATAATATTGTGTGTCCCATTTCCAGAACATAATACTGTAGTACATTCAGTGAAAGTTGGAGTCAAGTTGAACACTCTTAATAGTTTTACTAACCTATCTACTATGCAGAACATGTATCATGAGATGAGTTCACTTCATCAGCTGCACATAATGAGGCCTTTAGAGGTGCTCAGGCTCCCTACATATTGCTTGTCTTAAGCTTGGCTTCCACACTTAATAGTTTCAATAGAATATGTTGACATGATTTTCAGTAAGGCTTCAGCTCGGTTTTCAGATTTGTGTCCTGCAATGTTAGTTTAATATTATAACACGTTTAGGTTCTAGAAGCCTTAAAATAGGTCTCAGTAATCAAAATAAGCATTTTAGGCACAGTAAAACTCCTTCCATAAAGTTTGTTTTGTATCAAATGTGAAGATGCTAAACTAATTTTAGTTTTCCATTTATAAGAGCAATCAATGAAACTGTTTGTAGGCAAATATTGAAAATTTTAGTTTATTTATGCATATAAAAATAGGTATTTAGTCTAATATCTGAGGCTATAGTATTATCTGTATATACCATAGTTGCACTACCTTCACATCACTTTTCTTTCTTTTTTTATACCGCCTTCGGTGCCATATGTAATGTGTAGCATTTCATTTTTTCACATCACTTTTGAAACAATTTTGGTTGTAAGTGCTGCTAATCCTAAACATTTAATACGTAATGCACACAATTACGATTCACCAGTTCGTCCGTTACAATTTCACTTGCACTCGTAATTACGTACAATCTTCCAATGCTCTCACACAGTCTTCTCGTCGTACACTAGCACTGCATTCTTACACCAAGAACTGACTGACTGACTAACTCGACGTGCTGCTTATATAGGGCCAGCGGGTCGATCGGAAGGTTCCAGATTAGAGGAAATATCCTGTAAGTTTGAGAACACAGGTGGAACAGAAAGAGACGGCGCCTTGATGTTTTTTGTCCCAGCCATCCCTTCTTAACGCTATAAGACAAACGAGGGGGCGGGGCGAACACCGACCCGTCTGCTGCTCGCCCAGTCTATAGGGTGTTCCGACGCTCGGGTGACACTGCTCCCTCCTCATAGCTGGTCGTCCCGAACAGCACCATCGTAGAGTGCCAGGCGGTCCAGGTGTACCACCAGCATTTGCTCGGAGTCTCAGTCAGAAGTAGCGCTGCCGTAGTTTGTGAATCATTCGGTTCGCTCCCAGGTGTCCTCCTGAAGTACCGGCGTGCACTTCCTCCAAGACTTCCGGGACCTTACTCCGGGGAAGCACCAACTGTTCTCTCTGCGCCTTCCCATCGGGTGACTCCCATACCCGGAACAGCACGCCCTCTCTGGTCTTCAGCGAGTCCAATAGGGCCCAGTACGACTTGTAGGTGGCGCCCCTTGGTGCGATGTCCTCCCAGGTTGGTCTTGTCCCTGCCTCCACTTCCCTCAAGAGTGGCCCCAAGTCTGCGTCCGCCAGCTGCTCCCTCCTCAGGCCTGCGCTATCCCAGCCGTCCGCAGGCACTGCCACAACTACTCGGACTGCTGCGGCACGCTCCTTCTCTTCCACTCTTGTGCACTGGGCGCACTCTACTGGACAGGGTCTTCGGGACATGGCGTCTGCGTTACCGTGGCTCTTCCCTCTACGATGTTCCGAGGTGAAGTCGTACTCCTGCAGCCTCTGGACCCAACGTGCTGTCTGGCCTTCCAGGTTCCTAAAGCTCAATAGCCAGGTTAGGGCGGAATGGTCAGTCCTCAGGTGGAATGGCTGACCGTACAGGTACTTGTGAAAGTGCTCCAATGTCTTTACTACCGCCAGTGACTCCCGTCGGGTGACGCAGTAGTTCTTCTCTGCCTTGGATAGCGTCTTGCTGTAGTAGGCTATCACCCGCTCATGGCCGTCCTGGATCTGCGATAGGACACCTCCAATGCAATGGTCGCTGGCGTCTGTGTACACAATGAAGGCGCCAGCCGGCTGTGGGAAACCCAAAACTGGAGCACTGCATAGGGTCTCCTTTAGGTGCTGGAAAGCGTTTTCGGCGTCCTCCGTCCACACATAAGGCCGGTGTTCCTCTGTCAGGCGGGTGAGGGGTTTAGCGATGCTGGAGAACCCCTTTATGAAGCGGCGGTAATAGCTGCACAGCCCCAGGAAACTGCGCAACTCTTTCTTATCCCTTGGGAGAGGCCAATCTCTCACGGCCTTTGTCTTCTCCGGGTCTATGGCCACTCCGGTTGCTGAGACTATGTGGCCCAAGTAGTTAACTTCCTTGCGGAAGAGCTGGCACTTCTTCGCGTTCAGCTTCAAGTTGGTCGCTTGCACTCTCTGTAGCACCTTACTCAGATTCTCGAGGTGATTTTCAAAAGTCTTCCCGACGATGATGATGTCGTCCAGGTATAGCAGGCAGGCATCGTAAGTCAGCCCTCTCATCACTGACTCCATGAGGCGTTGGAAGGTAGCTGGTGCGTTGCAGAGGCCAAAGGGCATAACCGTGAACTGCCAGAGCCCTTGGCCCGTCGAGAATGCGGTCTTCTCCTTGTCTCGTGGGTCTAGAGCTACCTGCCAGTAGCCCGACTTCAGGTCCAGGGTCGAGAACCACTGTGCACCAGCTAGCGTGTCCAGGGTGTCGTCAATCCGGGGTAAGGGAAAACAGTCCTTCCGGGTGACAGCATTCAGCTTTCTGTAGTCTACGCAGAAGCGCAGCTCGCCGTTCTTCTTCGTCACCAAGACTACAGGGGAACACCAAGGGCTGTCAGACTCTTCAATCACTCCCCTGGATCTCATGTCCTCCAGCATGTCTCGTACCGCCCCTTGCTTCGCCAGCGGAACGCGTCTATGTGGTTGCCGAATAGGCCGGGCGTCTCCGGTGTCGATGCGGTGAAGCACTTTGTCCGTGCGGCCGTAGTCATTATCACCTTGGCTGAAGACGCGCTGATACCGTCTTAGCAGTTGTCGAACCTTCTCCAGCTGTTCTGTGGTCAGGTGGTCGGCCGCCCTCTCCACCAAGCCTTCTAGCCGGGGCCCCAGGTGTTGCTTCGGCGCCGGCTCTTGTGTCTCGTCGATAGCTGTTACGCTCACCACGGGCTCGCACATTCCCAACTCCGTCCCGGCCTGGACGTCGTGATCGGCGTCCGTAGGATTTAGCAGTCTCACGGACACCTCCTCTCGGCACGGCAGCAATGCCCTGGCTACACACAGTCCGTTTACAGGCGTCTTCTGGTCCAGCATCATGTTCCTGGTTCTCTGGCCCTCCAGTCGCACCGTCACCACCACCTCGCTCCTCGCGGGGACAACCACGTCTTCGTCCAAGACGACCCTGCAAATTCCAAGGCGCTCTTCAGGTTGACGGAGTATAACCTCTTCTCCGTTAAGCCGCAGGACCTTCTTGCCGACGTCGACCGTCGCCTCATGGCTCCTGAGGGCATCCAGTCCCAGAATCACCTCCTCAGCCACCTTCGCGACGAACACCCACAGACGCACGGCACTCCGTCCCAAGTTCAGCTCCAGCAGGGCCTCCTTCTCCACAGGCAAGGTGTCGCCCGATGCCGTGACAAGCTGGTATGGTCGGCTTGGCTTTCTTGTCGGCAAACCCTTCGCCACGTCAGGTCTGATGATGGTCACGGCCGCCCCGGTGTCCACCAGCACGCGGCACGGCTTCCCTCTTACCCAACCGTCCGCGATGAGGCTGTCATCCATACGCCAGCTGACGGCGCGCAGTGTCACTCGAGGGGATGGTGGTGATGGCGCCGACGTGCCCCTCTCCACGACTGCCCTTACTCGTTTTCCGGCTGCTCTTCCTGGTGTGGGCAGTCTCTCTGCAGGTGTCCGGGCTGTCCACACCCCCAACACAGGCCACTAGGTGTTCGCCGGCGTCCCTCAGCTGGTCTTCTGTCTCCGGCGTAGCGGACACTCCTCGTTCTCGACGTCGGGATGGATGTTATTTTGGCCGCCTCCATCCTTAATGCCGCTGTCAGCGCCTCATGGATGGTTTTATATTCGCCGAGCATTAGGCGCTGACGAATCTCCGTGTCCCGTACCCCGTCGACTAAATTGTAGGCGGCTTCCCGGTATACGAACTCCAGTGGCAGGTCAACCAAGGCCTTGCTAGCCAGCTGCTCGATGGCTAGTGCGAACTCCTGCAGCGTCTCCCCCGGCTGCTGCGACCTTGCCTTTAGCTGGCTTCGGTATGCTGCGGCTAAGCGGTGGTTCCCGAAGCGATTCTCCAGGGCCTCCCAGATGTCCTTGGGCGCCGCCGTCGTCTGCACCGCGTTTAGGACTTCCGCGGCTCTTCCCTGGAGGCTGGCTATTAACTGTGTGGCCTCCTCCTCCTAAACCATCCATTGTGCCAGGCCACTGTGTCGAACTGGCGGCGGAAGACCTCAAACGTTGACGCGCCGTCATACTTGGGAGGTTTGACGCGCGCAGATATTGTGTCGCGTCCCGGTGCGTCGGCCTTCAAATCCTTCAGCTTCCTGCCGACGACGTCCTCCACCATGGCGTTCAGGGACTTCACGCTGCTGTCGGCTTTTCCTTCCAGCTCATTAACGCGGCTCGCCAGGTCTTCGACGCGCTCGCCTAACTCTGTGACGTCCTCTTTTACGCCGGCCAACTGTTCTTCAAACTTTGCGGCGAGAGCCTCGTTCGCCGCCTTCATTTCCGTGGCCAGACTGCCGTTCGCTGCTCTCATTTCTGTGGTTAACTCGGCCTTCATTTCTTCCATCTTCTCGGTGATGTTGTCGTTGGCCGTCTTCATTTGTTTCAGTTCCGCGGCCAGGTTGTCATTTGTAGTCTCCAGCTTCGCGGCCAGGCTGTTATTTGCCGCTTCTGTTTTTGCAGCGAGGTTTTCATTTGCCATCTTCATTTCTTTCAGTTCCGCTAAAATCTTTTCTAATGCTGCCTCCATTGTGTTATGTCGCACTTCTGACACCAATTGTGACTTGTGGGTTCGTGAAATGAAAAGTCCAATTTCACCACTCAAAAATGTTCTTTATTTCCACCGACTTACAGTTACACTCTTGCCAATTACACAGAATTACGTAATGCACACAATTACGATTCACCAGTTCGTCCGTTACAATTTCACTTGCACTCGTAATTACGTACAATCTTCCGATGCTCTCACACAGTCTTCTCGTCGTACACTAGCACTGCATTCTTACACCAAGAACTGACTGACTGACTGACTAACTCGACGTGCTGCTTATATAGGGCCAGCGGGTCGATCGGAAGGTCCCAGATTAGAGGAAATATCCTGTAAGTTCGAGAACACAGGTGGAACAGAAAGAGACGGCGCCGTGATGTTTTTTGTCCCAGCCATCCCTTCTTAACGCTATAAGACAAACGAGGGGGTGGGGCGAACACCGACCCGTCTGCTGCTCGCCCAGTCTATAGGGTGTTCCGACGCTCGGGTGACAATATAAATCACAGAGAATAATTATGTTGCACTATAAATTATATAAAGCCATTTAATTACTTCCCATGCCATTCTTTGTCAGGTCTGTGACTACAACTAAGTGGTTGTGCTGAAGCTAATTTTAAAAACCAGACTTTAATATCATATTTATTAGGAATTCTTGTAGCAAATCTCTTCCGCTTTGCTTTTGAACTTTTTCTATTAACTGATTTTGGATCTTTGAGTACAAAGTATAAAAATTAATTCAACACAGTTTATTCATGTATTGCTTTTTCTTTAGGCTATGCCAGCATCACAACAATTAACAAACAAGGATCATGTGAAGTCCAGGGAAGAAGTAATGCTCTTGGGTTGCCTCTTCAGTCCAGTGAAAATGTAGTAGTGAGTAAGTGTGTAGAAAAAAGCCACCAGTATGTTAACTTCAAATTAATCTATAGATTGGTATAATAGATCTGCAGTCATGCTTTTCTGAAATGAATCATTTTCCTCAGATAGACAGTTTTATAAATTCCTTGAATCTGACATTGTATTTATTTATACTGTGATATGTAACTCATCAGAATATTGATTTAACATCAGCTTTGAAAGGTTTATGCAAAAATGGCTATAGAAATATAAAGTTAAAATTAAAGTATTAAAATACAATTATGATTACTATCCAAATATAATATTATTATTCTATTTGCAAATTAGGTGAAAATTAAGAAATTCATCAACTGCATAAGGAAAGTGGTTGAACAAATATGTTACCAGGTTGGGTTTAAATTAAGTTTGGAACTAGAGTGCACTATTCCATTCTGACACATTTCATATTTACTCTCACTACACGTATTTTTGCATTATGAGGGAGAGGGATATCATGGTTATGGATTTATTTCCATGTACTAGGAATTTTCAAACCAATATAACAATACAAATATTACATTGTTTTCTGTAATTACAATACAGGCTTATTTCAATATGCTCAGAATATTTTAGTGGATAAAAATTACAATATACAGCAAATTCTATACTTACACCAAGATATTATAAGGAAAAGTGATACTAATCAGGGGATTAAGAATCAAAGCACAAAATAAAACGTCAATAAATAAGGCCATTTTTAAATACACATGTTTGAAAATTAATGGTACAAAGTAGAGGAAGGCATGCAAGGAGTGAAACATAAAGTTCCAGGAATTAGGAGGAACACTATATTCTGATCCTTGGCAATCCTGAATGTTGTAGGTGCCATCTGACATTTTCAATGGAAAGTTTGACACTCTTGACCATAATCTACTTCAGACATGTCAATAGAGCAGCATATGTTTTGTTTACATTAACTTGAAAATTGTGTCTGAACAAAAATATATAATTAAAAAAGTATGCTGATATGGCTGATTTTTCCTTCTTTTTTATACTTTATACATAAAATGTGTTATATTAGTCATGTGCAAGAACACATATTCTGATAGCCTTCTCACCACTGCAACGATTTTGAACAAATTAAGCTTTGTATAGATAACCCTTGACACAAGGCAAAGTTTAAATAATAATTATACTATATGTTTCTCTATCATGTTCCAAAATATTATGTTTCTGATGGTATTTACCCACAGTTAACATGTTCATGAAAATCTAGTAATAATTCATATATTTTGTTTACCTCCAAAACTTCTTAAAGGGACTTTATTTTTAATTTTTTTTTTAATTTACGTCCTCCAACATTTAGTTATATCAGACGAATCAGATGATGAATGAAATGGGTGAAATGATGCTCCTATGAGTCCGGGGTCTATGGAGCTTAGAGTTAACTGACATTCCTCTTTCACGGTAAGGGAAACCCTGGGAAAAACCTTATCCAGGTAACTCACCCTGACAGAGATTCAAACTCGGGACCCCTTGAATGTGAGGCATCACGCTACCATCTGTGCTACCGAGGTGGGCTTAAAGGGAGATGGATGTGTACTTGCACCCATAAGGATATTCTTCATTATTTTAGTTAATTGATGGAAATCAATCATTTCTGCACACTAGCCGTATATAGGCTAAGGTTTTTGATAGATAGGGTCAACATGAATAATTCAATACCATGGCCAGGATTTAAACCACGGACCTCCTGGATTTCCAGGAGGTTCAAATCCCGGCCGTGGCATTGAATTTTTCATGTTGACTGTATCACAAAACCTTAGCCTATATATGGCTAGTGTGAGGAAATGATTAATTTTCATCAATTAACTAAAATAATAAGAGTTAAATGATGAAACCTGGGACTCAAGTACTTACGATAGTAAGTTGCCACAAATGGTGTATCTTGAATGTGTGAGACCCTAGTAGTTTACCGGGGAAATATACAAGTCAAATGGAGAATTTAATGTTGTGACGGCAAGTTGGCCATGGTAGCTCAATGGGCTAGAGCAACTGCATGGAAACCAGGAAATCTATGGTTCAAATCCCAGCCATGGCGTTGAATTTTTCATGTTGACTCTATCTAACATTCTTCATTATTTTGTAATTTTGAACCTGGTGCATTGAAAGTTGGTGTAGTAATTTAAAACATATATGCCTCCTTTTTCTATTTTTTTTAATTTTTATTACCAAGCTTTATGTTTGTAATTTCCATATTTTTAAAATTAATGTACTTAACACTTTATTATTGCAAAGTTACTATTTGTGTTTTCTTGTAGTCTTGCAAAGAGAGCAGAATTTTAAACCCATCATATGATGATCATTTTCTTAAGACATTTGACTATTACTTAGCATAGGGGACTGTGTAGAAAACTAAGTGCTTGCGAGAACAGCATCTGAAAATGGATAAAGAAGATTAAGTAAATGTAACACATTAGAGTTCTAATAAAATTATACAAATGTTTACTTAAAATTCAATTTTACAACAATACTTGTGAATATACACTTTGTTTAAGATGAGAAATATGAGAAAAGTTGCAAATTTGCTGACATGCACTCACATAAGGAATGCTTGTCATTATATGACTTATTCTATTTCACTGAGCAAAATAAGCTGAAAAACCAAACATTGAACTTTGGACCATATTTGCCTAATTGTCACTGATTGTACCCTTAATGGTTAAAGAAAATTCATTCAGTTGCACATTATAGTTACCGTTATTGAGCAGCAGTATCTTTTAGCTCCAATACACAATAGTTCACCAAGTTTTATGCAGCTGATGCAGTATCACAAGTAATGGATGTTTGCAAATATTTTTCAGGCCCCAATTTGGGTAGCAAGCTTTCCGAGTGCTATGCAGGAGTTATATGCAACTGGACATCCACCAACTGGATCAGAAGAATTTCACCATATGCTCCTTTATATAGCCCCAGTAAGTGTTTCATATAAGCATCTATAGAGTGAATACTTGTATAAATTCTTGTATTCTGAATAAATAATTCCATGAAATTGTATTTCAAACAATGAAAAAGCTTATTTGATTCCCTGACTCAGAAGAATTAAATTATTTCAGCATCTGCCACTGAAAGTTTCCATAATTTTCATAATTTGTCACCTTTATTTCATAGTTTTCTTATACTTGCTTATAGTCCTATCCCTATTGGTAAGTTAAACTATTTTTGCCTCTAGATTTTCCTAAATAATGAATTAGCCTATTTTAAATAAAGTCTCTAGAAATGTATTTTTAAAAAATAAAATAATGTATAATTTTCACTTGAGTATTTACAGGACTCCCAACTCAGTAGCTAGAGAAAATAGATGTAGCATTTCTCTGTGATTATGCATCCTCCAAGTACCTGCTTACTTAGGTATATTTTCAGGCTAAAACAGTTTTGCTGTACAGAACAGCAAAGCTAAAATTCATTAATGTGCTCATTGCCTAGGTTCCTCATAACCATAAAAAATTTTCTCCTTACAAATTCATAATTCCTCCATCATAAAATATGGTAGGTGCATATTTAAAATGATAAATTTTAGAGCAAATGCTATAATAGTTCTAATAACATAAAATTGATAATCACAAGATATAAAATTTGCCAAAATAATTACTGACCTTTAATAATTCACCATTCATATTCATTTTTGTGATCAGTGGAAGTACAGAACTAAATCCTTAGCTGGAGAGTGACTTCTATCCCAAGCTCTTGTATCACAATAGCTACTGTGATTTAACAGTGACGTCAACAGACTTTCTCCAGCTGAGGTTGAATACCTCCTAAACTGATTCAAATACCAACTTAAGTGAGGGTAAGAAATGTCCAATGCACTCCTAAAGTTACCAACATTAATAAAAGTTTACATTTTTTGCAGATTAGCACAAACAAAATCACTAGTCATAAGGGATTTGAAGTTCAAGACTTTTAATTAATTCCTTGGGTAACACTCAAAACAAATCAGTAAATGAAATCTGAGACATCAAGATTCAGATCCCTCTAGTTTACTTGATGCAGAATGACTATTATGTTTCATGCAACTGGGATCAAAGTGTATTACAAGAGCACTTTAGATTCTTCTAAGTAGGCAATGTTTTAAGTTGAAGTTTGATCGCCAAAATACTCAATACACTTTTTCTGAAAGTTACCACTGTTTTGACCCTGACTATTATACAGTGTTTTCTACTCATCATGTTATTATTATTTATAGTATTCCAGACTTACACAACTGTACTAAAGTTATTATAACCTTCAGATACTCCACTACAGTTTCGGCATGTTTAAGCAACTGGTACCATTTTCTTTTAACATTCCTCAGAACTCTTAATATTTTCATTTGTTTTGTTTTATTAAAATTTGTCTTTGTCAAAAATACTTTTTGTAAAAGAATTATTCCCTCTAGCTGTCTGTTTCTGATAAATGAACAAAGTATGATTTATATCCTATGTTTACCTATGTAGAGGTTAAATTTCCATTTAGGTCAGAAAACAAAAAGAATTCCCAGAAGGCTGGAAGGTAAGTATGATAGTGCCCATATATAAAGTGAAGGGTAGGAGGGAGGGCGAAACCAAAAAATTACAGCGGGTTAAGTCTGTTTCTGGTGATAGGAAAAGTGTACACAGAGATATTGGCAAATAGACTAAGAGATTGGGTGGAAGAGGTGGGGGCAATTTCAGAGTTCCAAGCAGGTTTTAGAAAAGGAAGATAAGCAATAGATAATGTACTTATAATAAGAGCCATAATAGACAAGTATATAAGCGAGAAGAGGGGAATGGTGTACATGTTCTTTTCAGACTTTGAAAATGCATTTGATACAATAAATATCCATATAATATCTTGAAATATACGAGTCAAATGGGGAATTTAATGTCATGACAGCAAGTTGGCCATGGTAGCTCAATGGGTAAGAGTGACTGGACGGAAACTGGGAGATCCATGGTTCAAATCTCGGCCATGGCATTGAATTTTTCATTTTGACTCTATCGAAAACCTTAGTCTATATGCGGCTAGTATGAAGAAATATCAATTTCCATCAATTAACTAAAATAATAAGAGAAGCCTAGGTTTATAAATTGAGAAGGAAAGGGGTAATTAAGAGTTCTGCAGAAGAAATCAAACGGATATATGAAGATGAAACATTTTTTTAAGATGTGATAATACTAGAGTGACTGAGATGAGGGAACAAAGTTTATGTTTGAGACAGGGATGTAAATTGAGTCCCATTTTATTTAACCTATTTATAGATGATATATTAGAAAAAGAAAGGGAGGAAAACTCAAACTGTCCCGTAATAAAGAATAAAGTGATACCGTTACTAAAATTAGGCAAGTGAGTCAACCTTGTATATACTTTTCTCCACTTACAAGTTTTTTATGAAGACTAGTTTCTGGGGACTTCTCCCCTATCGTCAGTTCTGTGGGGAGAAGTCCCCAGAAACTAGTCTTCATAAAAAACTTGTAAGTGGAGAAAAGTATATACAAGGTTGACTCACTTGCCTAATTTTAGTAACAATGGCACTCCACTTTCTGAAATACTTCTTTTTATTCTATATAAAGTGATACCGGTTTACTATATGCAGATGATCTAATGGTAGGAGCATTTACTATAATAGGTTTACAGAAAGGAATTAATGGAGTCCAAATTAGTATTTAAAAGAAGGAATAAATTAAGAAAAGATTAAAAATGGTATCTATGTGGGTTAGAGTTTGGGTTGTCAAGGAGTATAATTATCTCAGGGTGAGAATGAACATTAATGGTGAATGGGTGGCACTAGGTAGGAAGATAGACGCTAATGACAGGCTTGAAAGTGTGTAAATAAAATTTGGAAATCTCAACCAAATGGCTCAAGGGAGTGTATGAGGCAGTAGTGGAATCTAAATGATATATGCTGCAGAAATACGAGTGGGAAAAAATTGAGTGACAAAGTAAATCAGAGGCATGTTCTCTAAATAAGATCTAGGGCTATGATGCTTGGCACCAGGAGAAGTTGCTTTAGTTGAGTTAGGCAGGCCAAAAAGGAAAGGAATAATAATGGAAAAGTTCTTGAGATTTTGGTATAGATGTGTGATGAAAGAAGAGAAAGAGATTTTGAGATTATGCATTAACCAGCAAAAAAGGTATGAAAAATAAGAGCCGTTGGTGGATAGGGGTAGAAGTAAAAATGAGAAAAATGTGAATGGGAGGCATTTGGGAGAAGGATAATGGAAGATAGTGAAAAATAGGTTAGAGAGCATAGGAAGACGAGAGATATGGGGGAGCTTGCAAAGTAAACAAATTTGTGGGATTGTATAGATAGAACAGCAGTGGCCACGAGTCTCGCGAGCCACATGTGGCTCTTGACACCAAGCTTAAACTAATGATAATTAGTGTAATTAATGAAAACTAACAACACCTCGCACTGTTATTAGGATATTTTAAATAATTTTTAAAAAAATATAAGCGAGTGCTCAGCAGTAAGTTTGGCTCTGGATGAGTCTGCTGATAGCAAAAATAAACCCAACTGGTCAAGTGAGATATGTATCAAAGGACTTGGATATATGGAAGAACTCTAAGACCTGGTAACCTTGAAGGATACTACTCGTAGTTGTGACATTAAAGAAGCCCTGGATGGTGTTTTACAGAAAAGCTCAGTGCCTATTGGTAATTTTGTCAGCATTGCTACCGATGGTGCACCTTCTATGAGTAGCAAAAAACAAGGGCTTCGTGTGCTTTTAAATGCTGACACATCATTTCCTGATTTCCTACCTGCACATATAATACAGGTACATATTTTCAATACCTGCATATTATGCCGGTAGTTCTAAACATTGGCCATGGTAGCTCAATGGGTTAGAGCGACTGGACGGAAGTCAGGAGATCCGTGGTTCAAATCCTGGCCATGACATTGCATTTTTCATGTTGACTCTATCTATCAAAAAAACTTAGCCATATACGGCTAGTGTGAAGAAATGATTAATTTCCATCAGTTAACTAAAATAATAAGAGTAAAATGATGAAGCCTGGGACTCAAGTACTTACAATTGTAAGTCGCCACAAACAGTGTATCTTGGATGTGAGAGCCCCTAGTGGTCTACCAGGGAAATATGAGTCAAATGGAGAATTTAATGTCAGGATGGCATGTTGGCCATGGTAGCTCAATGGGTTAGAGCGACTGGATGAAAACCAGGAGATCCGTGGTTCAAATCCCGGCCATGGCACTGAATTTTTCATGTTGACTCTATCAAAAAACCTTAGCCTATATATGGCTAGTGTGAAGAAATGATTAATTGCAATCAATTAACTAAAATTATAAACTATACTTGCTCAAGTGCCAAAACACATTGACAGTTGAAATCTTGTATGGAAGATATGAAGATTGAAGAGCTTCCTAATGATGTATCTTGGTATTGCTTAGCAAGATGGTTATCAGTAAGCAATGTTCTTGCCAGATTTTTTAATTATTTGATCCAATCAAGCTGTTTATGGAAGAAAAAGGCAAATCTTTCCCTGAACTAAATGACTCCCAGTGGTTGTTAGATTTGGCTTTTTTACAAGATGTGGTGCAGCATTTGCATACACTAAACATATCTTTACATGGAAGAGAAAAACCTATTTCTGATTTGGCTTACATTGTCTTTAGCTTTCATGGCAAGTTAAAGCTTTTAGGGAAGGACCTTCAGACATTTGTTCAGTTCAAATGTATGAAGTAAATTATTGAAGGCATTCCTGATGTTCAGGTGGAAACTGAAGATTACCTGAGCAACATGTCTGGCCTTGCTGAAGTAATCAATAGAGATTTAAAGATTTGAGATTACTTAAACTCTCATATTCATTCTTGAAAAATACCTCTGTTGTTGATTTTGTGGGCAAAGGCTGTCCTGTTTCATCACCAGTAACAAAGGATACAACAGCTGTAGTTGGAGTTGTATAACCGCAAGCAGACAAAACACTAAAAGGACTCAAATGAAGTTTCATTTCCACCATAGAATTTTGGAAGAATGTTTCAGAAGAAAAATACCCGCTAACAAGAGAGTGTGTTAGGAGACTTATTTCAATATTTCAGATCACTTATATGTGTGAATCAGTATACTCAATGCTTAAATTAATTAATCTAAATGTCGGTCTGAAGTAAGTGATGAACATTTCAGTGATTGTGCTTATGAATTATCATCCAGAATTCAAGAAACTAATAGCGAAGATGAACACTCGAAAAAGCACTTCTCAAAAGTAAAATCTCATTCCTTCATGCATACCTGAGCAATAATGTTCTGTGAAGAGCAAAAAATAAATGTTCCTCCTTTTGCTATAAAATGAAAAATGTGTCTTAATTTTATGAACATCTCTTACAGTGTGGCTCACTTCAAATTAGCTTCATAAATTTGCAGCTCCAAAATTAAGGTTAGTGACCACCCCTGATGTAGATTAATAAAAATGGAGTGGGGAATAGAGGAATACATGGATCATTGGAGGAAAGAGAAGGCTCGCATGGATGAGGACAGTAACACTGTTTCTGAAGAGGCTAAGGGGGAAGATAAAAGGGGTGTATGAACTATGTGGGGGAGAAGAGAGTATGGAGCATTATATGATGGAGTGCAGGCAAATAATGGAGGGGAGAAATAAGGTATGGGAGAAAAATGCGATATAATGGACAAAAAAAGTAAAAGTCAAGAAAATACTGTTACCCAATCGGCGAACTTGCGGTCGTCTGTGGGAGGGGAGGCCGGTGGAGGGGAGCGTGTGGTTTTGGGGCCGCAGCCTCGCCGGTAAGCTGGCGCCTGCGGAGGCATGATAGGGTGGAGAGAGGGGAAACAACGGTGGTGGCTGAATCTTCGTTTCCAACTCCTCCTGCCGCCTGAAAGAACGCGAAATCTCCGGAATATCTTTCCTCTCCATGGTAAAGAATTCTCTAGAACTATTTAGCCACCTATAAATAGAAGCACGATGCGACCAAGAGTCAGTTCTTAATCAGCTCTAGAGAGAGTTGTACGGCAAGTTGCCGAGTAGCGAGTGTTACGTAGCTGTGAGTGTTGTGTAATAATGTGTGTGGAGTGGACCTGTGACAGACCAACTGGTGGATTGTAATTGTGTGCGCTACGTAATTCTATGTAATCGGCAAGTGTTCCAACTGTAATTCAGTGGAAATAAAGAAATTTTGAGTTTGTGCAATTGGACTTTAAATTCTACGAACCCACAAAGGCAACTGGTGTCAGAAGATTTTGGAGAAGATGAACGAATTGACAACGAAGACGGAAACGGCAAACAACAACTTGGCAGTGGAAATGAACGAAATAAGAATGGCGAACGATAGCCTGGCCGAGAAGAATACCGAATTGACCACGGAGATGAAAACGGCAAACGAGGTTCTCGCCACAAAGTTTGAAGAGCAGTTGACCGGCGTGAGGGATGACGTCACGGAGCTGGGCAAGTAGATGGGTCAAGTGGACGAGTGCACCGAAGACCTGGCGAGTCGCGTTAATGAGCTGGAGGGAAAGGCCGACAGCAGCGTCAAATCCCTGAACGCCATGGTGGAGGATGCCGTCGACAGGAGGTTGAAGGATTAGAAGACCGACGCGCCGGGACGCGATACAACCTCTGCACGCGTCAAACCTCCCAAGTACGACGGCGCGTCAACGTTCGAGGTCTTCCGCCACCAGTTCGACACGGTGGCCAGGCAAAACAAGTGGTCACCGGAGGAAGAAGCCGCACAGCTAATAGCCAGCCTCCAGGGACGGGCCGCGGAAGTCCTAAACGCGGTCCAGACAGCGGCGGCTCCCAAGGATATCTGGGAGGCCTTGGATAACCGTTTCGGGATTCACCGCCTAGCCGCAGCCTACCGCAGTCAGCTAGCTGATGACAAGGTCGCAACAGCCAGGGCAGACGCTGCAGGAGTTCGCCCTGGCGATTGAGCAGGTGGCTAGAAAGGCCTTGGTCGAACTTCCGCCGGAGTTCGTATACCGGGATGCCGCCGCCTACGCCATTGTCGACGGGGTACGAGACACCGAGGTACGTCAGCGCCTAATGCTCGGCGACTACACAACCATCCACGAGGCGTTGACAGCAGCTTGAGAATGGAGGCGGCCAAGGTGATGGCTACCCCGACGTCGAGGACGAGGAGTGTCCGCTACACCGGAGACAGAAGACCAGCCGAGGGACGTCGGCGAAGATCTAGTGGTCTGTGTTGGGGATGTGGACAGCCGGGACACCTGGAGAGAGACTGCCAACACCAGGGAAAGCAGCCGGGAAACGAGTAAGGGCCGTCGTGGCGAGGGGCACGTCGGTGCCACCACCACCATCCCCTCGAGGGACACTGCGCGTCGTCAGCCGGCGGATGGATAACAGCCTCTTCGCGGATGGTTGGGTGAGAGGAAAGCCGTGCCGCGTGCTGGTGGACACCGGGACAGCCGTGACCGTCATCAGACCCGACATAGCCAAGGGTTTGCCATCCATGAAGCCGAGCCGACCATACCAGCTGATGATGGCATCGGGCTACACCTTGCCTGTGATGAAGGAGGTCCTGCTGAAGCTGACGTTGGGACGGAGTACCGTGCGTCTGTGGGTGTTCGTCGCGAAGGTGGCTAAGGAGGTGATTCTGGGATTGTATGCCCTCAGGAGCCACGAGGCGACGGTCGACGTCGGTTCAACGGAGAAGAGGTTATACTCCGTCAACCCGAAGAGCGCCTTGGAATCAGCAAGGTCGTCTTGAACGAAGACGTGGTTGTTCCCGTGAGGAGCGAGCTGGTGGTGACGGCGCGACTGGAAGGCCAGAGAAACAGGAACATGATGTTGGACCGGAAGACGCCTGCACACGGACTATGTGTAACCAGGGCATTGTTGCCGTGCCAAAAGGAGGTGCCAGTGAGACTGACAAATCCAACGGACACCGATCACGACGTCCAGGGTGGGACGGAGTTGGAAACGTGCGAGCCCGTGGTAAGCGTAACAGCAATCGGCAAGACACAGGAGCTGGTGCCGACGCAACACCTGGGGCCCCGGCTAGAAGGCCTACTGGAGAGGGCGGCCCACCACCTGACCGCAGAGCTCCTGGAGAAAGTTCGACAACTACTGAGACGATACCAGCGCTTCTTCAGCTAAGGTAGCAGTGACTACGCCGCATGAACAAAGTGCGTCACCGCATCGACACCGGGGACGCCTGGCCTATTCCGCAACCACTTAGACGCGTTCCGCTGGTGAAGCAAGGGGCGGTACGAGACATGCTGGAGGACATGAGATCCAGGGGAAAGATTGAAGAGTCTGAGAGCCCTTGGTGTTCCCCTGTAGTCTTGGTGACAAAGAAGAACGGCGAGCTAAACTTCTGCGTAGACTCCAGGAAGTTGAACGCTGTCACCCGGAAGGACTGTTTGCCCTTTCTCCGGATTGACGACACCCTGAACACGCTAGCTGCTGTGCAGTAGTTCTCGACCCTGGACCTGAAGTTGGGCTACTGGCAGGTAGCTCTAGACCCAAGAGACAAGTAGAAGACCGGGTTCTCGAAAGGCCAAGGGCTTTGGGAGTGCACAGTTATGTCCTTCTGTCTCTGAAACGCACCAGCTACCTTCTAACGCCTCATGGTGTCAGTGATGAGAGGACTGACTTACAACGCCTGCCTGCTATACCTGGACGACATCATCATCGTCGGTAAGATTTTGGAAAACTATCTCGAGAATCTGAGTAAGGTGCTACAGAGACTGCAGGCGACCAACTTGAAGCTGAACGGGAAGAAGTGCCAGCTCTTCCGCAAGAAAGTCAACTACTTGGGTCACATAGTCTCAGTAACCGGAGTGGCCACAGATCCGGAGAAGACACAGACTGTCAGAGATTGGCCTCGCCCAAAGGATAGGAAAGAGTTGCGCAGTTTCCTGGGGCTGTGTAGCTATTACCGACGCTTCATAGAGGGGTTATCCAACATCGCCAAGTCCCTCACCCACCTGCCAGAAGATCACCGACCTTATGTGTGGACGGACGACGCCGAAGACGCTTTCCAGCACCTGAAGAAGACACTGTGCAGTGCTCCAATCTTGGATTTCCAAAACCAGGTAGCGCCTTCATTGTAGATACCGACGCCAGCGACCACTGTATTGGAGGCGTCCTATCCCAAGTCCAGGACGGCCACGAGCGGATGATAGCCTGCTACAGCAAGACGCTATCCAAGGCAGAGAAGAACTACTGCGTCACCCGCCGAGAATTATTGGCGGTAGTATAGACCTTGGAGCACTTCCACAAGTACCTGTACGTTCAGCCATTCCACCTGAGTACTTATCATTCTGCCCTAACCTGGCTATTGAGCTTTAAGAACCTGGAAGGCCAGACAGCACGTTGGGTCCAAAGACTGTAGAAGTACGACTTCACCTTGGAACATCGTAGAGGGAAGAGCCACGGTAACGCAGACGCTATGACCCGAAGACCCTGTCCAGAAGAGTGCGGCCAGTGCACAAGAGTGGAAGAGAAGGAGCGTGCAGCAGCAGTCCGAGTAGTCAAGGCAGTGCCTGCGGACGGCTGGGATAGCGCAGGCCTGAGGACGGAGCAGCTGGCGGACGCAGACTTGGGGCCACTCTTGAGGGAAGTGGAGGCAGGGACAAGACCGACCTGGGAGGACATCGCACCGAGGAGGGCAACATACAGTCGCACTGGGTTCAATGGGACTCGTTGAAGATCAGAGAGGGCGTGCTGTTCCGGTTATGGGAATCACCCGATGGGAAGACGCAGAGAGAGCAGTTGGTACTTCCCCGGAGCAAGGTCCTGGAAGTCTTGGAGGAAGTTTAGGCTGGTACTTCAGGAGGACCCCTGGGAGCGAACCGAACGATTGACAAACTACGACAGCGCTACTACTGGCTGAGTCTCCGAGCAGACGCTGAGAGATGGTGCCGTCACTGTCACGTGTGCGCGGCGAGTCGGGGCCCCCAGACTAGGAGCCGGGGTCGCATGCAGCAGTACAACGTCGGAGCACCATTCGAACGGATCAGCGTTGACATAGCTAGACCGTTCCCAGTGTCCGACCGAGGCAACAAGTACCTGATGGGTGTCGGGGACTACTTCACCAAGTGGTCGGAGGTGTATGCCATCCCGAACCAAGAGGCAAAGACAATCACAGAATGCCTCGTGGAGCAAGTGTTCTGCCGATTTGGGGTGCCGTTGAAGCTGCACAATGACCAGGGCACCAATTTTTAGTCCAACCTGATGAGGGAGGCACTTGAAAGGCTTCGTGTTTACAAGACCCGCACAACAGCTCTACATCTCCGGTCGGATGGCATGGTCAAAAGGTACATCAAGACCTTAGAAGAACATGTGAGGAAGGTCGTGGCCAACCATCAGTGAGACTGGGACGTCAAGTTGCCACTGTTCCTGCTGGCCTACCGCTCGTCTACACATGATACTACTGGGATGACGCCAGCCAGCTTAATGTTCGGCCGAGAGTTACGCCTCCCCTGTGATTTGGCTTTTGTAAGCCCTCCGGAAGCGAAACAGCGAGCAACCGAGTATGTGGAGAGCCTGGTAGACCACCTCCACGACATGTACGAGATGGCTCGCTAGAACATCCAGAAGGCGAGCGACCGCATGAAGATTGGATACGACAGGCAGGCCAACAGTTAAGGTTTCCAGCAAGGTGACTTTGTCTGGTTGTACCGCCCTACCCGGACCAAGGGACGCTGCCCGAAGCTTCAGCAGCCATGGCAAGGACCGTACCGGATGGTGAAGAGGATAAACGACGTGGTGTACCTCATCCAGAAGTTGCCCCGAGGAAAGATGTTGGTGGTACATCTTGATCGTCGGGCCCGCTACGATGGTGCTGTTCGGGATGACCAGCCTTGAGGAGGGAGCAATGTTACCCAATGGGCGAAATTGCGGTCGTCTGCGGGAGGCGACGGCCGGTGGAGGGGGGCGTGTGGTTTTTAGGCCACACCCTCGCCGGTCACCTGGCGCCTGCGGAGGCGTGACAGGGTGGAGAGAGGGGAAACCAATGGGGTGGCTGAATCTTCGTTTACCTCTCCTCCTGCCGCCTGAAAGAACGCGAAGTACCCGGAATATCTTTCCTCTCCATGGTAAAGAATTCTTTAGAACCATTTAGCCACCTATAAATAGAAGCAATATGCGACCAAGAGTCCGTACTTGGTCAATACGACCACCGTCTCCCCAGGAGACGGAGGAGCTATCGCCTACCCAAGGACGCCCTTGGGTGGTAGAGTCTGCCTCTCCTCCCACCCCTATCAATCACTGCCAGGTCACCTCGCGCCCTCGCCGCGGATGGCAGGTTAACACCTGCAGTCGTGCCCTGGGACGCGCGCACGACCTGGAAATACCAACATCATCAACCAAATTTCCATCTGGCCTCTCGCTACTGGTTCCACCACGGCTTGTCGGCTCGCTAGCGACCGCAAAAGCAGGGTGGAACGGGCACTGTTCCCCCAAGGGGAATATCCCGGCACCAGAAGCATCAGTAGAGGCCAACTGCGCCGTCTAACACAACGACACGCAAGCTTGCGCAATAACTTACATCTATTTTACCGCACGGGTAAATCCGCACAGCGGATAGGTACCGTGGCGTGTAACCCTCCGCCCGGGAGAACCCGGGCGACCTGCACCTGCTCTTGGCTCTTGGCAAGAGTCAGTTCTTAGTCAGCTCTAGAGAGAGTTGTATGGCAAGTTGTCGAGTAGCGAGTGTTATGTAATTGTGAGTGTGGAGTGGACCTGTGACAGACGAACTGGTGGATTGTAATTGTGTGCGCTACGTAATTCTAGGTAATCGGCAAGATTTCCAACTGTAATTCGGTGGAAATAAAGAACATTTTGAGTTTGTGCAATTGGAATTTTAATTCTACTAACCCACAAAGTCACAATACTGATGAAAGGAGAAAAGAAGAATAAGAGCATGGAAGAGTTTTTAAAACATATGAAAGAGAAAGGGAGAAGGAGAAAAAAAAGTGGAACAGAAGAGAATAGAGAAGGGAGAGAGTAAGGATGAATTAGAGGGAGGGCATCCTGATGTGAGCCAAAGGCCAGGGAGACAGATAACTTGGGGACTAAGAAGATAATGAACATTTAGACTACAATTTGTACTTAGGGTAAGGTAGGCAATAGAAATATTATGAAATATTGTAAAGTATGTAAAATGGAAATAAAGGTATATTCATTCACTTGTTCGTTCATTCATTTGTTCGTATGTTCATTCATTTGTTCATTTGTTCAGTCATTCTTCTGTTCATTCAAATTCCCATTTGACTGCCTTCCTAAAGTCTTATATTCTCTGTGCTAATTGTCTGAGCCAGGCTATATGTGCTCCTTCAAAAGCTGTTCAATTATCTGGTAATGACAATTTTCTCTAATCATTTTTTAGGTGTTTCAGTGCTCTCAGAGAACTCATGTCTTAATGAGATCTCTGGGGGTGGTGAAAACTATAAGGGTTTGTGGTTTCCATGAAAGATTTCTCTTTCTGTTTCTTTAGAACTATTTTTGAGAGTAGATTCAAACATTGCACAATTATATCCTGCAGTATGATATTTTCAAAGACAAGATCAAAGACAAATAAATTTATACTGCAAGATTTTTAAGTCACCTAAATGTAACTTATAAACGTGCAGATGTGTGAACAACAGATTTATGTAGCAATATCTTCAAGTTTGTTAAAGATCACTTAATATAATTTTAAGTCAAACGAGTACTCAATGCTCCATGTATTGTTAGTGTTTACCTAATGTTTAATTTGGCTCCATGGAACAAATTCAGTGTACAACACATTTTGAAATGACATACAAAAAAGAAATCCACAGACAAAAAATCAGTTGTGAACAGGATAAACTGCAAAGGCTGTGACAACTTTTACACTGGCAAAACTAAACAGAATTTGAACATTAGACTTAAAGAGCATTTTAGGAACATCTAGAAGAAATAAATAGCCACATCGGTGTTAGCATACCAATTTTGGAATGATAATCATGATATAGAACAAGAAATTTGTTTATTAAAGTGTTAAGGGTCCAAGTGTATTAACCACATAGGAAAAAATATTCATAAATATGAAGGAAAACTGTTCAATTTTGACACCATCTTTTAAGAGAACCCAAGCTTCAAGTTCATTAAGATAACAACAGAGATAACCATATTGCCTCCAAGAACTTAATCCATTCAAAATTCAACAGTCGACATTAGCTGAGGATGTTAGAAAGGTCCTAACAAAACGCATTCTATGTAAACACTAGTACTATATGGAGCATTGAGTACTAGTTCAACTCAAAATTATATTAATTTTGTGCTTCATTGTATCATAGTCCTTACTCATAGGAATAAATATCACATACTTTGTCTGTGAAAGATATGCTTACACAATTTATACTTAAAAATGTATGTTTCTTTTCCGTCTTTTATTAAATGAAGGATGTACCAAGTGCCTTATCAATACTCTTCAATCTAGTCCTAACATATTTCCAAATGTATTTTGTTAATTAATTAATTATCATAGTTGTATCATAGTCAAATTTCTGTTTATCTGCATGTTTCTCATACCATTTTTACTGCATTTGCTACTGCATAGCACCTACAGAAGCATATTGTCAATGTGCTTCTCTCTTACATGAAACAACTTGGCAATCATTGCATGTACGGAATCAAGACTGTATATGTATTTAGGAGTTTGAGAAGCATATTTGAACGTATTTTAAATTTGATGGAAATAAAAATAAATGAAAGGTGGTTTAAATTTTTAATGTTTGGACAGACCACTGTATTTACAAAAGAATTTTAATGAATTTATCAACATGTTTTAACTTTTGTTGAAATTTGTATAAAACTAATTGTTAGGCTGAGGATTTCATAAGCGCTAACACCAGAACAAACGGAAATTAAGTTGCGCATCAACTGGACTATAGGCATTGTCGTCATAGGTTCCACCCCTGCCCCTACACCCTGTAAAATCTGTGTGTTTAAACATTGGATCTTGTCCTGCTCTCTTGAACTGTCACTTTCTTTGCCCACAGTAACTGGTATGTGGTTATATGCAGAAATACAATACAGTAGGGTCTCGATTGTGTGACCTAAAGTGGCCCTAGACAATGTCGGGTAACTGAAAATGTCAGATAATACAAAATAAATTGGAAAATGGAGTAAAACATGGTAGGTATACTGTATTATTGAAACAATTCTTGGTTTTTGCAGTATTTACTGAATAATGAAACCAATTCTACATGCAATATTGAATAAAAAGAAGGTCCGAATGCCTTAAGAAAAGAAACTTTTCAATAAAATCTGCTTGCCTGCTGAATGACATTTACTTGCTGCAAGATTTTGCCATCAACAAAACATCAATACCTCAGATGCACTTGCCTCTGGCTGTTGCTCTGCATATCTTAATGCCATCTCTAAAGCACTTAAACCTTCAGCATGACTCATCTTCTTCTCATTTTGTTCTTCAATTTCCCATTCTGCTTCATCCTGATTGTCATTACCATTCACTAAATCAACAATATCAGAGCCAGTGAGTTCAAAGTATTGATCTTCTGTACACAAGCTACTCACATCCTGAGTAGCGTCCTCACAGCCAGGAATGCAGTTCAGTAAGGGAACAAAGTCACCCGTGTCTTCTTGTAATATCTCTTCTTCATTTTCATTATCACCTAACAGTATGTTCCAAGACTCTGCTAATACTGTTGTTTCAATTTCTTCCCAAGCCTGAGCCACGCAGTATGCAACTTCTTTCTTGGTCAAAAGTCTTAACTTTTCCACCATGTACTTGCCATTGTCCATTTCATGTATCAGGGACAAAAGGAGTTGTCCCCGATATTTTCTTTGCAATGTTTCCAGCACACCTTGGTCCATTCACCTTAGGTGGGAGAAACAAGACCTTGATATCATCACTTCTGAGTTCTTTTGCATTTAGGTGTGATGGGGCATTGTCTAGTAGAAAGAGAGTTTTCTTGGGATGTTGTTGGAAGCTAGAAACTTCTCTATAGATGGCATAAACTGTGTTAAAACCGGTCTTTAAAGATGGCAGCAGACATCCAGGCAGAATACTGGTTAGTGTAACACTCTGGTTGAGCATTAACAGAAATGTTTCTAAATGCTCTAGGCCTTTTAGATTTACCAATCATTAGCAATTTAGCTTTGAAGTTCCCCGTAACATTACTGCAGGAAAGAATGGTAACCCTTTCCTTAGTATGCTGGTAGCCAGGGGCAGACAACTGTGCTTGGACTGCAAGAGTTTTAGATGGGAGCAAGTTGGAATTTAGTCCAGTTTTGTCACAATTAAAAATCTGATCACCAGTTAATCCTTCAGCAAGGGTTAATTCTTGGAATTCCTTTTTAAATTTCAAAACGTCGTCAGATTTAGCGGACAATTTTTCGCCACAGATATTAAGCTGCCTAATACCGTACTGTTTCTTCCAATGATCAAACCAACCAACGTTGAGAGTAAAATTAGGTTCCGCTTCATTGAGTGCTTTCAGGAAATACAGTGCCTTCTCTTGCAGATGGGGCCTGTTATTAGTACAGAACCTTTTCTTGTTTTTGAGTAAGCCAAAGAAACAGTGCTTTGCTAACTTTTTCATATTCACATTATTTCACTGTTTTCCTGTGTTTTAGTGTGTCACGTTTTGCTCTGGTAGCACACCACTTTTCAATTTGCCAGCCTCGGTAGTGTAGATGGTAGCATGTCTGCCTCATGTTCAAGAGGTCCCAAGTTCGAATCTCGATCAGGGTGAGTTACCCAGATAAGTTTTTTTCCCAGGGTTTTCCCTTATACTGAAAGATGAATGTTGGGTAACTAAGTTCTAAGGACCCTGGGTGCATTTGAGCATCATTTCACCCATTCCATTCATCGTCCGATATGACTTAACGTTGGAGGATGTAAATTACACACTCACAAAAAAAAAAAAAAAAAAAAAAAAAAAGTTTGACTGCAACATACCCAACACCATAATCTGAAGCCAATTTTTGCAGAGTTTCCCCCTTGTCCAGTCTCTTTAAGGCCATCAACTTGTCTTCAATGAGAACAACCACTTTCTTCCATTTACTTGCTATATTATACTCACAGGAAAGGAAAATTTTAGTAATTGTTATTTGAGAAATGTGCTTTTTATTAATATATGTTGTATAATATGGAATGTCAGATTACTGAAGGTCGGTTAACTGAGACTCTACTGTATGCCTAAATCACACAAGAAAATACAGGACTATATTAAAGAATTTGGTTCACAGTATTTTACTATTATGGTGATACAATAAAATGCAAACTGTATGATTCAGAAATAAAAGGGAACAAGCACTTTAACATTGTACAACATTGTCATAGTAAATGACATTGTCAACACCATCACGTGTTTGCAATCATCCATACTAGAAATGCCCATAGTTCTACAACTAATCGAGAAATTAAGCGAAAAGCTGAATATGCATCAGAAACTCGTTATACAAAGGATACAAAATAAATTCAGACAGATACTGGAGAAAAATACTGGGTAGCTATAAAGAGTTGTATAGAGAAACCACAAAAGACAATGGTGAAATTGACGTCAAATATTATTGCTTTGCACCAATCACATCTAGCAACACAGAACTCAGTTTTTCACATATAAGGAATGCTTTACTGCAAATCTTAAACTATTCACCTTCAATAACTTCAAGATGTACATGGTGATTCACTGCAATAAGTGTATGCTTAGGGGCAACCAACAACAAAAATGTACATCTTATCTAGGATTGTAGGTATCACTAAAGATTGGAGCTATAGGTACTGCTGAAAATGCATAGCATGCATATTAAATGTATAAATGCATTGTATATTATAACAATAATTGTGTTCATACTGTACCAAACTTTTATTCTAAATATTGTAAAAATAAATATTGAATACAATATGCCCATGTGATACACATTGCTTGCACCATACCTATATATTGCATAAGGTAAAAGGAAATATGTAAACATGAGGCAATATATGTTTTGTGGTGAAAGCATTGCTAGACTGTTTATTCACCCAACTTAACACTTGTAGTGGGCAGCTGATGTGCGCCCTTCCTTACCTGTGATTTATATCCATGACTGTTTACACTTTGTGTGACGCATCTAATGCTTTGTGTATAGACAACCTGAAGCAAACTGCTAGCAAAATCCACAGCATAGTAATGATAATTGAGGTAAAGCGTCATTGAATATGGCTTTTAGCTAAATATTTCCAAATTGAGATTGTACTGTTTTAAACTATGCTCCAGCTAGAAGAAATACTAAAATTAATAACCATTTAACTGATTGCAAACTGGTTCAGGAAAGTAAATATGTTGCAGTTTAGTTAAACAATGGAAATTAATCATTTCTTCACACTAGCCATATATAGTCTAAGGTTTTTGATAGATAGAGTCACCATGAAAAATTTAATGCCATGGCTGGGATTTGAACCACGGATCTCCTGGATTCTGTCCAGTCACTCCTACTCATTGAGCTACCATGGCCAGCTTGCTATCATCACATTAATTTGAGTCAAATGGACAATTTAATGTCATGACGGCAAGTTGGCCATAGTAGCTCAATGGGTAAGAGTGACTGGACGGAAACCAGGAGATTCATGGTTCAAATCCTGGTCATGGCATTGAATTTTTCATGTTGACTCTATCTATACAGCATTTTGTTTTTACTCCTATTAGAAGCATAATACTACCACAATGGAATTCAGACAAATAGGCAAAATGCATAATGTGTTTAGAGTTTCTTCTGAACAGGTTCAAACCTTGCAATGGACAATACATTTTTAAGGTAAAGCATAAATACATTGTATTCCCTATATGTTTCCAAAGGGTGATTAAAATAGCAATTGAAGCAATTATTTTCCCCCTAAATATGCTTTCCTTTAGCCAATATAGTGATAAAATATTTCTTCACTGTTCCACAGCAATTTTATTAAATAAGTCTTTCTTTCCTTATATGTATATATATGTATATATATATATATATATATATATATATATATATATATTGGATGAATTATTACAATTCAGCATGTTCCAGAAATTCCTGTATTCTCTTTAAAGCATGCCTAGGGTAAGTAAAGTATTGCAGTCTACTAAAAAAAATTTGACACCAAGATTTCACATTTTAAGTGTCCCTAAATCCAAAGAAAAACCACTGAATAAAAAGACCTGTGTACTTGAGTGTATGTATGTGTGCAAATTTCTGTATCTTCCAAAGAGTGCCAGAAAGTTTTTCAAAAAAATTCCACTGCCGCAAATTATAGTTTACAAAGTACATGTTTCAAAAATTTGTATTTTGAAAGAGAGGCTCAAAATTAGCTTTTATGATTTTTATTGAATATATTTACATGGCAGATAAAATGTATATCTTGAATTTTCTGGAAATCGTCCATGAAGTCTCCTTCATTTGAAAGGAAGTTTGTATAATCTTGCTCAATAGGCAAATATTTAAGAGATAAATGAAAATGTGCTACAAAAAATACAGGTCTCTTTATTTTTTATTTTTTTATATATTTATATATATATATATATATATATATATATATATATATATATATATATATATATATATTTTGTAATTTACGTCCTTCAATGTTAAGTCATATCAGACAATGAATGAAATGGGTGAAATGATGCTCAAATGAGTCCAGGGTCCATGGAGCTTAGAGTTACCTGACTTTCGTATATCAGGATAAGGGAAAACCCCGGAAAAAACCATATTCAGGTAACTGACCCTGACCGAAGTTTTGAACTCGGGACCTCTTGAAGGTGATGCAGACATGCACCATCTACGCTATCCAGGCGGGCAGAGGTCTCTTTAAAATATGCAGTTTAATCCAACTTCTTTTGTGCTGCAAGCCATTCTTGCTTTAAAAGTTCAATACTTCATCCATGTTTGAAAGTGCTTACAATATTCAGCAGTTTCTTGCAATTGCATGTAAACACTATGAACTTTTAAGAGCAGTATATATAGCATGTGGCCCTTATATGTTGTATTGTCTATTTCTGCAAATGTTTGTCTCAATTAATATGAAGTATATGGAAAAATAAACCTTATTACAACTAGTTTGTATGCCCATTAATAAAACAAAGAGAGCAATGAAAGTCATGTAAATGTAACTCATCAGATACTATTTGATTACATATTAACTCTGAGGCTTTCATGCAAAACTTCTGGAAAAAAAAAAAAAGAAGAAGACCATCTGTCTCAAATCTTTATTCCTCTAACTTCTAATTTCTGTTATAACCTTTACACATGAAAATGTATGAATTAACATAAATAAATGTTTCTGGGGAAATGGCAATGGCTATTATGAAAAAATATGCAATTGTATGCTCAGTTCAGTTCACATTTTTAGCATTATGCTTTAAAATGCTAAGTAACTTTCTTTTATTTCTCATGAATTCATAGCTGGCAATACTGTCTTGCTTTTTAAATTGGGTGATGTCTCATATTTCATGGTGTAACAAAGTGCACTCAATGAAAATTGGTTCTGTATACAACTAATTATGAATTACATAGATAAACATTGAAAAAATAACCTTTTATTCAAGTACAGAATATTTCAACAAAATGGTTATGAATGCTGTTAATATCAGATGCTTTTACATCCCTAATCAGGCACCAAAATAAAATATTTGTTGTGATGTTCAGGTTTAATTAAATTAAATAGGTAGACATAAGTTTTGAATCAAATTTGTAATTGTTGTTCACAGGTAAAGCTATACAATGGCAATACAATAATGGTGTTACACCTGTTGAAGATTTTTTTGGATATCTGCAAATGACATTTACACTGTCTGCGTTTAACTCATATTCTTATAGTGTAAATATCTTTCTGCTTGACAGTGCTGCTAATATTCAGTCAAGCAACATGTATGTCATTAAACTTCATCATGGAAGCCGTCATGAACGAGGAGAATGCTATATAGTCAAATGCTTTCATTCAAGTATGCTTTCTCCTGATAGAAAAAGCATGTATTTTGCTGGGTACAACAGGTTTTGTGAGTATTTATGGAGAAAGGTAAGGGGACTTTGCAGATATTTTATTCTAAGAAAATACAAAATTCTGACTGCTCAATTGTCACTCATATGATTAGTTTCTAAAACAATAATCTCAAGTTTGATTTCTAATGTCTATTCCCTAAGTATAAGACTCCCTTGGAGACTGAAAGGTGTGAATAGCAAAGTAATAAAGTTATATATACCTAAGTTAAAAATCTAACGCAAGTCAGTACTACCATTCTAAAAGTTCTCAGCCTGGCTAAGAAAACACAAGATTTATTAGAAATGTTATACTACTTTCTTTGCTCTTTTCCTTGTTTTTTATTCTTGTGTGTCTTTTCTTACTGTCTTTCTCTAGATGTAGTTTTTTCATTTGGGGACTGCAACAGAACATTATTTTAGTGGAGATTAATGGCTAAAAGTGTTATCAACATACTATTCTTATTGTATGTTAAGAAATAAAACTGTTTGTAGCAGATTTTACACAATAACTCACATTTAGCATTTAAGGGACTAGTTTTGGGAGCTGTTGCTTGTATTTCCAACCTCAAAGGTTGGACACAGTCCCTCAAAAATCCAAAATGTAAGTGACATTTTGTAAAAATGGAAGTAAGAGCTTACAATACATTTGGATATCATTGTTACTAAATTCCTCCAATATGATTACTTATATACAGAAGGTGGGGAAGAAAAGATGGAAGAATTGCTGCAGAAGATGGAAAAAGCAGAGGATTATACTTTAGATTAATACAGCATAAAAACTAAGGTCCTTGATTTAATTAATAGCAATAATTAAACTTATTTTTCAGTCAATCAGACCACTAATTTTGGGTAAACATATCCTTTCACTTGCCAAACTTGGAATTATATATGACTGATATCAATTTGGTTCCAGTTTTCAGCTATTGGTGAGAAGTTATCATTTAGCAAGGAAGAAAAGTTTCATTATTTGATTCAAGTCATTTCAGAAAATGTACAAGCTTGCGCCACTGAAGAAAGTTATGTGGAAGGCTATTGTAGTGCCAAAGAACAGATTTAATTGAACTGATCTGCTTTATGAAATATTACATTCATGAGCTATATTTGAATTGCAGAAAAGAAGGATCTCAAGCTCACAGTTCTGTATATAAACTAGAAATCCAATTAAGAGTACTGGAAAGATGGAATGTTGTTCTATACAATTATGTTACATTATTTTTTCCATGAATACATACTGAAAGGGTGGGAACATTTTAGTGAACTTCATGGTACATTGAAAGAGCAAATGTATAATGTCAAGTTGTGTTTAAAAGGGAAGTAGAAGGGAAGAGATAGTCAACGTCTTGTAAGGAAGTAAAGATTCAAAACAAGTATCATGTACCAGAAAAAGAAAGCTTTAAAACTAGATATGTTTTATGTGACAAAGAGACTATTGTACATAGCTATATAAAGCAAAGTAAGCTACTTTATAAATTTATATGCATACGAAAATTCTAACAAGGGGAAGATAATCCCAGAAATAGAGAATAATTTTAATGAGATGTTAGATAGGGATATAACAGGAGAGGAAGTAATAAACCAGGTTAGAAGAATTAAGAGAAATAAAGCTCCAGGAATAGATGGTATACCAGGAGAATTTCTCAAAGTATGGTGTGAAGATGAGAACAGGGTTAGATTATTAACATCATTATTTAACTCAATGAAAACAAATGGCTATATACCGAAAAGTTGGAGAAAAGCAATTATACAGCCAATATACAAGGGCAAAGGGGAGTTGGATAAACCCAATAACTATCGGGGAATAGCACTGCTGTCCAATGTGGGTAAAATTTTTACAGGAATACTGGCTGATAGGATGCAAAAATGGATTGAAGAATTCAATATTCTTTCAGAATATCAAATGGGCTTTAGGAAAGGTAGGAGAACAGTGGACAATGTCTTTATTATAAAAACACTAGTGGACAAGTATTTAAGATATAAAAAAGGTAAAATATATATGGCCTTTATTGATCTCGAGAAAGCTTTTGATCGAATAGAGATGAATTTGCTATGGTATAAATTATTAATGAAGGGGGTTAGTAATAAAATGGTAACCATCCTACAAGGGTTATACAAAGAGAACACATTTTGTATAAAATATGAAGAAGGTGCAATAACTAGGGACATACACCAGGAAAAAGGGCTAAGGCAAGGGTGCAAGTTAAGCCCAATTCTGTTTAACTTGTTCATAGATGATATATTGAAAAATATAAGCAATAATAATAATTTCTTGCCGGTAATTAATAATATACAAATCCCTGGATTATTGTTTGCAGATGACTTGGTGATCGGTGCTATTACTGTGAATGGGCTAAAAATATCTTTACAAGAAATAGATAAATATTGTGCAGCTTGGGGCCTAAAGGTGAATAGAGCTAAAACCCAAATTGTAGTTTTTAAAAAAGGTACTAAACTGAGTAAACATGAGAAGTGGTACAAAGAGGGAATCGAATATAAAGTAGTACGTGAATGTAATTACTTAGGAATGAAAATTGATGCAGGAGGAAAATGGGAGAAGCAAAAGAAATGCGCACTGGCAAAAGGGAAAGCAGCAATGACAGCTGTAAGAGGATGTTTGTATAAAACACCTGAAATGGAAATGAAATGGTTAGAAAGGGTATATAATTCGGTGGTTGAGGCACGAATGCTATATGGTATTGAGATGTGGGGGCTAGAAAAGGGATGGGAAGTTTTAGATTATGTACACAGGGGGTTTTGTAAGGAAGTTCTAGGGCTGCCAATATCAACTGCAAATGAAGTAGCTCTAATTGAAATGGGGAGAGTTCCAAGAAAAGGGTTAGTTATAGAAAGGGCACTAAAATATTGGTATAGGATATTGAATTTAGAGGAGGGCAATATACTGAAACAATGCTTGAAGTATCAAGAACTAAGTTTACCAAATAAAGGATGGGTAAGTAATTTACGAAATAATTTGGAAAATAATGGTATGGGTGATATTTGGAGAAAGAGAGAAACTAATTATAAAGGTTTTTGGAAAGGGGCTAGAATAAGATTTGAAGACATGGAGATCCAGAAACTGTTTAGTCAAATAACAGAGAAGAGATCACTTGTTTTCTATATTCAATTGAAAAATAGTTGGGGGAGGGAGAGGTATATAGATAGCACTAACAGTGAAGAAAGAAAGGGGTTAGCATGGTTAAGAGCAGGGATATGGAGATTAAGAGGTCAAAGAAATGGATACCCACAAGACGAGTGCCCATTGTGTGGAGATAAAGAGGATATAAAACATATATTGTTTGATTGTAAGGAAACAGAGATGTGGAGGAAAGAATGTCAAATATCAAAAATGAATAGGAGAATCAGCTTAATCAAGGTTTTAAGTAAAAATTATAATAACATAGGTCAGTTTTTAAGTAAGGTTAAAAACAAGTGGGTGTGGACTGTAAAAAGAGAGAAGGAATAATAAGTGACTATTCTGTAATAATACATATTGTAACATGTCTGTAAACATACTTAATGGACTGTCCTGTGTAGCCAAAACAGAGGGCAGTCCAAAAATTGTAAAAGCTTAGTACCTCAATAAATATTACATATTACATATATTACATATATAAAGCAAAGTTTGTTGTTGGACATGGAAGGCATATTGCTTTGTTAAGGCCTTCAGTTAAAAAGTTCACTTTAGGAAACAGATAAGGCAGAAAACAAGATCCTAGACAGAAGTGAGAGACACTCTCAATAGTATATTGTCAGTTAGCTTTCAGAAGCAGAGTTATCAATAAACTTTGATAGTTTATGTTAGCAATGGCAAGAAAATGAAGGAAGCCAAGTTTCTGATTGAGGATTCCAACACAAGCTCTAGTCAAGCTCTAGTGCAGGCAGCCTCAACTTACAGAAATGCGGGCAGCATAGTCTGTGCTAGCTAGCAGGCATCATAATACAGTTGTCAAGTAATTGCATGCATTGCCGGCTTGTGGAGTATAGGAATCACTTCATCCCTAAGGAAATGCTAGGGCTTTCATGGTCATTATTAATCCATTAGAATGTGGTTTCTGGGCTTGTAGGCTGTGGGCTAGTTGATGAGAAAGCATCTGACTTTCACCTGTAGCTCCAATGGGTTAATTCTTTGAAGATGTACTTTAGTACTTTTTGTGATAGGTGTATATAGAAATCTCCCGATCATGAGAGAAATGTTGGATTTGGCACCACTATAACAACTGGTGCAAATAGTTGATGTGCTGAGGAAGCTTTAAATTGGATTCACCTTCCATGGTATAAACTTATATCTATAGCTACAGAAGCTCGTGCTATGATCAGTGGTAGAGCTGGTTTATTGGCCAGGAGATGAAATAAAGGATGTTAGTATTACTCAAAACATATTTGCTGCATAATTCATCAAAAGAATGTATGTGCAAAGCATATCAAACTGAATAATATTATGATTGTTGTCAAATTCACTAATTTCATTAGGCCAAATGGACTACATCATGCCAGTTTAAAGTGTTCCTTGCTGAATGTAAACCTGAATTGTGCAACATACCTTATTATTGAGATGTGAGGTGGTTAAGCTGGGGTGAGCTACTGAAAGGGTACATACTGTGAATTAAGGAAGGAAATAGCTTTGTTCTTAGAAGAAAAAGGTATGCTGTTCCTGAACTTCATGATTCAATGTGAATTTATTTGACACTCCTTGCAGTTCTAATAGGACACCTTAATATTTTTAATTTTTCTCTCCAAGGCAAATGATAAAATATTACACAACTTTTTGACTCTGTACTAGCATTGAAATGCAAATTCCCATTATGGAAACAATAATTAAGCACATCTCACTTCTCAAAACTGTTTTTGGCTTCTCAGCATTTGAAATTTGCTGAGCTTGAGCTATATGCAAAAGAACTAAACAATCTACACAATGAATTGAGAGCGCAATTCCAAGAGCTAGAAAATATTCAATCTACATGTTTTCCATTTTTTATCATTCCTTTCACCATAAATGAGAATGGTCCTAGAGAGTTTCAATTGAAGCTTATTGCTCTGCAATATGATCTGAAAATTAAAGATTACTTTCTTTGTAAGACAGGCCTGAATGATTCTTACTTAAACTTACCTACATCCAGATTTTAATGACTACACAGATGTGCTGCTCACATATCAAATATGTCTGGCTCTACTTATCTGTGTAAGTAACTGTTTTCCATAATGAAATACCCTAAACT
>JAUKNK010000025.1:742500-757500 GCA_030765055.1 Mantis religiosa | reverse complement strand
CTTGAGTGTTGACGCGCGTAAGTGGCGTATCCACTTCCATCCCGTCTTGAGCCCATAGGACCAGATGGGGGGCTTGTTAGTCTCTAGGTCTTGCCCTATGGAAAGCCCCACGGAGGACGCCGAGCGGGACAGCTCGGATAACTCCCTGGTTGAAGGAAGCCCGGATCCAGTTCCTACGGGTTCAGGACTAATGGGAGTAGAGCCTCTGGGCTAAACCCGGAACAGCACACCCTCTTTAGTCTTCAATGATTCCAATTGGGCCCAGTACGAATTCTACGTAGTGGTTATGGGTGCGATGTCCTCCCAGGTCGGTCTCGTCCCTGCCTCCATTTCCCTCAAGAGTGGCCCCAAGTCGGCGTCCGCCAGCTGTTCCCTCCTCAGGCCTGCGCTATCCCAGCCGTCCGCATGCACTGTCGTGACCACTCTTGACAGCTACGGCACGCTCCTTCTCTTCCACTCTTGTGCACTAGCCGCACTCTTCAGGGAAGCGTTTTTGGGACATGGCGCCTACGGGCTCTCTGGTCTTCATGGTTCCTAAAGCTAAGTAGTCAGGTGGGGGCGGAATGGTCAGTCCTCAGGTGGAATGACTAACCGTCATTCCAGGTCTTGTGGAAGTGCTCCAAGGCCTTTACTATCACCAGTAGTTCTCGCCGTGTAACGCAGTAGTTCTGCTCTGCCTTGGACAGCGTCTTGCTGTACTAAGCTATCAGTACAATGCAATGGCCGCTGGCGTCAGTGTCTACAATGAAGGCGCCACCTAGTTGTGGGAAACTCGAAATAGGAACACTACAAAGTGTGCTCTTCTGCTGCTGGAAAGCGCCTTCGGCGTCCTCCGTCCATGCATAAGGCCGATGTTCCTCTGTCAGGCGGGACAGGAGTTTGGCGATGTTGGGGAACCCCTTTATGAAACGGCGGTAGTAACTGCAAAGCCCTGGGAAACTGCACCATTCTCTCTTATCTTTCGGGCGAGGCGAAACTCTCACGGCCTGTATCTTCTTTGGGTCTGTGGCCACTCCGGTTGGTGAGAAAATGTGGTCCAAGTAGTTGATCTCCTTACGGAAGAGCTGATAGTTCTTCGCGTTTAGCTTCAGGTTGGCCGCCCTCTCCAGTAAGCCTTCCAGCCGGGCCCCAGGTGCTGTGCCTGCATCGGCTCCTGTGTCTTGTCGATTTGTGTTACACTGACCACGGGCTCGCACGTTCCCAACTTCGTCCCGGCCTCGATATCGTGATCGATGTCTGCTAGGTTGAGCAGCCTTACTGGCACCTCCTCGCGGCACGGCAACAATGTCCTGGCTACACATAGCCCATGCACAGGTGTCTTCTGGTCCAGCATCAAGTTCCTTGTTCGCTGGCCTTTCAGTCGCGCTGTCACCACCACCTCGCTTCTCGTGGGGAAAACCTCGTCTTCCCTCAGAAGGACCCTGTAGATTCCCAGGCGTTCTTCGGGTTGCAGGAGTATGACTTCTTCTCCAATGAGCCGCAGGACCTTCCTGCCATCGGCGTCCGTCACCTCGTGGCTCCTGAGGGCATCCTCAGCCAGCTACGCGACGAACACCCACTGACGCACGGCACTCCGTCCCAAAGTCAACTTCAGCAGGGCCTCCTTCTCCACAGGCAAGGTGTCATCCGATGCCGTCACAAGCTGGTATGGTTGGCTTGGTTTCCTCGACGGCAAAGCCCTGGCTACATCAGGTCTGATGACGGTCACGGCTGCCCCGGTGTCCACCAGCAGGTGGCATGGCTTCCCGCTCACCCAACCGTCCACGATGAGGCCGTTATCCATCCGTCGGCTGACGGCGCTCATTGTCGCTCGAGGAGATGGTGTGGACGCCGACGACATGCTCCTCGCCATGCCGGACATTACTCGTTCTTCCGGCTGCTTTGCCTGGTGTCTGTAGTCTCTCTCCAGGTGTCTCGACTGTCCACACCCCCAACACACATCACTAGGTCTTCGCCGGCGTCCCTCGGTTGGCCTTCGGTCTCCAGTGTAGCGGATACTCCTGGTTCTCGACGTCGGGGTAGCCGTCACCTTGGCCACCTCCATCCTCAATGCTGCCGTTAGCGCCTCCTGGATGGTTTTGTAGTCGCCGAGCATTAGGCGCTGACGTATCTCAACGTCTCGTAACACGTCAACGAATTTGTAGATGGCTTCCCGGAATACGGACTCGGATGGGAGGTCGACCAAAGCTTTGCTGGCCAGCTATTCAATTGCCAGGGTGAACTCCTGCAGCGTCTTCCCTGGCTGTTGTGTCCTTGACTTCAGTTGGCTGCGGTAGGCTGCGACCAAGCGGTGGTTCACGAAGCGGTTCTCCGAGGCCTTCCAGATGTCTTTGGGCGCCGCCGCTGTCTGGACCGCGTTCTGTACTTCTGCTGCCCGTCCCTGGAGTCTGGCTATTAGCTGTGCGGCTTCCTCCTCAGCTGACCACTTGTTATATTTGGCCACCGTGTCGAATTGGTGGCGGAAGGCTTCGAAGGTGGACGTGCCATCGTACTTTCGCGGTTTGATGCGCGCAGATGTTATATCGCGTCCCGACGCGTCTGCCTTTAAATCTTTCATCCTTCTGTCGACGATGTCCTCCACCATGGCGTTCAGGAATTTAGTGTTGGTGTCGGATTTCCGTCTAGGTTGTTAACGCAGCTCGCCAGGTCTTCGAGGGATTTGGTGTTATTGTCGGCCATTACCTCTAGGGCATTAAAGCGGTTCGCCAGTCTTCGACGCGCTCGTCCACTTGGCCCATCCGCCTGCCCAGCCCCGTAACGTCCTCCTTTACGCCGGGAACTGCTCCTCAAATTTGGCGGCGAGGGCTTCGTTCGCAGCCTTCATTTCCGTGGCCAGGCTGTCATTTGCTGCTGTCATTTCCGTGGTCAAATCGGCCTTAATTTCTGTCATCGTCGCAGCGAGGTTGTCGTTAGCAATCTTCAATTATTTTATCTCGGGGGTGAGGTTGTTAGCCATCTTCATTTCTTTCATATTGGCGGTGAGGTTTTAATTTGTGATCTCCAACTTCTCTAAAATCTGTGCCAATACAGCCTCTATGGTCGTAATGTCTCACTCCTGACACCAATTGTGACTGTGGGTTCATAAAATTAAAAGTTCGGGCTACAAACACCAAAAACCACTCCTTATTTCCTTAGGAACAAACTTCGGTCAACACCTACAGTAGCAGAATTACGCCACATACACAATACAACTTGCAAGGTCCGCGACCAAAACAGCTCACACAGCTGTTCACGCACGCGAGTTCAATTAACAACTGTCTCTTTGACGAGCTGCGGTTTCCATATTTATAGCTTACTCACTATCCGGAATGTTCTCAAACAGTCAAAACGGCGCTAGAAGAAAGACGAACTCGCCAGAAATCCGTCTTCTTCACCCGCTGTTTCGGCGAGCTTTTATATCCGCATTGCACTGCCCATCTCCTTGAACTCGTCGGCCGCGCCGCCTTGCCCCAACAATGCGTTCGTGACAACACTAAGACAGGATAATGCAAAAGATGCACTAATCATATTTAGAATGGAGAAAATAGCAACATACTCGATTATAAATATTTCCTCTTCTACTAGCTGAAAGCTCTATTATAAAATGTTTAAAATACTCCATGTCCATGGGCTCTTGGTTTATTTTGATGAAGATTTTTGTACTATTTATGTAGACTTTTATAAGCCTCATACCCGATGTATTTATAACAGAAATGTATATTTTTAACTTTTACTTTTAATTTGATTACTTCACTTATTAACTGAGTAGGTTTTATTTTGCCACCTTTGTTTTCCTTTTATGAATAAGTGAGCAGCAGTCACTTAAATGCACATAAAATAGTTCATAAAATTTATCCCATCAAAGCTATATACTGTCTCTATCGAATTGGACATAATTTATCTGTTCTGAAACCAAGCACTTACAGCTGATCCTTCCACTTCTTTCTAGGTTGCCTGATAAAAATTATTTAAATTATTTGTTTTGTTTTCCACTGTAAGAATTTTGCATTTCAGTGCACTGACTATAATTGTTAGATAAATACCTATCTAATAAGATAAGATAAGATGCTTTATTGTCACATACGCTTACAAATAGTGAGTAAAAACTCAGTAAACAGGTGACTCGTCAACAGTAGAAAATTTAAAATAATAATAATTACACAAAATAACAATAACACTAATAATATAAATACTAATAATACTAATAATATCAATACAACTATATACAAATATTGTTATAATTATGACATGCCCTTGGAATAATATTGTCAGAATATCAGAATTACAAAATGACAAAAATGTCATTATAATTCAATTTTATCATCCATATATTCAATAATCGAGTATTAGGCTTTGTCCATTAGTAGGTTTTTTTATTGCTTTATTAAAGCATTTGAGGTTTTTCATTTCACGGATTCTTACAGGTAATTTATTATATATTTTTATTCCTGCATATTGTGGGATTTTTTCATACAGTGCTAATCTGTGTATGGGTGGTTTTAGATTATTTTTATTTCTCGTTCCATGATTATGTTGCATTTGTGAATTATAAATTGTATCAAAATTTGAATGGATGTATTTATTTATTTCATACAGATATTGGGATGGTAAGGTTAATATCTTCAGGTTTTTGAACAGGTTTCTGCATGAAACTTTTGGTCTTGATTGAGTCATTATGCGAATTATCATTTTTTGACTTTTAAAGATCGTTTCCCATCCCGTAGAGTTCCCCCATAGTATTATTCCATATGTCATCAAAGAGTGGAAGTAACTGAAGTACACTATTTTTCTTGTTTCGAGGTTTGTTAATTTAGTTATGCAGCTCATATTGAAGGATGCACTGTTTAATCTTTTGCACAAATAACGATGTGGTTATCCCATTTTAATTGTTGATTTAAAAAAATACCCAAAATTTTTGAGTTTTCTGTAGCATTTATAGCATCAGTTGTGATAAACCTCTCAGAATTCTTTCCTTGAGTGCTGAACTGCATAACTGATGTTTTGGAGGTGTTAAGTTTGAGGCCATTACTCGTGAACCACTTCTGTAAGCGAGTTATAGTTTCGCTTAAATTGGTTTTTAACTCCTCTAGGTTGTGCCCATTGAGTAAAATGGAGGTGTCATCAGCATACATAATTGTTTTCCCCTTTATGGAGTTAGGTAAGCCATTTGTGTAAATTATATACAGTAGGGGTCCCAAGACACTTCCTTGTGGGACTCCTGTTTTTATTTGTTCTCAATTTGATTCAACAGTTCCCTTTAGATTATTAATGACTGTTTTATGTTTACGACAATTAAGATAATTTTGAAACCAGTTTAAAGCAATGCCCCTTATGCCATAGAATTCTAACTTTTTTAATAATATATCATGGCAGACGCAATCAAAAGCTTCAGAATTATCACATATCAGAACTGCTGTTTGTTGTTTCTTACCTATCATTTTAGAAGCATCATTTACCAAGGTAGTTAGGGCTGATATTGTTGAGTGCTTTTCCCGGAATCCATGATGTGAGTTACTTAACTTGGTGAATTGTTCAAAATAAGACATGAGTTGTGCATGCACAATCTTTTCAAGCATGGTGGAGAACGTTGGAAGGATAGAGATAGGTAGAAAATTTTTAAATTTGGCTTTCCCTCCTTTGTGTATAGGTTTAACTAGGGCATATTTCATTCTCTCTGGAACAATACCCGTAGCTAGGGAATTATTAATTATTTGGCTAATTGGTTCGCTAATTTCATGTTTTATTTTCTTAATTAGAAATGGTGACAGTTCATCCCAGCCACAGGAGGATTTTGGTTTGAGTTTACTGATAATTTCAATAATTTTTTCTGGTGTAACACTTGAGAATTGAAACTGGGGGGCTAGCATTAGGCAATTATTATTATATAATTCAGTTATGGCATCTTGCATTGATGGGGGAGTATCTCGAATTTGATTACCAATATTTACAAAATAATCATTTAATGATTCCGCTGTGTCAGTGCTCATATTACTTAAATTGTCTAAATTGTTTGTACTGTTTATTTCTAATTCCACCTTTATTATTTTCCAAGTTACTTTGCTTTTATTATCCGCATTTTTAATGAATTTTTCAACTGCCATTTGTTTAGCCTTCTTAATTACAGTTTATAGATTTTGCAGTAAGTTTTTTAATACTGAATAAAATTTGTATCTGTGGTGGTCTTATATATTTTGTGGAGTAGCCTCTTGCATGTGCTAGATACCCTAATGCCCTTAGTACACCAATGTAATATGTATTTTTTAGCTACTTGTGGCCTAGTGGTTTTTGGAAAGGATTCATTAAAGCAGTTTAGAAGTTCCCTAAGAAAAGTGTTATAGTTTGAATCAACTGATGCCATGCTGTTCCAGACCCAGGATATGTTTCCATCTTTTTCTTTAAAAGTCAAAATGTTTCCTAAGCTAAATATGCGTCTGACAGCTATTATTTTAGGTTCTCTTTTAATTTTATACATTGCTGGTAGTCTTATGAGGGCAGCTCTGTGATCTGATAGTCCTGTTTCCAAAACCGTACATTCGTTGTTGCCATAAATTTTATTTGTTAGTATGTGATCAATGCAAGTTGTTGACGCTTTGGTGACACACGTGGGGAGAGTATGTCTAAAAGCTAGGCCATGGGTATCAACAATGTCTATAAACTCGTTATTCAATTTATTGTCATTTTCTGTCTCTTTACAATGTATTTTAGGTTACTGTCTAGATTTAATTTAGTTTTATAAAGATCAATATTACAGTCCATGGTAATTACTAGCTTTTTCTTTTTGTCATTCTGTAATTTTGTTAGTAAATATTCAAATTTATTAAGGAATGTTTTGAGTGTATCATAGTAAGGTACCCTATAAATACAGATCACAATTAAGTTCCAGTTATTAATTTCAATGGCAGATAATTCAAAACAGCTATCTGCACTTAATGTCTTAAGATCATGTCTTATTTTTGCATGCTCAATTAGGTGATCATGTACTAGAATGCAGGAACCACCCCTATCAGAATGGCTCCTGGTATAGAAATCTACTACAGTAAATCCATTTAATTTATTTAGCAGCCAAATTGAATCTTTACTGAGCCAGTGTTCATTAAGGCAAATTATTTCAATTTTCGTGTCCACCATTTCATCAATTAGTATGTTTAGGTCATCAATTTTTGTGAGTGAACCTTGTAAATTTAAATGCATTAACCAGTAATTGAACTCATTTATGCTAGACATTTTTGGTACACACGCAGTGAGGGTTTTATCAACATTTCCCAATTTGGGGACACCTACAGATCCAGCACCAAGTTTCCCTGAGATTGGTGTCTAGTTATTATATTAATAACATTATTTATAACCTGACCAGTTATCCAGGAACCCTTTCGATTTAGATGCAGACCATCTTTACCTAAACAGGAGAGGTCTATATACTTGTCCACATCTACATAAACAGCTTTAAGAGCTTCACATGCCCATCTGATGTTTTCATTTACCCCTTTGATAAAGTTATAATTCACATCCCGTCTTTTTAGGACACAATTCACAGCAATCACAGCATTCTGATACTTATCCTTAGCAGACTTAATAGCACTATAAACTTCTCCCAACAATACTACAGTAGATATCAACGTGTCCTCAAAATTACTTATCATTGCTCGGATTTTTGTGCAAAATAAAAGCCTAGAATATGCATGAAAAATTGGAAAAATATGCTTTATGATATGCAGAAATAAATGAGCAAAAATCAAAGAAGCCATATTTGGGGGGGGGGGGGGTGTAATCTTAACTTATTGATTAATTGCAGTAGATAACAAAAGTTACTTTGAGGTTTTCTTGTTTGAAGCTCATACGCCTGGCAGTAAAGTAGGTTTAATTAGTGAAAAACTTGTTACTACATCATAAGATGTCACAGGTGCATGTGAATAACACTACATCTGTTATGCAGTGAATTCCTCTTCTGTTACAGTTTTTCACTCTCACTAGACACTTTACTAATTTGACAGATTATTTTTTAACTAGGATTTTTATTTAATCATTGAGTAAGGTTAGCAAATACAGTTTTAGGAATACTGTGAGTTTCTGCTGTATATTTAAAATTTCATCACTCAAAAAAGGTAAATAACCTGAAGAATTATTTTCAGCCTCCATCTGTGTTATAATTTCAGGTAATTTTGAAAACTGGCTATGAATATACTGGATCTTTTCTTTAATGCAATGTTCAGAAATACATTCCAATGCTATAGCAATGGTAGCTTCATTTTCCGTTTTTTAAGAATTTATTACTGTCTCCACTTTACTGAAATGTGCAGCAGAATATGACACAGCTTGTAATCACATACCCCACCTTGTTAAATGGCTCAGGGGTAAGGACAGATCTGGAAATAGTTCATGAAGTGTTTGAACTCTAAGTGGCACCTTCACAAACACTTTTTAACACTGCAACTGCCATACCAATGACAGACTGCTATGCAGTGATGTGACACAAGCCCCACCCACATCAGGAAGGTTCTATATACATAAACATGGGGACAATTGGCCAGTGTTTTTCATTCATTTCCTAAAGAAGGCTATGGAGCTTAGAACGGCTGAAAGCTCGAATTTTGTTACTTTTACATGGGTTAAAAGCTTCCTGTGAAGCTTTAGTTAATAATGCTCACTGTGAAAGTTTTAAATCTTACATGAAGACAAGTGAGTTCACTTTTTCGTGTTTGACTCTAATAATTTCTGGGATGTGATGCTAACCATGAGCAGAGCAAGTCAGATGAACTAATTTGATATAAAGAAATGATTTGTTACCAGCTTTCATTGAACCAACTATAGCACTAGCAACACCCTGTCCTGCAACATCTGGCATTTCATCTATTGAAATACAGATTTTTTTTTCACTTCCAATGTATCCTGTGTTTTAGAAATTACACCCTGAAAACACTGATACTTAGTTTTTGCATAATGTAGACTCATTCTAGACCCTTTTGTTTGTGTACTTTTCTAATTAACTCTGAAGTCTCATATTATTCACTTTCCACAATGGAATGTTGGCACTCACTAAAGCTAAACTCATCTTTAGAAACATTGTCACTCAAACATAATTGTTCAACTACTTAAGTTCTAATTAACTGTAGATTTAAAGAAGACTTCTTCTTAACCGGTCCTTATGGTGTACTGTATTTATGTGCTGCACAACTTCAAACTTTTTATCGATGATTTGCGAAACATGTCCTCAAAATAGGTACGAAAGTGAAGCAGATGTGTAATAAATACAACTCATCTAAAAATTAATAATTCAAACTTTTTATTTGTAGAAACACTCTTTGCACACCAAACAGAACAATATCTTATCATCTTAACTAAATATATTGCTTCCAAACTCATTCACATATTTACATAATATGGCAGTTTGAGATGCTTTTGTGAGTGGTACTTCTGAAACCAAAGCACAAACACTATTTAAATAATTAACTTCCTCAATTGTCAACTATCAACATGCAAGTGAGCTCAGAATGAACTGTTGAGCCAAGAAGTTGATACGTGGTAGAAGATGGAGAAACACCAAACCATGTGAAGATGTGCATGATACTGACTGTTAGATTTCTTTTGATTTTATGGCTGCTATAAGGATTATCTTGTTTTGTCCCAAATATTAATTGTGCAATATTATTTCACAAGATGCCTGGGTGTATCTCACATGGATGTAAATAAGCAAGATGATTACCTGGTTTTTCACTGTAAGTTATATCATTATACATTCACTTTGTTTTGTTTACTCCAGGTGTTCTGAGTTTTGCTACAGCATGCATCCATTTATAAATAAATACATACTTTTTTATATACCTTTTGCTTGTTTTCAGAAATTTTATTAAGTAACATTAATGTTATTATCCAAAGTTAAAAATTATAATTTAATGCCAAATTCAGGGCAAAATATGATTTTTTAAAGCTTAAAATACACATTTGGAATATGCACTAACAAATTTTGCTCACATTGTCTAAAAAAATGTGTCACAAAATATATCATTTAATCACACTTTTAAGTATTTAAAATGGAACATGCTTTTTGTATATAAATCAAGCTCTACTTATCGTGTAGTCTATTGTTGTGGATGACGTTACTGTTTCTACAATTGTTAGAAATAGTGTGTTGCTTAATCTGTGTTCAATCAGCAAGTTATAGCTTTATTGTCAGTTTTTGGGTGAACATTTAAATCCGCTAAAATTACAATATTAGTATTAACATGCCATTAAATTCACTAACAAATTTGTCAATATTTCTGTTTGGAGATCTGTATAATCCTTTTATTAGTAGAATAATATTATGAAATTTAACAGTTATTACCAACTTCAAATACATATTTATTTACATTTGCTATGCATGCTTCTTTGCTTACAATTAATATTATTCCTTGCACAGATTACCAATTATTTCTCTTATGCATCAACCACCAGAAATTTTTAATTTTACACCACTTAACTGCTCACCATTTAGACCATATTATATCAAATGGTACACCAGTGCTGTCCAACTTTCTCATGTGCTCGGACACATTTTACCCATAAATAATGAGGGGGGGGGGGACCACTACTATCGCAACCACTGCCGTCGCCGCCGCTGCTGCTGCTGCTGCTTGGCTTGGGGAAGTGTCGTCCCCATTGCCCAGTGTTTATCACTGCAATCAGCCTCCGTAGTAAGGCAGGTTACCCTCCGATACACTCATGGATAGGTGTGTTGTTCCCATAGAATTTTTTATGGAGCAGGAGGTCGGTACTCCAGTTCCGGTACGGGTTATGGGTGATCGAGCAGGCCCAACCCGATCGTCAGCCCGCGACTGCTTGGCATTATCGCGGGGAAACCAGGCCGAAATGCTGGACAATGCTACTAGAACATAAGAGTGGGCAACAAGGGTTGCTAAAACAGTTTAGTGACGTTCAGCCCAAGGTGTTAGACCTATTATCGGGGAAGCTGACAGTGGGTAAGGTAGAATATATAAGGACTTGTTCTGTGGATCCCAATGGTGTCGATGATATGGAGCAGCTCACTGTCATCGTGCAGCAATGGAAACAGCTCGTTGAGGATCATGGGAGAACAGGTATCACATCTGCAACGACTAATGGCCTGGACAGAGTGTATGTCAGAAAACTCCTTGAGTGGTTTTTCCGGAATAGTGCACTGAAAATTGGATACATATTCCCTCTTTACAAGCAGAGAACGCAGTATATCGCAGATCGAGATCGCCAGAAATCGCTCCCAAATAAGATGGCAGTACCTCAGGAAACGTTGAATATCAAATGGAATGGTGAAACCTTCGCCAATGTATTAAAGACTGTGAAGCAAGGAATTAACATCGGCAAACTTGGGGTGAAGATAAATACTTTTAAAAAACTGATAAGGAAGACCTCGTGCTTACAGTTGAAGGGGAAGGCAAAGTTATCGCCTTAAAACAGGAGATAGAACGAAACCTTAAAGAGCTGGACGTGAGTATGAGACAGAAAGAAGCCACTATTCTGCTCTATGTAGTTGACTCGGCACTTAACGAGGCAACTTTGACAGCCTCAATAGCCAAGCAACTAGGCATCCAGACCTCTGAAATACATCTTACTTCACTGGCTGATTTGGGGATTTAAATGCCTCTATCGCTGTACCTATGGAGTATTCTAGACAGCTGCTATATAAACGAAGAATACAGATAGGTTGGACAGACTATCATGTGAGGTAATGGGTTACTATACCCAAATGCTATAGGAACTTTGATTTAGGTCACCGATCGTCCCAATGCAAGGAAGCAGCTAACCGGAAAGACTATTGCCTGAACTTTGGCGAGAAAGGCCATCATGCGAAGGATTGTACGAATAATCCGTTCTGCCTTAAATGCAAGAAAGAGGTCCATAAGATGAAATTCCCTGTGTTCCGGAAGCTGGTGCTAGCTGCTTGAGCCAGAAAGTTATAATCCACGCGATGCATCCTCACAGAAGTTGTCTACTTCAGATGGCCATGCTGGAGGTGGCGGTGCAGCATCTTTGACTCGAGTCCTGAAAAACGCCTGTGAGATGAGCCAGATAAAGTGGTCCAAAGTACACAAAAATCTAATATCGTATTGGTTGAATAGTGGGATTGAAGTACAACGAGCTAATTGTATTCAGAAGCGGAGGATTCTGACTCGCCTCCGTAGAAGGCATCTGGGTTCTGCAGAGATGGAGACAGTGAGGGAGGACTATAACCGGAGCAGGAATGAGCTAACTTGCCTCATATATCAATCTAAATGTAACAGCTGGCAAAATATCTGTATTGAGCTGGGCAATGACATTTGGGGTGCTGGTTATAAGATTGTCAGTGGGAAATTGACAAATCAATTGCCTGTGAATCTGAGCACTGGTAGGAGAAAGGAGATAGCATATGCCTTATTTTCTTCTTGAGAGGATGCTTTGGAAGTAGGAGACTGGAGTGTGGCTGTAGAACCCTTTACTATGGGGGAACTAACCGCGGTGGTCAGTGAAACGCAAATCGGTAAAGTACCTATAATTGATGGCATAACTCAAGCAATAGTTGAAGCCGCGATTATATTAACACCCGCCTTTTTTTTTGGAGGTGCCAAACATGCTCTTAGTGCAACAAGTTTTCCCAGATATCTGGAAGTATGCTAAGGTTGTCTTACTTCTAAAGGAAGGAAAATCACCATTGGAGGCGTTTGCATATAGGCCACTGTGTCTGTTGAATACTGTCAGTAAACTTTTTGAAGGACTGATAAAACTCAGATTGGAAAGCAATATCTTGGCCAGAGGAGGATTCTCGGATAAGCAATATGGATTTCGGAAAGGCCGCCCTACTGTACAGGTTATTGTGGCTTTACTCAGCATTAGGGACGACTTGAGAGGCAAATGGGTCACATTACTCAACTTAGATGTGCGCAATGCATTTAATACCGCCTCATGGAGCATTATCTTCTAGTGCCAGACAAAGAAACATCTCGGCATATCTGTTAAATATATTGATATCTTATGTCCATGGAAGGACGATACTCATCAATAATGATAAGATTCCTATCACGGCGGGTGTGCCTCAGGATTCCATTCATGGGCCCACTTTATGGGACATCCTGTATGATGAAGTTCTCAGGTTGCAGCTTCCTGAAGGTGTACGCCAAGTTGCCTTACGGATGACTTAACACTACTTGTTGGTGCGGTGGATGACGAGGATCTCATATATCGCATTAATGAATCACTGCGACGTATTGATTGGTGGATATCCTATCACCGGCTCGAGTTAGCACCTCAGTAAACTGAAGTAGTCATTCTGAAGGGTCCTAGACAGCATGCACATATTTCATTCATGCTAAGGCAAACACTGATAGTACCTCAAAAGGCTATCAGATACTTGAGAGTCATGCTGAATGAACACCTTAATTTTGGCGAGCATATTAAAACTGTGACCCAGAAGGTGGAAGCAAAGGCACCCCAACTTGCCCGACTCGTGCCAAATATCGGTGGTCCGCGATCCATGAAGCCCCAAATGTTGTGCAGTGTAGTGTATTCTATTGTGCCATATGCCGCAACTATCTTGTACACTGCCCTCAATAGGAAGATATACGCCACAATGATGCTCGATTTATGCCTATAGAACTGTCTCTAATAGGGCACTACAGGTGGTGTCTGGGGCCGTTCCAATTGACTTATTGGTCAAAGAATGCCAGCTACTTAGTGACACGACTACATGTCAAACTCTTGCAGTTAAAACACTGATCAGAGGCAAACTGACCGCTGAATGGCATAGCGATGGACAGAAACTACCATAGTAGGCCGATGGATCAAACATCTCATACCAGTCGTGCGCTCATGGTTGCGTTGCAAACATAGAAAGTTAGATTATTTCCTCATGCAGATTCAGACAGGGCATGGGTGATTCAAGAACTAACCCTTTCGAATGGGCAAAAGTGACAGCACTCTTTGTGACTATTGTACTTTAGAAGATTCTGCAGAACATACATTTTTTTATATTTCCGTGATGGGATGGCCTGAGAAGGGAGGCATATGGCAAACTAAATACAGTGCTCACCGCTGAGAACCTAAGCACCACCATGATGCAGAGCAAACAATTGTGGGATATAGTGAAACAATTGGCCAGATCTATCATGGCTTCTAAGGAGCGAGCCAAAAGGATGATACCCTAAATAATTATACTTTCCCTTGCCAGACTCATCTAAACGAATATTGCAACATTGAGGACGTGACCAACCATATAGCTGCAATACTGAGGTGATGCATTATTGCAGTTCCAGTATGGTTTGCTGTGAGAGTAAGCGTTTTTAGTCATTAGAAACCCAACTCACCATGCATAGTGGTGTCCAATAGGAATTTTCCCTTACTATAAAAAAAACAACCACCACCATCGCCACCGCCACCTGCCACATATCGGTGTAAAAGTGTTTCAAAGAGTAACATTTTAAATTGCTTAGGTTTTCAACTTATATAATTAATGTGTATATATTTTATTTTAAGTGAATTAGTATATTGTATTAAATGAGAAATTCTTAGATTAAATTCTTCTTCTATTGTAATAGCCCTTAGTCTGGCAGTGCATGTTCGCTGTAAGCACAGAAAAATCTGGTGTGTAGTTGGAAGAAGCTGTTCTTAATGCGTTATCTAGATGTGAGTCTGTTAAACTGGATCAGTATTTATTTTTGATGATGCTCATAGACAAAAATGTGACCTCGCAAAAGTATGTTGAGTCAAAAAAGGAATAAGTTTTTAAAGCAACACTACCAATGATGGGATATTTTAACTGTAAAGTCAGGAAAGACCATTCTAATAAATAAACACAACTGTCCAGTATCTGAAATATCAGTGCTTTCATCAAACTGAAGCGAAAAATATTCATATGATTGCAGTCCTTATAGAATTAAGATTCGTGTTCAACACGTCTGGTAACATTTTGGTGAGACAGTTGTAGTCGTTTTATGGAAGACATAAAAAACATCAGAAAACATGGAAACAACAAAAAAAGTACTAGTGGATCTTCATATAGATGATCTTTAAATCTAGTAG
>JAUKNK010000025.1:682500-737500 GCA_030765055.1 Mantis religiosa | reverse complement strand
CATTTATCGGTTACAAAGTCAAGGAAAGCATTTTGATGGGCCACAAATTAAAAAACTGCTGAAGGACCAAAACTCTGAACAGACATGGAACTTGCTACATAGATTTCAATGAGAGATTTCATGATGAAGTTCCTAGGAAGTGTAAAGAGTGAACAGTACGAAAACAACAGTGAAAACAATGTTAGATCACATGAAGGAGTTGGGATGTAGAATGAGCCTGAAACTGCACTTCCTTCATTCTCATCTCGGTCACTTTACTGAAAACCTTGCAGCTATTAGTGAAAAGATGGGAGACAGGTTACACCAAGACATCAAAATGGCAGAAAGAAAATACCAGGGAAGGTGGGATGTATCAATGATGTCCAACTACTGGTGTTGGTGTTTGAAAAAGATGGCAAAAATGCCGCAGCCAGACATTGGACAGCCAAGCTTACATTCAAAGGGGACATCTAGGACTGTTCTCACCAAATGTTTCACTAATGTTTTTTCTTTCTATAATAGCATCTTCTGCAGTTGTTTCATGTATACATTGCCTTCTTGGTGTATTCTTTGATCACATTTAACTGCTAGAGCACAGAAATCATGAACTTGTGCGCTTTAGCAATACATGAACCAAGAGATTCTGGTTCAATCCTAGGTATTCACACTTATATGGATGAAACTTGTGTTTATTTGCCCCCCCCCCTCCTCACAAAAAATGGTGGAATAGAATTGTCTGAACTGTTTACAAAATAGCACTATATCTTCTCTATGATATTTTCAAACATCTTAATTTGTTCAGAACTTTTTATTCCTATATCTCTTATTTTGGAGATCCTATTGCAAGAAAACCTGACATGATATGTAGAAATGAATAATGAATTCGTATTCAGCAACCCAAAACTACTTAAGTTCCACAAGAAAAAAGTTTGAAAATGCTGGGTAGTATTATTATCCTTCCCCATATATAGGAAGTATTGCAGAAATACTTTGTTACATCTCTGAACATCCATATTTTATAGTAAATTTGTCTACATAGCTTATTAGTCATGTATTGAATAAATGGGCAGTGCCATTTAATAGGATAAAGCTGCTCATCTACTATAAGGAATGGACTTGGTATTTAGCAAGCTTATAGTTTTCAAGAATATGTTACACAAGGTGTAAACCTTTCATTTTTAAGCCTTTTAGAATGGGATGATCTAACATAAATATACAAATCTTATGGGTTCCACAAATCAGTCCCTTGCAGTGTTATCAGTAAAAATTTTGTGGCCCCAACATCTTTGAATAGATTCAGCTAGCTCAAGGTTCCTGCAGCACAATGCACCCCGGCGGTACATACTCAGATGAAAGCATTCAGCTCTTTTAAGAAAATGGTCCACTTATAATGTGTCTTATCTTTTGCTCCAATCTCTGAACATTTCTTGACGTCAAAGAATTGATTCATCAATGAAAACCTCTAGCCAAATGAACAGTTATCATCTCTCATGTATGATTCTTAACAAAATAACTAGGGTCTACTATTTCTTTCACAAACTTTGTTGCCTCATTCTACCTACATATGACCTTGGATCAGTGATCTGCCACTCACTACTTTTATCCCTTTTAAAAAAATGTTCATAACCGTAGGAACTTGAACTTCTTAGTAATTTATTTTTGTTTCCCTTATCATTTGTGGTGAAGTGAAGCATTATCTCAAGCTGTAAAATTCTTTACAGACAATCCATTTTTATACCTTATGAAGTGGTCAAATTAGATGGAATGTCACAATGCTGCAAATAATGTTCAGTTCCTCACTAAACTCAGCTATGTGCAGGCTTTATCTTGTTCGCAATACCAGACTGCAGAGAAGTGTCCTCTAAATTTGGTTTTCTAAATATAACATGGATAAAATATATAAATAAGTAAATAAACTAGAAATGCATATAAACAATTAAGTAAATAAATAACTAAATACACTTCTCAGGCTCACAAATGTTTCAGAACAAATTAAATAAGGATGCCTTTTGATGCTAGCTTCCAAATCTGCAATTTCTTGACTGCTTCAAAGGAGTTCTGTACACTTATGCTCTTAAATTTTGGAAGTTTTTGAAGGCTCTTCTGAATCAATTTGTCAAGTGTCAAAGTATTTCGATTTTTTGCATTCTAGGGGAATCATATATATTGCCTAAGGTTGGATGATTAGTTTTAGGTTCAGAACATTATCACATAGGGATAATACTTCCATTTTAAAGACTTCAGGGATGCAGTTCTTAAGGCCTTAGAATGGTATTCTTTTCCTTCTAATAGTTGCTGAATCATCCTCATATAATTAGATTTGACCAGAATGAACAATTAAGTCCCTTTTAAAGCTTTTAAAAATATATTCTAGGAGCTTAAGAATTTAAAATACGTTTGTATATGTTTTGCCTTAGTGCACCTGTTTCTGCTCATATTCTACTGAGTTGTCTTGAGAACCTTCAATGGCTCTCTCTGTATCCACAGTAAAATCATCTAAAATTTACAACAATTTGGGCAATTTTTAGTTGCTGCATTACATACTCAAAAACACCCCTATTTGGTATGGAACTGCCCCAGAAAATATTTTCCAATATATTTGCATTATTAGAGGGTAAATAATACAGCTTTTAATCTTAATTTGCGATTTTACTGTAATGTTTACTTCATTCTATTTTAATGCTCACTTCCTCCATGACCTTTTGTTCCTAAATGTTGTCATTGTACTTAAATACCTTGTGAATTTTCGGTATGCATGTTGTAAACAGAATTCTGAAAATGTATATCTGCCGAGATTAATCCATATATACATTTAATTTGATGAATCTTTTTTGGAGGTATGGACAGTTAATTATTGAGATCAACATGCATGGGTTCCAATGACAAAACCAGAAGATCTACCATAATGAGCAAAACAAAGAGTATGCAGTATAAATTTATTTAATCTCACTTTAGTTAAATGTTCATATGAAAAAAGATGTATTCATAGAAAGAAGTTAATACAAAATAAAATATTGTGACTTTGTGGGTTCGTGGAATTAAAAGTCCAATTTGCCAAAATTCTAAATGTTCTTCATTTCCGCAGAAATACCCTGTTCAGTTCTTACGTAACAGAATTATGTCACATACCACACTATCTACCAAGGTCGATGACAATAACAAACAGCGTTCTGATCAGCTCTCGTTACAACACTTCACAGCTGTTTACTGGTTACCGACCCTGTGTTTGCCCCTCGTCACTTCCTTAAATACCTCATTCATAGTTCGAGACTGTTCTGTATAATCATTAGATGTTTCTGGAATGAGCAAAACCTTGAACGTTCTATCACCTTCCAGAAGCATAACTTAATCTATGCGCGCAAGTCCTTTATCACAGCTATCTTTATTTGCCGGCTCTTTGTATACACAAGCTGCGCTATCGTAGATAATGGCTTCACGACAATATTATGTTGAAAAACAAAGAAACAGAAAAGGCGATGGTTTAAAAATATACTAGCCATAATTCTCCATGAATTCATCAACTAAGTGAAAGCAGTGTTTTATCAGTACAGTTTTTATTTTCTCTTTTAATGTTACTGTTGGGATGTGGTTTCTTTTTTTATCTATTGCCTACCCTATCGTATAGCTTAATCCCCTGATCAATAAAATTCTTAGCAGAGACAAAAGTTCTGGGAGTAATACAAGATGCCTTGCTGCCTTTATCTTAAATTAATGTATCTCATGCATGTATTTTTTTTCCAGGATGAGTATGAGGAATATCAATTTGCAATTAGAGAAATGTCTGTAATATTGACATTATTTAATTCGGAACTGGAAGTTAATTCGGAACTGGAAGTCAATAATATCCCTGTACTTGAAATTGAAAACAGTTCAGAGATAACCAAGGTCTGCTTTACATCCAGTAGCCCAGGCACTATTACTCTACGGCAAGGTAAAACGGTTTTATACATAGTTAGAAGGATTACACATTAGATATACAAAAGTGTAAGAAGTTTAAAATAATGTTATGCAGCCTCCATTAAGAGTATACGGAGACAGCATAAAATGGAAAAAAAACACAGGGAACTTTCAAGTTTACTTCATGAATAAATGAGTAAAATATGATGTTGATGCAAAATTCTGGGCCTTTGGATTGAAAATGTTAAACATTTACCTCATAAACTGATTGGTCTATGTTTTGTTTTGCTTCAGTCAAAACTCTGTGACTCATTTAAAGCACTTATAACATTTACTTTACCCATTTTTAGTTGTCATTAACTCATAGATTAATCTATAGATAAAGAAACTACCCCAATATGATTCCCAACATCAGGGTGCACTGTACAGTAGACAGTAATGAATGCAGATCAGCAGATCCTTTGTGATTCCATTTGATGGGTCAGCTGCATTTTGTCAAGAGTATGTGCAGTTGTATCTCAAGTGTAATGTTTGTACCACACTGAGCAAAGAGAAAGGAAATGCTTCAAAACTATTGGTCATGATAGAGAAATTGGAGACAAAAATGGTGTCTATGTTGAGAAGATGGAGACAAAAATATTATCTGCAATGGAGTGAATGAGTGTGTGGTGTATTAGGGCCCATCGACAGTGAGGTCATTTGGGCCCGTCTGGAATGGAGAAGATGAATGAAGGGGTGTATATATCTAAATTCTGGAGTGTACAGCATGGAACGCAAAATAATGACTGTAAATTCTGAAATGGAGGTAACACAGCTAGTAATGAAAGCTATAAAGGAAAAATGGAGATAGAAATGTCCAAGATGAAGCCACAGCTATCTACTAAAATTTACAACCAATTGGTCAGTGTGAAGAGAAACATGGAAGAGCTCTCAGAAAAGTGAAAGACCTTGTGCAAAGCCGTGAAGGACTGGGGTGAAAAGTTTAGCATTATGGAGGGAATAGTCAATGGTAGTGTGCAAGGTGCTGAAGATAAAAATAAAATAAAATAGAAATCTGTATAACAACCCTGCACCTAATTTCTTAAACCAGGGTTAATGTGCCAGATTCTTATATTTGTTCATACTCACATTCATACATTTATACAACATTTTACAGATAGAAATATAAACACTATACAAAAAATATACATAAATAATAAAAAGTAATTTTTAAATAAATAATATACTTTAAAAATTCTTAATTTTTTAAAAATATTAGAATATACAATTGCAAATAAAAATATATGTCATTTAAATACAAATAAAATTTATAATATGTCTAATTTATAGAATAAAATAAAACCAAAGTAAAAATAGTAAAATACAAAATAAAAATACACATAATGAAATCAACTACCAAACAAAGAACAGCAAATATACAAAATTAACTTATTTATCATCATTATCATCATCATCATCATTATTAAAGTTTCAGTTTAGATTTACATATCTATTACCTACTATTTATCATTAACTCAAATTTACTGGTATCCAGCAAACAAAAAATAACTGGGAACTAGTTATTTATACAATAAACTAGTGTAAAATAAAATTAAAAATTCTAACCAGCAAAATATAGATACTAGTTTCCAGTAGAAATCTACATTGAGTATGTAGTGTACAATTCAAAATCTATTTACTGAAAAATTTTCAACAACTAAAATATAACAGAACTTCCACTGTACTTTGATATAACACCAAATAAAACTATTATTTGCAAAGTTAATTTTAATGATTTTATCACATTTTTTCTCCACATTAATTCGTTTTGATATTTTAAATAATTATATGATCAAAAACCACAAAAATAACCCTCTTTTAACTTTGCTAATTATATGATCAAAAACCATAAAAATAACCCTCTTTTCACTTTGCTAATTCATTCAAGTTTGTAAAAGGGGAACAATTTTATAATTGAAATTATATTTCACTTCAAATCCTATCACTTCACTCATTCAGTTCATCTCTGTGTACTTCTTTGTTTGTTATAATGATCTTGCAAAGCACCTCACTCGATGCTACTCAGCACAATGATGACCTGCCACTCCCTCCTGGTCACTTTATTCTTCTCGTTCCTCCATCTTCATTGTAGAATGAAGGCTCCTCCTTGTTTCTCCATCACGTCCTGCCAATAGTGGCTCAAGAGTCAGCTTGGCTTCTTCTGGAATACTGCCTTCTACTCTACACCTTCCTCCCTGTTCTAGCTGTGTAAGGTTTAAATCTAAGTTTTCATAGGCTCTTATAATATTCCTAGACTGAATTCTTTATGATCTTATATTTGCTAAATTCTGAAAATATTTTCTTCTAGTAAAGGTTATCCATCTAGCATGTACACTAATTTTATTTGCTAAAATCTCTAAATGGAAGAATAAGTCTTTATTACGAATTATGTCAAAAAGTAGATGTCCTTGTAGTCTCTCATTTCTCCAAAGCAAAAGTGAAACCTTTTTAACATTAAAACAATGTGGGTTCGTGTGTTCAGCTTGAAACATATGTCACATTCATCACTCATTAATTTGTTGATTTCTTCCAATAGTTGCCATAAGGTTGGTCATTAGATAGATAATGAATAATTCCTTTCGTATGGTTCAGTTGTTTAAGTGCTAATCTTTATGTAATATCCATAAAGAAAGAATAGGCACACCTTCCTTAGTTAATGTTTTCCCACTCTTCTTGCCAAATATTTATTAATCTAGTTTAAGAGGATGGTGTGCTCCCCTTTTTAGACATCAAGATAAAAAAAATGAACAACAAACTCACTTTTGGTATTTACAGGAAACTGACACACACAGATAATTACATTAAGAACAACAGTTTCAACCCAAAACAACACCAACATGCCATTTTCAACAGTTTAATTTTTCGGATGATCAACTTTCCACTAAACAGAGAAGATTATCAAGAAGAATACCTACACATAAAAAAAAATAGCTATATCCAACGGTTTCAACCCAAATTTAGTAGACAAAACAGTTAACAGACTCAACAAAGCTAAGAAAATAAAAGAAACCACCACCCTAGAACCTACAGGAGAAAAAGAGTAAAAACTTTTTAAAATATTCACCTTCCACCCATCAGCCTATAACAAATTCCAAAAAATCTTCTCAAAACACAACATAACTCTTGCACCTCAAAATAGGTTTAATATCAGAAATTTGTTAAAAGGCCCTCCCAAAAATTCAATCACTACCATAGAAAAACCAGGAATCTATGAGATCAAATGTGAAACTTGCCCTAAAATTTATATAGGAAAAACAAAAAGAAATATTAACATCAGAACTAAAGAACATATAAGAAACATTAAAAATGGTGAAACAGAAAAATCAGCAGTGGCTTTTCATTTTTTTAATACTAGACATGACATCAATTTGGAAACATCTCTAATAAAATACGTTAATCACCCCATAGACCTTTCCATATGGGAAAAAATTTTCATTAACAAAAATCGTCATAGAGTCATGAATTTTGAAACTCCACCACCGGACATCTTTGACAAGTACATCACGCCATCTATTGACAATACGGAGAAAGAAGAAACCACTACGACTTACACTAATTGAGTATCAGCTGGGGATAGGAGCAAGAGCTCTTGAAACATGTCCTGTGAATAAACAGTGTGAGTGAAGCAATGTGTCAATATATTCTCGATTCACTTTTGTACTAGTTTTAACTTATCGGTTAGCAGTGCATATGTATCCCATAATATCAGCAACTGCATTAAAGTTTTCTTTTTCAAGCCAAAAACAGGCTTCTCAATGTCTCTAAGATAAGACTAAAGGCCACAATCCAATTTTATATGAAGTGCCAAATTAGGGGTTGTATGTAAGACTCCGTAAATCTTAAAAAACTTTTCCTTGTGTTATTCTTAAATCATATCTAATCTTTATATGTTTCATCCTGAAAGCCCAAATTGCAGCAGCATAAGTATTGAGCTAAAAATAATAGTATGATATATGTTAATTGTATTGAGTGGAATTTTGAAATCAAATTAAATTATCCTAGGAAGTTTCATCGCAGTTTTTCCAGCTTCAACCCTTACTTGTTCGGCATGATTGAAATTTAATTTTTCATCTAAACTTACTCCAAGACATTGAACATTCTTGTTTTTCTTTATTAACCTATTTTTAAATTTTAAACTTGGATTTCCCATAATATCATATATCCAGATTTAATATCATATATACAGATTTTGCTGTTAATATCTTCATCATGGAGTTCTTAAAGAAAATTGGGAGCATGTGCAGCTTTTTCCTTCCAGTTCTCGTTTTGAATTTGCATTAATTAAGAAAACTGCATCATCTGCATAAGCTATTATTTTAAAGCAATTATTGTCTCACTGTACTTCTTCTAAAAGTGTTTCTAAGACAATGTCCCAAAAAGAAAGGCTAAAATAGAGCTCTGGGAGTTTTCTTTAGTAATAGTCGTGGTTATTGTTTGATTTACTCCAAAGAATTTCACTTTTCTGTATTTAAAAGAATGTAAAACAATTTTATATGAAGCTTTCCTGAAGGAAATGTGAAGATACCTTCTTTTGAGCTAAGATCCAGGGGAATTCAGGAAAGGTTTCTGCGCATTCAAGAGCTAATGCCACTCTCATCTTCTCACTGCTGAGAGAAGATATTTTTAGGAGCTGTAACTTTCCTGGCGTCGTGAGTATTCCAAGAACTCTCGGGCTTCAAGCCAGGGGTAGATGTAGTGATGTACCGACGTTTTGGGAGCATACATTGTTCCCGTCTTCAGGATACAAATATGATATTAAGCTTTCCCTTAGAAGCTGAACATCATGGTGGAAGAAATAACAGGAGACTTAAAAACTTAAAGTTTGAGACACCAGAATGCAGCACATCTTATGTGGCGGTTAAACCAACCAAATATGATGGAACATAGACTTTCGAAGTCCTTCACTGACAATTCGCCGCGGTCAGTTCCAACAGCAGATCTTTAGCTCAGTCGGTGGAGCACCTGCCTGCTGTGCTAGGGGCCCACGTTCGATTCCCGGAAGTGAGAGTGGGGATTTTTCTCTGGCCAGATAATTCCTCATCTTCCCCAGTCCGGAAGTATGAATGAGAGTGCAAATGTGTGCGTGATCTAATGATTAAAAAACCCAACGAATACGAGTAACACCTTCGATATGTTCCAAAGGAGAACGGCTGCCGATATGACCATTGGAGGTAATGAAACAAAAAAAGAAAAATGTTTAGAAGAGGTTGAAACTGTTCAGAGGAGGAGAGACAGGCGGCAGAAGCTCTAAACGCGGCTTCAAAATCTGCGCTGTACGAAGATATTTGTGCGGCTTTTTTAAACAGATTCAGAAACTATCTCTTGGTTGCAGACTGCAAAAGCAAGGACAGACGCTACAGAAGTTCGCCCTTGGAATTTAACAATTGGTATATATACATGGTAGGTATACATGGCTTTTGTGAACCTCCCGTCCTGCTAAGTGTCGTCTGAAGCAGCCTATTTCTTTGCCGATAGGATACATGCTGTCAAGATACTCGGCAACTAGAAGATCACGGCCACATTGAGGATGAGGCAGCTAAGACTGTATTCTTTTTGTCCTTTTTTTAATGTCAATATTTTTAGTTATTGTAAACCATAATGATGAAAGGTTTAAGTTTTACACTAACTTAATTGCAATAATTACAATGCTATTTTACACTTGGCAAAATATGACACAGGATAACTTGTATCATTGTTTTGCCATTCTAATAATCAGTATTTTTTGACAAACTCTTGTATTCCTTGTATTTAGCTCTTGCATTGCCGCATTATGTTTCCATATACTATATATGAATATATTGTGACTTTGTGGGTTCATAGAATTAAAAGTCCAAGCTGCAGAAATTCAAAATGCTCTTTATTTCTGTAGAAACACACTTTGGTCAACCCTTACAGTAGCAGAATTACATAACATACACAGTTACAATCTTCCAGGGTCGCCACCCACAAACAAAAGAGTTCACTTTCAAAACACTGCTGCAGGCACATGATCCAGTTCTGATTACAACTCTCCTCTAACTAGTGATCGCGGTTCCTTTTTATACAATCATTCATGATTCCAGACGGTTGTGGAATGTTCGCTATCAATCAAGATGTCACTAGCACTTTCTAGTTATCTATCTTTATCTGTTTCTGGCAGGTCTTTTATCTCTGCAATGCACTATCTGTCCCTTATCTCCGTGCTACACTATCTGCCGCTTTTTGTGCATCAGCCATGCTTATCGAAACAATGGGCTCGCGACAGTATGAATGCATAGCGAACCTGTCTCAACGTTTAGTTATCCAGGATATTCTTAACCTCTTTCAAAATATATGGAGCCTTAATTACCTTTTTATGTACATTATGTGTGGTTGCCAATTAAGATGTTCATCTATAATTACTTCTTAAAAATTTGTAGCTTAAGCCTCACAAATGCTTTCCTGATCTAATTTGAAATCAATGCAATCTGTGTGTTCCTCTTAGTCTGAAGTTTATCCATGATGTCTTTTTATGTATTTATCTACCTTATGTATGTGCTCACTTGTTTTACATAAAATCAATCACACAAAATGGCAAAACAGAATTGCCTGCATACATGTGCAATAGCTCATATGAATTTAACTTCCAAGTTGTTAGACCAAAACAAATTCTTCATATTGATTTGAAAAGCTATTTGTAGTTAGTTTTTTGATACTTCATCACTTACATTTTTGATTAATTCATTAGGGACCAATTTTGGAAGCCATTGCCTCCATTATCAACCTCTTTCCAACTGTCAGTTGCTGTCTGCTCTCCTCTCAAATTGATTTAATCACAACGTCCTACATATTGCAAGTATATCATAAAAGGCTTGTTGATAATAAACAACACATAGACAACATTTTGAAAGAAATGACCGTAAACTTGGCTGGTTGCAAGGAGAACGTTTGTGATGGATACATGCTATGGAATATACATTGATTGTCATTCAAGCAGTGAGTGAATAAACCAACAACTACTGGTGAGGTAGTTTATGAACATATCAAAAGAGAATTCACTGGAGTTACATTTTCTTGCATATGTTCTAAAGATGAGTGCAGAAGTTCAATAACAAAATTGATTTTGTATTTCTTTTTGGATGTGTCAAGAACAGGGGAAGTTTTCATAGCTGGATTTCCTCCTGGAAGAAAGTTGTTGTTCGTAATGATGCAGAATTTAGACCTGAAGCTTTCTGCACCTGAAATTTGCATAGTGAAGTTAGCTTTGAACATTTTCAAGTCATCCGTGGAAAACAGGATCAATGGAATCAGGTGTTCAAGGAAAGGAGAACAAAAAGGGGGAAGCACAATTGACTATGACAAAAAAGGAACAGGAAACTCAAAATGAGAATTAAACATTGGAATTTATGTCCAGTTCAGGAGGCACTGAGTTTAGAAAAGTGATGTACAGCTAGATGAAGGCATGGGGAAGGAGAAACAGCTAACATTATGCAATAACACCTGTATGAACAAACAGCATAGATTTTATGTTTGTAGTAATGACTGTACCATCAAACAGACAACAGCCAGTTACAAAAACTGATACAAACACAATTATCAAAGCAAAATAATAATTGCACGTAATGTAGCAAAAAACTTGTTTGTTGAAATGACTCTTCTTGATTGAAAAAGAAAATTGAGATTACCACCAATACTCTACAGTGATGATGCAAGAATCATAAAACTGGCTAAAAGTATAGAATATCAACAAAAATACAAGCACTTTGAGGTTCTTCATTTCAGAAAGAAGAAGAATGTAAAATTACCTTAATGGTGAATTTATTCAAAAGCACATGGGTAGTAGCAGACCTGATAAAGCCCGCGGAACATGTTTGATCTGAGTTATTGCAAGAGAAGATTGAGTTAAAAAAAATAATACCATAACAAGTTTTAAATTCAGTGTAGTTACAGTAATTTTCACAGTAATTTGTAATTTATTTCTCATCTTTCCTTTTACATCATCAAATGGAAACACAAAATCAAGATTAAAATTATAACATCCATACTGAAAACGCCATATATTCCTAAATCCTAAAAATCCTACCATGTTGCTTACCATTGAATAATAATTCGGTTCCCATACACCTAACCTTAGGTTTTCAGTGTAGTTAATTTGGTATATTATTTGTTTTGTGATAGTGTAATTAGGTTTTCAGTGTAGTTAATTTTGTATATTATTTGTTTTGTGATAGTGTAATATGAAAAACAGAGAGAGAGCATGGATTTACATTGTCATGTGATAGATGTGTAGGAAACTATTCTTTTTAACTAAATTTTGGTTTGGTTTTGTCTCAATTGTATGGTAGTTTGCACTTGGCAGGGGTATATTTCAGGGAAGCAAATGAAGCATTGCATCTGCTTTAATTTTTAGTACTATAGTAATTTGAATATTTTCATTAAAATCACCCCTAACAAAAATTACTGATACAATTTTCAAACAGCACATATAAATTGCTATACAGCTTATACTTGGAGCTCCAGCAGAAGGCATGGAGTGTATGCTAGTTTTCAATGTTTAGATACACTGTGGTAGCCGGATATTTCTTGTATATTACCTTGGACAATCCAGGTTATTGCCTGTTATTACCTGGCTAGGAAATAAAATGAGGTAAATTATGTTTTCTTTATAAATAATAAAAGCAGTTTAAGAATACGTGATATTGCAGATTTTCATATTCTAATATTTGTTTGATCAGTTTGAATTATAAATACAGAATTGCACATGTAATTAGGAATAACACTTACTGTAAGCAATTTATAAACTACAAATTCCTTGCACCTTATGGTGAGTGCAGCAAGGAGTAGTGAAACATATGTGAAGCAAGAGTGTTGTGTATGAAATTCTAAATCAAGCTTTCTCTTCATTTATGGATGCAAAGAAGGAAAAGAATCTTAAAACACATAGAGAAAATCCAGCACTGGCAAATTTGAAAAACAAAAATGAAAACTGGACAGGGTAAGTCAGACTGAAAAATTCAGTGCCATAGCCAGGATTTAAACACGGAATGCCTGGTCTCCATCCGGTTGCTGTAACCATTGAGCAACCACAGCCACATGCCAGTATGACATTAGTACTCCAACTGACTCACATTATTCTGGTAAATTGGTTAGAGCTACCGGACGGAGACTGGGAGACCTATGTTCAAATCCTGCCTATGACATTGAATTTTTCAGTCTGATTCAAGCTGTCCAGAATTTGGCTTACACACGGCTGGTGTGAAAGAACAATTTGACTACTAAAAATGAAAACATTGGGCAAATTTTAACAGACATTCATAACATAATTATTTATTTATGTTGGTTATTCATTTATATTAAAATTATTTATTTCTGATTTTTGCACAGAAGGAAAGGAGATTCCCTCTACACTACAAAGAACAGCTATGTCTATACAAAAGCCACGTTTTCTTTTTATTAATACTTGTTTGTTTTAGGTTGTCACCACTTGTACTTGACTCATGTTGCCTTCATGAAGTGTTACAATAATTTGCATTGTATTGTCCACCTTTTGATAACTATGTTACAATTACAACACTTTCATTTTGAAAGGATCCTGACTGCTTATAATATCTATAGGAATACCTCAAGGTGTAGCTTTTCCATTTCCATATTTGAACAACTATTGTATGCAATGTGTTTGAAGCTGGAGTATGCTATATATTATTTGGTTAATCTGAATTCTTAAAGACCTTTATGCTGCTTCAGTTTGTCACTGAAACATGTGGACTTATATTCTCTTCAAACTATTGTAAAAGTTTGTCTATGTCTCCCACAGTCACATCATTCAATGTGTACTGCAACATACTGCGTGAATAACCTTGTGACCTTAAGCACTGGACAACCAGTTTGTAGGAGAGGGAAGAGTTGGCATTTATTTTGAGATGCAAGGAGAAAGTTGTAGATGTTTCTCTTCTTGTGGACTTTTCAGATGATCTGGCAGCCATATATAAGTGAGTGTGCTTATCAATTAAGCTGATGGATTATTTGTCAGTGTTCATGTTGTTCATTATTGTCTCAAACACATACAATTACAACTCATAGTTCTGAGTTGAAGCACTAGCAAATTTCAGCAAAGTTGTAATATGTCTTTCTAAAAGTATATCTAGGAGTTCTTATTCCAGAATGGTGAAAAAATTGTGAAATTTAGAAATGGTCTTCATTGAAGACGAGGTTTGGCCGATGAGTTAAGCAATGCACCAAAAGAGATTGGTGTGCTTTGTTCTTAGCTCCTTTGAAATCCATTTAAATGGCCTGATATTACACTTGGTTTCTGTTCATTTCTGAGCTATTAGTTTGTGTTCTGTTTCTGACACATGATATATCTGGTACACATAATTTTAGTATATAGGATGAGGGACTATTGTGATCCTGAAACATGTGTTTTCTGTCAAGTAAAATTTTAGTATATAAGATGAAGACTATTGTGATTCAGTGTACATAATGTCTGATAATAACTTATCATTATTCAAATTCTGAGTCTTTCTACAAGATTAAAATGTGCTTCAACAGATCTATCAGCACACATTCATGAAATCCTAGAAACACCTTCAAAAGTAACATATTTCTTTGTTATTAAATATTGTGACATCTCAGTAATTTCTGTGATGTTATTGACCTTAGTGGAAAATAAATTAATTTCATGGTGTTGAATACAGTCTGACATGCTATTATTTAATTTTGTATTGTCTTGGAGTCATCCTTAAATACATCTTTAATTTTCTCATACTTTTCATTCATAAATTAACTTTTTAATATGAATAATGTCTGTAGTTCTGTGAAATGTCTTCTGCTTGCTAAGGAAATGTTTTCATTGTGACCCCTAAATGCTGTTTCTTGCTTGCTTAAAAATCAAGAGTTTTAATTACTCATTTGGAAAATTATGAATTTAATCAAACTTTTTCATTGTAGGTACTGAATAAATAGCAACCTTGAATTTACCTTAAGGGCATAAGCAATTGTACTTCTTTTCTTTATAAATATATGTTAAACTTCAATTGGCATTTTAAATTTTGTGCAGAGACCTTTTGTTCTCAGTGTTAACATTATATTCTTGAATACAGAGAATCCCTCTGTGTGTTATACATTTTGATTGTTGCTAAATAGCAAACAGCACCACAATTCATCATATGCATTATTGCATTAGTGGAAGTGTAAAAACTAATGGTTTGTACTCAGTGGCAGCTGGTGCTGAAAAATAACAGTGTAATATGAGAAAAAGTGCATGCAACTCACCCAGTTTCGAAAAATGAAGTCTTTATGTACTGATCATTCTTCATGCAGAATTTGTCAATCACTGTGCTATTAAAGTCCTGCATACCTGTCATAAGCTTCTTCTCTATAGATAGCATAGCCAGAGAGGTGAGCCAATCCTGAGTCATGGTGTTCCTCAGAAAGGTCTCTTCAAAGATGAGAAACAGTGCTCTGGTTCTGCAGAGATATGGGAATTGTTATAATAATTCTTGAAACCTTGGTTATTTCCACTAAATGTTTTGCAAATTTTTCTTCAGTATTAACTACAAATTGTTCTTCAGTATTAACTGCAATAGCACTATGGCACCTTCTGTCTTTCTTCTGAATTCCAAATGTTAGGTTTGAGGTTTGCTTTTGTCAAGTTCTTTATAATGATCATTAACAATGCTTAGTTCTGTTTCAGGAAACACTCCAGAAAATAATTCAAAGTTTTCGGCATTCAATAGCTTATGCAGCATCCAGATCTTCCATAGACTTGAAGTGACTATGTAACTCTGATATTATTTGATCACATACTTCTTTAGCATCTGCTGCCAAGTTCGTTTCCTTACGTCTTTTTGCATCTTGAATATTACATGATTCAGTGTGAGTTATACCATCCATTGTACTACGCACAATGTTGATTGTTTTGACAAAAGATTGAATCGCCCTTTTACCTTCATTGCATCAACCTGTCATGCCTGAAGCTGATTATATGGCATATCAATATGAGGCATAGCTTTTGAAAAAAGTGAGCCAGAGATTAAATTTTCTGTCCTTCAAATTCTGAAGCAAATCACAAGCTTCTTGCACTGTCTTGTCCGATAAAGACTTTTCTAACTCATCAAAACAGTCTATCAAAGATTCTCTGTGCTCCTATATGGTGTTCACAGATCTTGATTTGAAATTCCACTTCATTACGGAGCTTTGAGGCACTCTCCGAGCAACAGTTGCTTCCAACACTGCCAAAAGTTGGGGAGATATTGAAAACAATGCTGGGAAAGCTGATAGAATAAAAAAATAGAAAAACAGACGAATATCCTAGCAGAATGACTTTATGAAGCTGCTTTCTCTTATCAGATTTAACTTATTAGTGTAACAATGCATATACTGTATGAGAGGGTGGTGTTCTGTGTTGCCGCTCACTACAGATGCACCATAATTAGTCTGAGTAATTATTTTAATGCAATTGTCCTTAACAATAGTTTTAACTTCTTTCAAAATAGAACCTTCAATAGAATTGGCAGTCTGATCCATAGGATTAAAAAAGCCCCAAAGCTGTTCATGTATAAAAGTGTTTCTTTCATATCTACAAACTAAATCCAAATGAATTTTTTCATTTGTGTTAGTAGATGTGTTAGTAGTTTTATCTGCTGTGATAGCAACATAAACCGCCTCCTTCAGTTCTTTTTCAATTTCTTCTTGGCACTCTTTCAACATGCAGTCGAGTAACTAACTTTGGATGCTTTTTATACACTTATTAATGTGACCAAAATATTTAACATTCGTCTTAGACCATGAATCAGTACTTCTGAACAGGAGTACTTCTGAACCACTCATTGTTGTTACATATATTGTTGTTAAATTTCCTGGAATAAACATAATTTCTACTTCCTTTTGCTTTTTGCTCAATTTTTAGATTGGGTGTAGATTACCCTAACATTTTATACTAATCTTTTCCTCTAATGCTCGCCTTGAAAAGGATTTTCAGAAGTTCATTAACCAAGTTCATTATTTATTGATTAAAGCTTCTGTAATATTAAATCACTCATACAGTGAATGAAGTGAATTTATAACACTTATGTTTCACACTCATACACAAAATAAATTGATAAAATAAAAATAAACTGATCAGTCACTAAATAAAGTTACACAAAGGAATACTTATGAGGAATTGCTGTCGTTCATACGAAATGAGTATTATACCAACATGAACTTACATCTACTTCACAACCAATCTGCCCTGCAATTTAATGAGCATTATTTTATTTGTAGAATTAAAGTATAAAGCAATGATAAACTACTTAATGAATTTCAATGCATATTCAAGTTCTAAAGCTATAACTATGAGAGTTAGTGGCCCTACTTCGCCAGCTCCAGCATCTGCATTAGTGCAGTGAATGAATACCGTACTACATTGATATGCAGCATGAATTTGTGTAAAAATCAGTGGAACTTAGACCAAGAGGGGAAGGTTGTACGCATGTGCAGTATTGATTAGTTCAGCTTGCTGGCTCTCAGCACGGCTCTTATCTACTCAGGTGTTTTCTGTACATCAAGTGTTCATCATTGGTCATGCTCGATTTCTTATACCTACAATGATGCATTTTTATTTACATGGTCTTTCAAAATGTATACATTATCATTTATAAGACAGAAAATAGCGTGCTGCAGCACGTAAGGATGGGCTGCTGCTATTTGTATCTACTTCTTGTGCAGTATAAGGATTTTAACTTCTGTTGAACAGCTCAGGTGGTAGTGGATTGCTGGAAATTTCTGTTCACTATGTAGCAAAAGCACAGATTATATGTCACATTTGCATAACTATCGCCTGTTTGCTGAGTGGTGAATTCAGACTGTGCTATTTCTTCATCTTCCACTCTCTAGGTATAAAGGCAAGAGATCCGTTCCTCATTTTTCTGTCTTCACCTAGTAATCATGACCCTGCCTATTGCTGCAGACAGCAGTTATACCAAGGTGTGTAAAAACAGTTTCAAATTATATAAAAAGTAATGTAAGTATTAGAATTCATAATTTGCTTTCAATTTTTTTCCCTTCATTTAGGGAATCGCACCTGGTTGTCTTTTAGATTCCTCCATGGTGATATTGAATTTGCTGTGTAAATTACAAGTTTCCTGACATTTTCTGCAGGCTTTTCTTGGACTTGTGACTGAACTATCACATGAACATTTGAAATGGGATGAAGCTTTGAAATTCTTTTTGTAATGACATCTCTTCAAATGAAATCCTGTTTGAAGGACCTATTGAGAGAACCTTACTTTTGGTTATGGAATTTACCAATCAATGACAGACAGATGGATAAGAGGAGAAAGATACCAATAGATAACACAGGGTGCAGGTGATATCAGAGAGATTGAAGGGGTGTATAGAGGAGGAAGATACATGGATAGATGAGACTATAGGGAACACAGGCAGTTGGATTGAAGAGATGTGTGTGTGTGTGTGTGTGTGTGTGTGTGTGTGTGTGTGTGTGTGTGTGTGTGTGTGTGTGTGTGTGTGTGTGTGTGTGTGTGTGTGTGTGTGTGTGTCTCAGATGAATAAAAGGTATGTGAGAAAGATGAAAAGCAGAGACAATGATGAATAGGAGCAAAAGAGTTGAACAGGAGCTTGAGGGAGTATATCCATAGTGAATAAGGACACAAGGTTACATCCGTGGCTGTCATAAACCACTGTGACACAGAACATTTTTCATTACTTTTATTTTCACCAAAATGGCTCTAACAATAATTTTGACAAAGTCATATGTGCATGAGTTACTCTCACAGTAAATGCAATATGTATCTCGAATTTCTTTCGAATAGCCTGTGATATCCACTTTGTTTCTTGGAAATTTATTTTACTGGGAAATCAAATCAGTTAGACAAAAACCATTAAAATATATATAAAGTGATTTCATTTAAGCTTCTGGGTAAAGTTAAGCACTTTCAAAAACTGTTAAGACAATACATAGTTATCTTTTTGTTGAATATATAATCTTTTTGTTGATACAATAACCAGCAAGCCTTTCTGCTTCTCCTTAAATGAATTAGAAAAAAACTATAAAACAACTGAATGTTTTAAATATTAAAGGCAGAAGCATTATTAACAGTGAAGTATTCTTCATTGTTGAGTTTGATTTATGAGTCACTATGTTTACACTCAACTTCACTTACTATATATAGTAATGACAATGACACTATATAGTACGTGAAGTTGAGTGTAAACATAGTGACTCATAAATCAAACTCAAAAACTGAATGTTCTTTTATATTACACAGAAGTTGGCACTCCTTGTTTAAAAATCATTGTTGGAAAGATTTTTTTATTTCAAATGATTACAACTGATTAAATAATCACTTGTTACATGAATAGTATAACAATAATAAAACATGAACCATGGGTAGAGAAAGTCATATGAATGTTAATGTCGCATCTTTAAATTGCAGATAAACCTCAGGTATGGATGCTACCTAGTGGTCAAGGTATTTTAAGGAGTCCAACCTTTATTAACTCGGATTCTGATAAGATTTGTATTTCCATCACATATTATGTTGATGATACATCTGACTTACATCTTCAGCTTGAGACAGCACATCAAGAAATATTGGAAATGGCAAATGTTAGCTTGGTAAGCAGCTTCTATAATAATGCCACATTAAAAGAATATTTATTGCAATGATCATTTGTGTTTGAAATATGTGATATTAGGAAAGAAAGCCCTAGACACTGCTTAACATTCCCAAAACTGCTTTTAAAATACTTTGTAGGTAATATTCAGATTCAGATTTATTCACCAACAAAATTTATACAGAATATGGGCTTCATAAAAAAATACTAATACAATTATTATTATTATTATTATTATTATTATTATTATTATTATTATTATTATTATTATTATTATTATTATTATTATTATTATTATTATTATTATTATTATTATCATTATCATTATCATTATCATTATCATTATCATTATCATTATCATTATCATTATCATTATCATTATCATTATCATTATCATTATCATTATCATTATCATTATCATTATCATTATCATTATCATTATCATTATCATTATCATTATCATTATCATTATCATTATCATTATCATTATCATTATCATTATCATTATCATTATCATTATCATTATCATTATCATTATCATTATCATTATTATTATCATTATTATCATTATTATCATTATTATCATTATTATCATTATTATCATTATTATGATCATTATCATCATCATCATCATCATTATCATCATTATCATCATTATCATCATTATCATCATTATCATCATTATCATCATTATCATCATCATCATCATCATCATCATCATCATGATTATTATTATTATTATTATTATTATTATTATTATTATTATTATTATTATTATTATTATTATTATTATTATTATTATTATTATTATTATTATTATTATTATTATTATTATTATTATTATTATTATTATTATTATTATTATTATTATTATTATTATTATTATTATTATTATTATTATTATTATTATTATTATTATTATTATTATTATTATTATTATTATTATTATTATTATTATTATTATTATTATTATTATTATTATTATTATTATTATTATTATTATTATTATTATTATTATTATTATTATTATTATTATTATTATTATTATTATTATTATTATTATTATTATTATTATTATTATTATTATTATTATTATTATTATTATTATTATTATTATTATTATTATTATTATTATTATTATTATTATTATTATTATTATTATTATTTACAATATGCAAAGTTGGTCATAGTAGCTCAAGGGTTAGAGCGACTGGAAGATATATGGTTCAAATCCCGGCTGTGCCACTGAATTTTTCATACTGACTCTATCTTTCCATACTTTAGCCTACACACAATCAGTATGAAAGAACAATTAATTTTGATTACAAATAGTTTTTTTTTTCAATTAATTTGGACGTCACTGTTACTAAATTCCTGAAAACATGCCGAACTGAAATAACAATTAAAAATTCTAGTGCCAACAAGTTTTATTTGTTGAACTAGAAATATAACACAATGTACATTTTGTATACAATTTATTAAGTACCATATTGTATCTTATATGAAGTTTAATAGATAGAGAAAGTTATGAGGGAGATTTAAAATTGCTATTTATTGCTATTTTCAGTTTGGTACATTCACATATGTAGGTTAAGAAATAGCACAACCATACCTCTACAAATATCTGCTTTCTTATTATGCATAAAGCTATTCTTTATATATCTGCTAACCTGAAAAAGTACCACTCAGAAAATGAATAAAATATTACACAAATAAAAATATTTGTAAAAGAATCTCCACTTAACTTAAGAAGTTGATGTTAATGTTAATACTTCCTTCTTCTTTATAAAATAGATTTCAAAAGCATATCGCGTACATCATCAGTTACTTCTAAAAACGTTGTTAAGGAAATCTTAGATACGATGCTTTTTTTCTTTTGTTATGTTATGTTTTCAGCATTACCAACATCTGAAGACGAAACAAACCTAAAATCAGAATCAATTGCCAGTATGTCAAAATTCATTACGCGATGTTTATTTTTTAAAATAAATATTTTTTCCCACACTATTAACTCTATGGGACCATTTAATTGTTTTAATAATTTAACTTCAGGATTTATTTCATGGTTAAATATCATAGCAGATGTCTCAAGCACAACTAGTTGTAAGCCATACTTCAGTAAATTAGGTATCTTACCACTGCCAAGTATATACATATATGAAACTCTTGTACATATGAAAGCAAGCCTAAGTTTATTCAAAACAAATTCTGAAATTCATATACACAACACTAGAACAAAGAATAATTTATTTGTGAAGTCACACAAAACAAAGATGTATGAAAATAGTTTCACATATGCTGGCTTACATCTTTACAATAAGCTACCTGAATCTATAAAAAAGATTGAATCACAACATCAATTTAAGAAATTGTTATTAAACTTCCTTAGAGCCAATAGCTTCTACAGCGTGGATGAATTTTTAAATTTGTAAATATTTAGTTAGCTACCTTAATTATAAATATTGTACTTAGTTTTTAGTTTTTAGTTCTTAGTTTTTAATTTGACGTGTCCTATAACATGTACATGTTTTAATGGATGAATCAATAAATCAATAAATCAAAAATGATCTGTTATGGCCGATTTATCAATTTGTTTATATTTAATGTTACGAAAATGTTCTTTCTTTCTGATTTCCAAACTACGTTTCGTCTTTCCAATATAAACCTGATCACAATCCAAACAATTAAATTAATAAATACCAGATTTTTTATTATTAGGAAGTTTATCTTTTTTTAAAAAATTGTTTTAAATTTTTAATACTATATTTATTTTGAGGAACTAAAGTTATACCAACTTCTTTAAAAAAAAATTGAAAATATTTGTTAAACCAAGGATGGTAACTAAATTTTTTAAAATTATAATCATCTTTTATTTTTTAAGAGTATAAATATCATTAACAGTGTTTTGATATTCAAATTTTTCAATCTTCTTTTGTATAAAATTTTTATTAAAACCATTAATTAAAGCAGTGTTAATAATATGTTTATATTTAATGTATGAAAATGTTCCTTTCTTTCTGGTTTCCAAACTATGTTTCATCTTTCCAATATAAACCTGATTACAATCCAAACAATTAAATTGATAAATACCAGATTTTTTATTATTAGGAATTTTATCTTTTTTAAAAAATTGTAATAAATTTTTAATACTATATTTATTTTGAGGAACTAAAGTTATACCAACTCCTTTAAAAAAAATTTGAAAATATTTATTAAACCAAGGATGGTAAATAAAGTTTTTAAAAGTATGTCACATCTTAATCCTGCCCAACTTTTTGTGTTGGAACTGTGCATCGGCCTTCTTACACATAGATTCCGGGTTTGAATTTAGACTGAGTTACTTTGATGAGGATCCTTTGCAGAATTTACCATTCTCTTCTTAAGAAATATTTTGGATAATGCTCAACTCAGTGGATTCTAGACTCATTAAACGTTATTGCAACCATGTCACATAAGACTGTCAGATCTTAGTTGTGAAAAGGGATGCTAAACTCCCTTAAAAAAAATGAATAGAGTGTGTTTAATACAATTTACTGTGTCAGGAAAGAAAATGTGTAACACCTCAGAACGGTCTCTGGATATAAAGAATTACCTATGTGGTATAGTGATCTGGATATTAATCCAAGAGGTTCTAGGTTCATTTATCAGCTGGACTGGATGAATTCTTCTTGCGCTAGTCTCTATAATCTGGAGGTATACATGTGGCAGTAAATATGTATGTATTTAACAATGAAAATGAATAAAAAAGAGTGTGTTGCTGTTGTTTTCAAATGCTAGGCTTTGGCAGTGAAGCCATTAGCTCTCTTGCTCTCCAATATTTCTGTGCAGTGGGTTCGGCAGGTAGGGCTTCAGTGTGTTGTTGTTGTTTTCAAATGCTAGGCTTTGGCAGTGAAGCCATTAGCTCTCTTACTCTCCAATATTTCTGTGTAGTGGGTTCGGCAGGTAGGGCTTCAGTGTGTTGTTGTTGTTTTCAAATGCTAGGCTTTGGCAGTGAAGCCATTAGCTCTCTTACTCTCCAATATTTCTGTGCAGTGGGTTCGGCAGGTAGGGCTTCAGTGTGTTGTTGTTGTTTTCAAATGCTAGGTTTTGGCAGTGAAGCCATTAGCTCTCTTACTCTCCAATATTTCTGTTCAGTGGGTTCGGCAGGTAGGGCTTCAGTGTGTTGTTGTTGTTTTCAAATGCTAGGCTTTGGCAGTGAAGCCATTAGCTCTCTTACTCTCCAATATTTCTGTGTAGTGGGTCCGGCAGGTAGGGCTTCACAGGTTAAAAGATGTTCTTCATTCATTTCCTCTTCTTTGTTGCACAGAGGACAATTTGGACTTGTAGAAATTCCTATTCTGTGTAAGTGTTTGGCCAAATAATCATGTTCCATAAGTAATCTAAAATTTGCTACTGCAGCTTAACATTGGAGTTCTGGAATAATTTCTGGATTTTTAATTAAAATGTTCCATTTTTTGTTTTTGGCTTTGTTAGATATTGATTGATTTTGTTTGTTTTTAAATTTGCTTTTGATTAATTTTTTATGGATGTAAAGGGTAAGTTTTTACTTTTGTTCTGAATTAAATTTGCACCTTTTTTGACAAGAAAATCAGCCGATTCTTAATTTCCAGCAATTCCACAATGTGCAGGTATCCACTGTAATATAATTCTTGTCTGTAGTTTTTGAAGTTGTTGGGCCATTTTGTGACATTATTTAATTTGGATTGACCTCATTTTATATGAACTTATTGCGCATAATGCTGCTTTAGAATCAGAAAGTAATAAAGCATTTTTGAATTTATCTATTCTCTATAGAAGGGGTTGGAGTGAAATATGAATAGCCGTTGCTCCTGCATCAAAATTTTCTGTGTGGTATCCTGCTGTTTGATAGAATGAGAACAGTGCACACTTAATTCCTGCTCCTGAATTGTTGTCCAAGTTAGATCCATCTGTGTAGATATGTAACCATTCTTCAGGTGGGTATCTATTGTTCACAGTTTCTAATGCTAGTTCTTTTAGTACAGGTTTAGAAGTTTCAGATTTGTAACTATTTGTTCTAAATCTAATTGAATATTAATTGGTTCAAAAGTCAATGAGTTTTCTTTGATTAAAAAGTTTTCTTTAGAATTAGGAAGATTCAGATCTGTTTTTAATTCCATAACTTTATGTAGGAAACTTGTTTGTGTTTTCATCTTGATTGGTTGTAGTAATCTTTTTTCCTATTTAGTTGTTTTTCACCGCAACATTTTGCATGTTGTATTAGTGCCTGCTCCTCTAAAGTTAAATGTATTGGATAGTTCCGAGTTAAGACTTGCATTGCCTTGATTGGAGTTGATTTTGCTGCACTGGTTATTAGTCGCAGGGTCTGATTTTGGCATACTTCTAGGTGATTTATGTTAGAACTGTTTGCTGTAATTACTACCTCTGCATTATAAAGAAGTATTGGCATGATGAATGTTTTGTATGTGATGTTCAGTGTCTCCCGATTACTGCCTCACAATCCTGGCAACTCATTTGGCAAATGCCTGATAATTGAGTTTTCGGTGTGCCATTTTTTTAGAGGGTGGTTTAGTAAGTTGCGGATGTTGTGTTTGTTTTGAGGGGCTAATTTTATGTTTAAGCTCCTAAATATCTTTTCAATTTTTTTTTTTTTTTTTTTGGATGAAATGTAAATTTTCCATATCTGGTGTTTGGGTTTTCTAGTTTTTTTAATGTAGTAATGTCCTTTAAGTTTTTGTTTCTTTTGTGTCTGTAGATCAGTTTTTTGATGAAATTTGTGTTATAGTTGTTCAGTTCGGCAGCCTGGTGTATGTGAGCGTACTCCTGTTCATATTCTGTTTTTGTTAGCGGAATGTTGATTAATCTGTGAACTAAACTATGGAATACTGCATATTGATGTTGTACTGGGTTGAATGGGTTGCATTTAATGTAATTGTCAACATGTGTTGCATTTCGGTATATTCCAAATTGTAATCCTGTTGGTGTTCTAATGATTTTCAAATCTAGAAAAGGTAGCCATTCATCCTACTCTCATACAGAATATGCACAGGAGTACGCTCACATACACCAGGTTGCTGAACTGAACAACTATAACACAAATTTCATCAAAAAACTGATCTACAGACGCAAAAGAAACAAAAACTTAAAGGACATTACTACGTTAAAAAAACTAGAAAACCCAAACACCAGATATGGAAAATTTACATTTAATAAAAAAAAAAAAAATGAAAAGATATTTAAGAGCTTCAACATAAAATTAGCTCCTCAAAACAAACACAACATCCGCAACTTACTAAACCACCCTCTAAAAAATAGCACACCGAAAACTCAATTATCAGGCATTTACCAAATGAGTTGCCAGGATTGTGACAAGATATACATTGGTAAGACCAAAAGGAATCTAGGAACAAGAATGAAAGAACACTTCAGAAATATTAAATTCAAACAAATGGACAAGTCGGCCGTAGCACATCACTTTTGGTCTGAGAATCACAACATAAAACAAGAAATAGAACTGATCAAACAGGCAAAGAAACCTCTGGAACTACAGATTTGGGAAAACATATTTATTACGAAAAAACAGGACCTCTTGATGAATTTTGAAATTCCTGTGGTAGATGACGTCATCAAACTTACCAGGACATTAAGTGGAGAAAAGTATATACAAGGTTGACTCACTTGCCTAATTTTAGTAATTGTACCAATAATTTTGCTGTGAAACGGAATGCAAAATTTTCTCAAGCAACAAGTGAAGTTTTAAAATATATGAGTGTACAAATAGATATTCTAATAGCTGATACTAATGATGTGTATAAGAATGCTTCTCAGGAAACGTTAAATATATTAGAACAGTTACTAGTTAAATATGTTAAGGAAAGGTCAATTTTTTTTACTAATATACCTCATAGATATAATCTAATAACAGAATGCCTGTGTAAACAAGAAAATAAAGGAAAATGTTACGCTCACAATTTGGCAATGCTAAAGTAGTAGATATAGGTAGGTAAACTTGAAAGAAATTTGCATACTCTCTATAGTTTCCATTCAAATTCTGCTGGCAAAAGCTACTTTTTTTTGTTGTTGTAATTTAGGTCCTCCAACATTAAGTCATATTGGACGATGAATGAAATAGGTGAAATGATGCTCAAATGATTCCGGGGTCCACGGAGCTTAGAGTTACCTTACATTCGTCTATCAGGATAAGAGAAAACCCCGGAAAAAACCTTATCCAGGTAACTCACCCTAATCGAGATTCAAACTTGGTACCTCTTGAATGTGAGGCAGACACGCTACCAGCTATGCTATCAGCCGGGCAAAAGGTACTTAGATCAGGACATTAGTAAAATAATAAAATACACCAAGAAAATTCATAGTTGTATCCTCTAACAGAGAAATAAGGTTACTGCAGTCAGAAAACGTAGTGACATTAAGGAAACTGGAACTAACATGAAGATATTGCACTAAAATGGTTAGTTTATATAAAATAAATATGATGAATGTGATGCTGAATGCATAAATATGTTTCATGCTTAATGAAATTAATCCAAGTATTGCTATAATCAGTGAACATGATTTTGCTAGTAATAAAATAGTATGTACTGTGCTACAAAACTACACTCTAGCTGTACATTCTTATAGGAAAATAAAGGTACATAAAGGTACTGGTATAGCAATGTATGTAAAGGAAAATATAGTTTTCAATGAAATTCCAAATGTGCAGTACCATAGTAATGAAATGTATCTGGTATATTGTGCAAATAAAGTTTCAATCAAAATTAGTAAAACAGAAGCAGCAGATATTTGTAGACCACCTAATTCTAACTTAATGTTTTATTAAATATCTTAATAAAACCATACCTAGGCTAGCAAAAAAGAAGCCAAAAGTTCTGATATTAGGTGATCCCAGTATAAACTCAAACAGTAACTTCTGTGGTAGCCATAATGTAATAAATGCCCCAACTTGAGTCACATATAGTTCTGCAACTGCAGTAGATTACATAATAACAAATACAATATGCCTACTCAACAAGCTATTTTTGGTAGAAGTCTTCCACATATCTGAACATTATACATACAACCATAACTCTCAAATAAGAACTGTAACAGTGTATACATAAAAAAGAGTAATTAATGACCATAATGTAAGTATTTTACAGGAAATGTTAAAATTAGAAAACTGGAATTCTGTCAGTAATCGACTATGAACTTAAATGTACTAAAAATCATTCAATTTATCCTACACCTGCTATTGACCTTGAAATTATTAAAATAATAAGACAATTAAAAAATGAGAACTCATGTAGATGGGATGGTATTTTCAATTTCAATTTATTTGCTTATAGACTCATACAAGTTTCAAGCATCGTCAAGAATCATAAAATATTTACATTTCATCAATACTATATAGGCACTTCTGTATTAGGTACATTTTTAGTCTTTTTTGAAATTTATTGCCTCTTAGAGCTTTAATATCACTTGGTAACCTGTTATAAAGTATTCTGCCCATCTCCTTAGAGTTCTAAAATGTGGTAAAAATTAACAGATTAATTGAAGGAGAATGATTAATTGTACATTTAATAAATACTTCAATACAACAAAATATTTTCCAAGAGTGAAGACTAGCTTAATAAGACCAGTTTTCAAAAAGGATGATGAAATCACATAGCAAATTATAGGTCAATAACTCTTGCTTCAATGTTTAGCAAGATATTGTAAAAGTTTTACATTTAAGATTGGTTAGCTTCCTAAATTTTAGTTAAAACAACACATGGATTTAGAGAAAATTAAAGTACTGCCACTGCCATTGTAGAACTTCTACATTAAATATATACACAATTAGAATAAGGTAATCATGCTATATGACTTTTTCTTGACCTTTCTAAAGTGTTTTATAGTGTATCAATAACAACATTTTTATTGCATAAGTTAGGAAATTATGGGATAAGGGGCAAAATGCACGACTTGATAATGTCTTACTTAACATTTTTTAAGCAACGTGTAAGGTAACAAATAAACTCAATGGTTCAGTTAAACATTTTATATCAGTGTAAAATTACCAGTTATGACACTGTAAGCTTTGGATTGCCACAGAGATCAGTACTGGATCCTCTCTTATTTGTTTTGGTATACCTCACTTGAAAAATTGCTAGAATATATCATATGCTGATGGTACCACAATTCTTTGTTGGAATAAGTCATTAAATATCTTGGAAAATTTAGTGGTGGATTCATTACAAGTTACATTGAAATATTTAGAGGATAATAATCTAAATACAATATATATGTGTGTGTGCGAGAGACAAAACTGATACAATTTCAATATCATAATCCAAACTTGAGTGATTCTGTAATTAGGTGCACAAAATACCATACTTGAACATGTACAGCAGATTAAATTCTTAGGATTAGTGTTAGACAGAAATATGTCATTCAACCTTAATATTCACTTTCATCTGTGGCAGGGTAAGCTCAGAATTATATCTATAAAGGAGACTATCCACATATCTGGATACTACAGCATTAAGAATTACACATTTTTGTGTGATATATTATTCTTTTCAATATGAGACTCAGGTTTGAGGAAGTACAAATAACATAACATAAATAGGTTGTTAATTTTGCAGAAGAATTATTTGAGAATTATTTATTAGCTAAGAAAACTACATGTCATATTTTTTTAAAAAAAGAATAACTTGTCTACTGTAATATCTCCATAATTTCTCTTTGTGTATATAAAGCAATATCATATATTGTAAATAAAAATGTACATATTGCCAACTGTGATAATATTAGAGTATAATAATCAAATACACATGGGAATGACAGGTAGGATTAATGTTAACGAAAGGACAACTAATTGTGACCCATTTATAATTAGAGTGAAGTTGAAAAATCAATTGCTAAATACTATAAAAAACAAAAAGGAGTAAAGCTTAAGAAAATTAAAGGTATATGCAATAAGAAAATATTTATACTCCACAGATGATTTAAAATTAGTTTTAATAGTGTTTACACACGATGTGGCTTGTTGGCGTTTCTGCTGATGCTATCATTATAAGAGAATGATGTTATGACTTATGATGTAAACTATGTTGTTTTTATCCTACTTAAAATGGTATTTTGACAATGCTCTTAGGAGTACTGGATAATGTCTATGTGTGAAACAAATAAATTTTTATCAATATTTTCTGAAATAGGATGAAATTGATAAATATTAGAAGTCTAAATGCCATGATTATAGAAATTTAAAACATTTTTAAACCTCATATATCCTGTAACCACTAAAAACAAATAATTCCTTTAGCTGCAAATAATAATACTGGTTATGTTGTTTTTGAGGTTATCCTTTATATGGTAAGCTTTAATGCAATATAAAAAGAAGATAAAAGCAAAACTACGATTTAAACATTCAAAACCTTCATCACACACATTTGTTTTATTATAATGAAGGTTACCTTTAGATTTTGGGGCTAACTGTAAACTTTGTGCCTGTAAGGAATAGTATACTAAGTTATACCTAAGGGTTTTTCTTCAAATGGCATAAAAATGAACATATTGTAATAATCTCAAGGCTTTCTGATGAAGACTCTTCAAGCTTCTCATTCCTTAATAAGATTCCTAAAGTTTCAGAGCATGAATTTTCCAAGTTTTCTCCAATTAAAATCTATATCTACTTCTGACCATAAATTAAGAATCTTCTTTAATTATCTTTTCAGAGAAATTCATGGACAACGGAAAGGAAAATCTTTCATCTTCAGAAAGAAAATGAAAAATATGAGATTCAAGTTGTTTTAGTTGGAAAGACAGATAGTAAAAGCAAAATAATGGTACAGCGTATAGCAGGTTGTAATGCGGAAGGTAAAATTTTAAACATATTTTTTTAATTTAGGTTAATTGATGGAAATTAATCAATTCTTCACATTAGCCATATATAGGCTAAGGTTTTTGATGGATAGAGTCAACTTGAAAAATGCAATGCCATGGCCAGGATTTGAAACATGGAACTTCTGATTTCCATCTAGTCACTCTTACCCATCGAGCTACCATGGTCAACGTGCCATCGTGACATTAAATTCTCCAATTGATTCATATATACATAGGTAAGAGCGACTGGGCGGAAACCAGGAGATCCATGGTTCAAATCCCGGCCATGGCATTGAATTTTTCAAGTTGACCGTATACATATTTGGTTAATTTTGTGCCACATCAAGCATAATAAGCAGAGAAAGTATTGTATATTTAATATCAAGATTTTACCAAAAATATATGTTTTAATCACCAAATAAAAACATTGCAATTCCTTTCTTGGAAGTGTTGAAAACAGTGTTGTTATGATAAATTAACTTTAAAGAGAGTCGATTAATGACACTAAACAACACTTACTTTTAAATTTTTCCGGAACATGTTTCTGAGGCTTTGCTTCTATCATCAGCCGGCCCTTGACTGGTTCTCATTGGTGTAGTTGACGATATTTTGTCACAGGTCTCCTCTGGTGGCGGTTCAAGGAACTTGCTGAACAAATCTTTCTGGGAGATGTCGAAACTGAATACTTTGTTCCTATTTTTTGAAATGAAGATTTGTTCCCATGTGGATAGTTCTTGTTTTCCTGATGTATGTTTTAGTAGTTTTGGTTCTGGATTTATGCTGTGGTTTTTTTCCCAAAAATGTGTGGCAACTAAAATTAGGCAAGTGAGTAAACCTTGTATATACTTTTCTCCACTTACAAGTTTTTTATGAAGACTAGTTTCTGGGGACTTCTCCCCTATCGTCAGTTCTGTGGTTGACTGATGATGCATCTGGTGTCTGCATCTGGCTGGGTGTCGTGCTGCCATCTAATGTCCTGGTAAGTTTGATTTGTTTGTGTGGCAACTGCTGATTTTTCTAATTGTTTATATTTTATGTTTCTAAAGTGTTCCTTTGCTCTTGTTTTTAAATTTCTTTTGGTTTTTCCAATATAAATTTGACTACAGTCATTGCATTCAATTTGATATATACCAGATTTTTTGTTAGATGGAATGGCATCTTTGATGTTTGAGCAAATTAGGTTTTTTAAGGAGAAATGGTTGACTGGTGCTAGTTGAATGTTCTGTTTTTTGAAGACTTTTTTGAATTTATCATAGGCCCATGGATGGTAAGTGAATTTTTTGAAAATCATATTAGTTTCTGTAGCTGAGAGGGTTGTGGTTTCCTTTAGTAGCGTCTTCTTTTTTGCTAAGTTTACTTTTTTGTCCACTAATGATTTGGGAAAGTTATTTTTTTGTGCTATTTCAATTATTTTGTTGTATTCTGTTTTGTATTCTTCTGCTGTGAGAGGGATGTTTACCAGTCTGTGTGCTAAACTATTGAAGATTGCCTGTTTGTGGGATCTTGGGTTGTAGCCATTAGCTTTTATGTAGTTGTCTGTCTGTGTTGGTTTCCTGTAAATGCCAAAGTTTAGTCTGTTTTTATTCCTTATTATTTTTAGATCCAAAAATGGTAAATGCTCATCTTTTTCTATTTCTACAGTGAACTTGATGCTTTTTTCTTGAATATTTAAAAGTTTTAGTGCATCACTGATGTGTTTTTTTGGTACTATTGCAAAGATGTCATCTACATATCGTTGCCAGGGTTTGAACATCCAAGGGAAACCTTTTTTGATCCTTATTTCTAATGCACTCATGTACAGATCGGCCAGGAAGGGTGATAGGGGGTTGCCCATTGCTAACCCTGAAATTTGGTTGAAATATTTTGTTTGAAACTGGAAGAAATTTTGTTCTATGCATAATTTGGTTAGTTCGATGTAGTCTGAAATTTCAGGTGATGCCATTCCAAGTGATTTGAGCCATTTTTCTATCAACGGTGTGAGTTGATTAACTGGTATGCTGGAAACAGTGATTTAACATCAAACGAGACTAGAGTGTCCTCTTCTTTTAGTTCAGTATCCTTAATGAGTTCTATAAGTTCATAGGTGTTTTTGATGCTTAGGCTGTCGAATTTTGGAAATGAGTTGAATTTGTTTGTTAGTCACTTTCGAAGTTTGTATGTTGGTGAATTTATACTGCTAACTATAGGTCTCATTGTTATGGATGGTTTGTGTATTTTGGGTAAGCCATAAAGTCTAGGTAAGGTTGGGTTATCCGGTTTGACTGCATATTTGTTTGGTATTATGCTTGATTTTGCTATTGTTTTTCCAAATGACTGTATGCAAGTTTCTAGAGGATTTTTGTTAATGATTTCATATTCATTGTCAGTTAGCATTTTTTCCATTTTTTCAATATAATCTGATTTTTCCATTATGACAAACTTGTTGCCTTTGTCTGCCTTTGTGTAAATAACGTTTTTCTGTTTCAAAGAATGGATAGTATGTTTTCTCTTCTGAAAGGATCTGTTCTTTATTTCCTCCAAAATATTTTCACAATGGCTTTTTACTGAATTTTGTATGGATACTGGTAGAATTTGTGTCAAAATGTTGATATCTGCAATGTAGTCTTCAATTTTGTTTGAGAAACTGACGCATGTTTTTAATCCATTATTTAAAAGACCCAATTCTTTTTTGGAGAAATTTTGCTTAGATAGGTTTACAACGTTTTCAAAGATTTGCGTGCAAAATCGAAAACCAAAAGAAATTGAAAATTTGGAAAAACCAAAAGAAATTTAGAAACAAGAGCAAAGGAACACTTTAGAAACATAAAATATAAACAATTAGAAAAATCAGCAGTTGCCACACATTTTTTGGGAAAGAAACCACAACATAAATCCAGAACCAAAACTACTAAAACATACATCAGGAAAACAAGAACTATCCACATGGGAACAAATCTTCACTTCAAAAAATAGAAACAAAGTATTCAATTTCGACATCCCCCAGAAAGATTTGTTCAGCAAGTTCCTTGAATTGCCACCAGAGGAGACCTGTGACAAAATATCGTCAACTACACCAATGAGAACCAGTCGAGGGCCGGCTGATGATAGAAGCAAAGCCTCAGAAACATTTTCCGGAAAAATTTAAAAGTAAGTGTTGTTTAGTGTCATTAATCAGCTCTCCTTAAAATTAATTTAAAATAAAAACATACATAAAAATAAACCCCTTTTTAGACACATGTCTGTCTATGTGTAAACAACTTTAGCTGAAAAAGGAAGAGTCAGGTAGATATAAAATTTTATGTTTAAATTTGTGATCTTTTAAAAATGCAACAAGATGCTTTTCAATAAAATTGTCCTTTCTCAAACTACCCTTTAAATTGAAAAATATTTATTATTTTAGATTTTCTCAAATGGCCCTCAACAATTTTGATTTAGATACCATATATTTAGGATACATCCCTGAGAAATACACTGTGTATTTTGAATTTTCTGGAAAAAATATATGGTTATAATTCTACTAAATTTTGTATTATTGATCAAACTTAAGAGAACTGAAAAATATCCTACCACAGAAAATATGTAGAACTTTTAAAAGCCCAAAGTTTGTATATTTTGGCATTAATCATTCCCTCTATTATTGGTTTCAATTTTCAAATACTTCCACTTATTTCAAATACTAAGGTGCTTTGTTTTATCTCATGAGCATGCAAAGCAAGAAACATCAAAGCAGTCATACTCTGACCTACTTGTTTAGGATATGATCATCAGTCTAGCTTACTGAATCTTTTTTGTATGTACAACAAAATGTGGAATGAAAACCATTTCTACAAAGACAGTTATCATAATTAACATGAAATGTGCAAAAAAATAAGCTTTTATTAGAACATGTTGAGTAACGGGTTGTAAAGATCAAGTGAGTGTAACATCAGATTCTTTTATTTTCCTCCTTATAAATTGTATCCTATTGATATTGTGATTTTACCAGAAATATACATTTTGAGGTCCATTGAGGCGAGAGAGAGAGAGACAGAGAGAGAGAGAGAGAGAGAGAGAGAGAGAGAGAGAGAGAGAGAGAGAGAGAGAGAGAGAGAGAGAGAGAGAGAGAGAGAGAGAGAGAGAGAGAGAGAGAGAGAGAGAGAGAGAGATACTATATGTTGTGCATAACTTATATTTCCAAGGATGAAACACAAAGGTTTTTAAGGATATCTCCCTCTCTATGCTACATTTTACATTTTATGGAAAAGTGTTTCCTTATTTTCTCAATAGTGACTGTAAGCAATTTGATTTAAATATAAATATTTAAGATATTTGTATTGCTGATAAAATATTCATCCTGAATTTTTTAAAATAATTTGTGAACTCCATTTGCAGCAACAATAGACATGCATTAAACACTCTTTGGCAGTATACTTGCTTACTATTAGGGTTTTCACAGCTGGCATTAATCCAGTGGAATGTAGTTTCCAAACTGTAGGCCGTGGACCAGCTGATGAGCTGTTACCTAACGTATTACCTGTGATTCCATCAGGTATCTTCAGAGAAACTGACTCCATGCTGGTTAAAAATTAGTGGTGCTTTTTTTTTTGTATCTGTTTTGTTTTTCTAGAGATGGTTTAACAACTGCCAGCATCAGTGATGCTCATCCTCATAGGCTACAGCATTTCCTCATGCACATACCTTTTGTACACTAAACATGCAAGGCAAAAAAATATGAGGAACTTGTAAGTGAGAGGTTACATGTTGTTAGTGGTTGGGTTCCACGTTAGCACTCTAGCTAGTAATGGTTAATACCTAGTTGGCAGACAACATATGTGGGATATGTATTGGGTCCTGGGATGACAACACATTCTGAGAATTAAAAACTGTGAAGCTCCTATGGGGATTTGGGTGAACATGAGGGTTAGTAAGAGGTTATTTGATGAGTGGTGATGTTAGTTTTGGGAGTTAGTATAATGCAAAGTGCTAGAGCTACTAGAGGTTAATCGTTTACTCATGGAATTTGATGAAAAACAGTTATGGCAGGGGTAGTCTTCTTACATGCTAAGGTATTCTGATGTCCGTGTTTACTGTGGTGTCCCATATATTGAACTTTGGGGTTGCTGTTTTTCTTGTTATTAGTGTTGATGTAGGCAGGTGATGAGCATGTAAAGGCCTGTGAACAAAGAGCATCTAAGGGGATGGGATCGTAATTTTAAAGATTTTTAATTTTCCTTTTTTAATTGACATCTTTCAACATGAGTAGCATTGTACGAATGAAATGGTTGAAATAATACTCAAATAAGCTCAGGGTCCATAGAGCTTAGGGTTACCTGACATTCATCTTTCAGGATAAGGGAAAATCCCAGAAAACACCTTAGAAGCTCTTAAATGTGAGGCAGACGTGCTACCACCTCACTACAGATGTGGGCATCCTAGAGGTGGATATTTGTATCAATGACTGGGTTGTTGATGCTCAGGGAGTACTCATAAAGGTGGAGTGTGGCTTTTTGCTGCTGTAGGTCGGTCTCATAGCTGCCAAGGTTAGCAATGAGAGGGTTATAGTTTAATGAGTTTCTGGCATAGAGTTAGAAGGCAAGTTTTGGCACAAATTCTTGGTGCATAGGTGCAGTTCCTGATGCAATTTGTATGCTGCGTCCAGTCTAGGTACAATTCATAGGATTCTATTCTGGAGTGTATTGCTATGTGTGTAGGGTGTGATTAGTTTTTCATGTACATGCGGGAAGATTACTCTCAGACTGATGATGTATACGTGAGAATTGGGCGAATAAGAATTTTGTATAATGTGGGTCCTACCTTGAGGGAGATATGAGAGCCAGTGGGGAGTGGGGTGTAAGGTTTCCCTAATTGAGGTTGTGCTTTGTGCCAGTTTGACATACGCGAGCATTTCAAGTGAGGTCTTCATCCATTGTTATGCTGAGGCAGGTGAAACTGGACTGAGGCAGTCCAGTCCAGTTGAATGCTGGCAGGCTGTTTACAGCCTGAAGATTTCTGCTATGTGCCCAACTGTTAAGGGTTTAACCACAGATATCGGTTTTTATTACCAAGTGGGATGGTTCAGGGGGTTCTGTATGTAGCTTGCATTCGGGAGGCCCGGGTTCATTTCCTGTGGCCAATCTACCTGACCCATGGGGTTTTTCGGGGGTTTACCTGGGTCCCCAGGTGAATGCTGGGTAGGTTAATTACATCCCCCGAATTTCCTCTCCGTCTATTTCATCTCCACTATCTCCAAACAATATTTCCAAGCTTGATCTCACACCTTATTAATAAATATTTCTTCTAATTTAAGAGTTTGTACTTAAAGATGAAACAGGCTTGCAGCTTAAGCAAGTAAGAACTCTTATTATTACTGAAAACAAGGTTGAAAAGGTAGAAACATATTGAAAGGTTCAGTGCCATAGCTCAGATTTTAACTACAGATCTTCCACATTCCACATCAACTGTAATTGTAACCTAATCAACTGTACTACCATGGCAAAATACCAACACCAATTAAATTCCCCAAAAGAATTTTAGTTAATTGGAAAAATCCCATGGGAAGCAGATGATCAATGATTTAAATGGAATTGAAATCTTCAGTCTGTCTTTCCAATCTTGTCCTGCTCACAGCTTGTGTGAAAGAATAATTCCCATTTATGTTCCCATTTATGTAACAAATACTGTGTCAAAATTGCTGTTACAGACAACTAGGACTATTGGAGTGGTCTGTAGATAAAGTGCTTTAGAAAGGAGGATAATGTTATCATGGTGTAAATAAAACCAAATCTAGTTTAATCTTAGTATACCTAAAGTATAGCTGTAATATGCACCTATCTCCAAGCACATTAACTTGAATCACACTGCAGAAAATTATAGTTTGAAGAAGGAGGCTTTTCAACAACAGATTAGAAGGTACTGTAGACAAGTTTAACAATAATTTGCAAAGAACATAGGCAGTTCTCACTACTCTCAGGTGAACTTTATATGAAGCTGAGCTGGCTGCTATCTGGAAACAACAGATGGAGAGAATGAAATGAAAGGAAGTGAAACAGGGTATGTGAGGTAAATATCCTTCCCAACATTTTCCTTAGTGAACCATGATAACATCTGAAAAAACCCAAGGTTGGCTGTGGTAATTGAATTGGCAGCTTCCCAATAGTGGATTTCAGACCTTACCATCTGAGCACTCTGCTTAGTCACATAAGAGAATTATAGTTATTTTAAGTTTACAAACACACATACATGACAGAACATTCGCATTTCATTCTTTAGTATTTTAATCACTCCTTGGAGCAATGTGTTGTAAGTAGTAAATGCAGTGATTCAAGTATACTAGAGCTATGTGAGTGATAGTCCATATCTTAGATAAAGCAATGCATATAATTATGAATCAAAAAATTTAGAATATATGTACATACTTATTAAATGTAATACATCAAATTCATCAAAGATAGCTTTGCTTGGAATATTTATGGTATAGTTGGAGTATTATGTGGAACTGGTTTCATCAGACTTGGTATTTTCCTTTAAAGTTGGAAACTATAATTGACGATAGGGGTTCCTCCCTAAATTGTATAGCATATGAGATTAATTATTAAAAATATCCAAAAAATATAATTTTCAGTATTTTCTTGCCACACTTTTGACTTAGAGCTCTTCTTATTTTAATCTATTTAGTTTTTCACATAGTTCAAGAGTGGTTGATATATATGGTGTAGGAATACTTTTTTCCATGACTGTAGTTATACAACCATTAGTTGTGTATAAAGACTTTATTTATTAGAATTTAAGTTAACATCCGGAGATGTTATATAAAAACTAACAACAGTATAGGGTTTCTTCTATGCATATAAAAAGATTAGGTAAATTACTCTTCTTCAAAATGTATATAAATAAAAATGTTGCAGCAGCTGGCTCCTTATAGTAGGTAAAATATTATTCATATACTCAAAGAAAATGGCAGTTTAAATAAATGAATGAATGAATGAATGAATGAGCGAGTGAATGAGTGAGAGTGAAAGAGTGAATGAGTGAATGAATGAGTGAATGAGTGAATGAATGAATGAATGAATGAATAAACAAACAAACAAATAAGTAACAGTAATAATATCTAATAGGCATCCCTTTCAAGTGAGATTTGTGGTGGACAACACGGCGCTGGGGCAGGTTTTCTTGGGAATCTCCGGTTTCCCCCGCCATCTCATTCCACCGGTGCTCCATTTTCATCTCATGTATCATCAGTGTCATTGCCTGCTGTGCCATATGTAGTAAAAGCGGGTGTTAAACACTACACATTTCATTTCATTTCTATGTATTGCTTGTGTAAACCCCCTTGTCATTGAATGCACCAGCTTTTTTGTAGTCTGTGAGGTAATATTTTGCCATTCTTGTTTTAGACATTGTTTTAGAGCTGTCTAACTTTGTATTTCATGTTTCTGGACCATGTTTTCAAGTGTACTTCAAAGATGCTCTATTGGATTAAGGTCTCCACTTCATGCTGGAAACTTGAAAATATGGGAAGTATGGCCCAACCACTTACAAGCAGTTTTTGCTGCATACTTGAGTTAATGTCTTGTTGAAAGTGGTAATCTGTGCATTAACTCAACAAATCAATAGGTACATCTATTTGTCGTCAGTTTTTAACACTCTGTCACTTATATTTTTATATTATTGCAGAACTAGTTTTGAAAGTTCTTGCTTCCATTTTCAACCTCGAAAGTCTGACTTATCAGCTTATTAACCTTTTTTGCATGTTTTCCTTTAGGATATTCAGATAAAATCTTTTCATGCTACCTTCAACAACAACAAGTTTGTAACTCCAGATGTAACCATACATCTCCATATCATAGGTGCTGAAATTTAAGCTCAGTATTCTCCTCCCCAAAATTCTCTCACCATTTATGAATATGTTAAATTTACTTTCATCTATAAACAATATATTGTCTCAGACACTTGCAACCTTGCTTATATACTTTCAAGAGAATTCAAGTCTCCATTTCTTGTTCTTCTTGCTTATATACTTACAGCTTTCTTCTAGTACCCTAGCTCCATAGCCTGCACTACTTAGAACATAGCATACAGTCCTAGGTTTGATTACTTTCCTGAAGTGAATGGCAACATACACCGACATTGCAGTTTGTCAACTTATGATCTTTTTTATCATCGTTATTAAATATTTTGTTCCCTTTTCATTAGCTTCTGTAGTCAACCTTTTCTTTCACTGTTAATCAGAGAATTTCTTTATCTTTATTGCATATTATGGTGTACACTGTTGCCCAGCTTCCTCCAATAATATCAACACTTTGTGAAAATGTTACTGAAAGTCAACTGTCTTGCCTATATAGTTATTTCTTTACATTTGGGGCCCATTTTTCTGTTGCACAGTATTCACTAGAACCAACAACAAAGTTGTGCAACTTGTCACTGAAGATGTTGCTTGCTGCAAGCAATTCATTAGTGGTTTCTTTGTTTAAATTTCTAATGGCAAATAAATACTTTCTTCCCTGCTAAAAATTGCCAGATCTGGGGATTGTTGATTTCCTTGAAGTCTGTTTAATTAATACTCTAATCTTTGTTACTTATTGCTTATTTAATGGGGTAGGCTCTTACACAGAGTCATAGCGCTGTCATTTAATTTAATATGGAAATATGAGTGATCAATTTTAATTGCAGTACTGCATGAATACTTATTTCCATGATGGAATATATACATCAGTGTATGTGTGTGTGCATGTGCCTGTGTGTGTGTGTGTGTGCGTGTGTGCGTGCGTGTGCGTGTGTGTGTGTGTGTGTGTGTGTGTGTGTGTGTGTGTGTGTGTGTGTGTGTGTGTGTGTGTGTGTGTGGATGGATGGGTTGGTGCATGCGTACGTGCATGCAAGCATGCGTGTGTGTGCAAGTGTTTTTTCTTGTATGGGCTTTTAAACTATGGAGCCAATTTTGACCAAACTTTTCAGAGATAAGCTTTGACATAAAGCAAAAATTTTTATCTGACTAATATTATGTAATGACAAAAGCTTGCCAAGACTAACCATATCCTCCAAAGTTAATTGTAATTGCTCGAACATGGCCAATATAACAACAATTTCCTTACATTTTCATGGCCTTACAAAATAACAAAGAAACTGTGAATTCATATAATATTTAGTGATCTGTTAGCAATCAAGGAGTGATAACACAGTGAAACTTAGTCTTTATTTTATTTTAAATTTCTTGTATGTTCTTAGTTTACTGGGAAAAAATAAGTTTATATAGTTACTTAAACTGCTAATTTGTGCTTCACTGTCCCTAAACTTCTTCCAAGTTTATATTTTGACTTAAACTGCTATTTGTCTTCCTGGTGGGCTTTTATCTATAAGCTGTAGTGAGGTAGCGAAATGCAGCAATGGTGATTTGTCGCATGGTGAAATACAGACCTTACAGTTCTGTTGTTGGATGTCACAAAAGCTGTGTAGTAATTCAAACAAGACAGGGGTTATTATTAGCAGTGGTTTACATGATATTTATCATGTTTTACTGCCGTTTTGAACAGTTTATAAAATTCACAGTGTGAGAGCTTTGTACCTGCTAAAGCTCTTTTAAAGCAGCAACATGATAACTGAAGTTCATATAAGTAAGAATATTTATAAGTGGTTTAGAAGGAAAAATATAAGAGACTTTCTGCCAGTCCTAATGTTAGCCAACATTGTAACTGAAGTACATATAGGCAGGAATATATTTATAAGTGTTTCAGAGAGAAAAGTAAAAGAAAGTTTCTGGCATTATTATTAGAATTGGACTCATGAGATGTGTGTCATAAAAAAATTAGGAAACAGTCTAATGAACAACTGCTTAAAAATAATCAACAATAGTATCGTGTGCTCCAGTAAATGAAAGCTGGTGATATTCACATGATCCATTACTTGCTGCAGAAAACAAAGTGCATCTCGCGATTTCATGGAAATTCTTCCACATCGTCAGCCGGAAACACAAACAAAACTGTTATCGAGATTTAACTGTATTGGAACACCACAGTGAAGCGAAAAATTATTAAATTATAGATGAGTCGTATTTTTTACACATCTGCTTCACTTTCGTACCTATTTTGAGGACATGTTTCGCAAATCATCGCTTGCATCTACGGCTCTTGTGCGCACAAGAGCCGTAGATGCAAGCGATGATTTGCGAAACATGTCCTCAAAATAGGTACGAAAGTGAAGCAGATGTGTAAAAAATACGACTCATCTATAATTTAATAAAACTGTTATCATCGTTACAAATGCTAGATGTTGATTAGTTCTTGTTAGTACTATGAAAATCTGAAAATGAAACAAATTTAAAAACAGAATCGACTGCCGGTATTTCAAAATTTATTACGCAGTGTTTGTTTTTTAAAATAAATATTTTTTACCAAAACATTAAATCTATCAGACCATTTAATTGTTTTAATAATTTAACTTCTGGATTTATTTCAAGGATAAATGACCAAAAATGATCTCCTATGGCCAATTTATCAGTTTGTTTATACTTTATGTTACGAAAATGTTCTTTCGTTCTGGTTTCCAAATTACGTTTTGTCTTTCCAAGATAAACTTTATCAACATCAAAACAATTAAACTGATAAATACCAGATTTTTTATTATTAGGAATTTTATCTTTATTACAGAAATTCAATAAATTTTTAATGATATATTTATTTTAAGGAACTAAAGTTATACCAAACTCTTTAAACATTTTTGAAAATGTTTATTAACCCAAGGATGGTAAGTAAATTTTTTAAAATTATAATCGTCTTTTATGTTTTTAAGGGTAGAAATATCATTAACAGCTTTTTGATATTTAAATTTTCCAATTTTTTATTTATAAAGTCTTTATTATAATCATTAATTAAAGCAATATTAATAATATATTTATATTCTTTATTAAATTCATTTTTATTCAAGGGTATATTTATAAATCTATAAATCAAACTATTGAAAACAGCAAATTTATGTGCAAAAGGGTTAAAACTTTTATTCTTGATGTAATTATCAATATGACTAGACGTCCTATAATTACCTAAGTTTAATTTATTATTATATCTTATTATCTTTAGATCTAGAAAAGGAAGAAATCCATTAATTTCAGTCTCTAATGTAAATTTTATACCTTTATCTTGCAAATTTAGTAATTTTATAGCATTGCTTATGAGTTTATCCAATTTTAAATTATTATAAAAATAATAAATTAATGCTTGCTTAAGGTTATGCAACAATGATATTTTTTACTGCATTTTAATGCTGATTTTTAACTCAAAGTGCTGCAACTCAGATTCTATTGCATTTCCCTCCTGTGATATTTAAGATTGTTCAACACTGCTTTTGCATAGCATTTTCTTCATACTTTTATTTACCTATACAAATATAACAATTTGTAACATAAAACTTGACTTATCTTATAAGAAATGATGATTTTATTATAAATTTTCCAGGGTCGGGATTTCATGTGAAACTTTTACATATCCTCAGCCAGAAACAAATCTCTTGTCATCGTTATAAACGCTAGATGTTTACAATCTTGTATTTAAAATTTTAATAAAATACTTAATGATGTAAAAATTGTAACAAAAAAGAAAAACATTTAGCAAAAGTTAGTAACCCTATTTTACCTAGAATTTATGCTCTTCCTAAAGTTCATAAACTTGAAAATAAACTGAGACAGACCTATTGTAAATTGTATATATCCACCAACTTATAATTTAGCTAAATTGTTACATAAAAAATTTAGTAATTTTGATAAATTTTAGAGTTTAAGTATTAAAAATTCTTTTGAATTAGTTAAACAGATTGAAAATATTGTATCATCTAAAACTGATAAGCTTGTTTCTTTTGATGTAACTGCCTTATTTCCTAGTATTCATAGAGAAAAACTTTTAATTTATTTAAAAAATTGGTTGAATTCAATAAATTTACATGAGGACTTAATAATTGATTTTGTTAAACCTACTTAATTTTGTTTAAATCAAAATCTTTTCACTTTTAATGATGAGTTTTTTCAACAAACTCCTGGCTTAGCAATGGGTAATCCTCTTTCACCTTTTGTTGCTAATCTTTTTATGAGCTTTTCAAAATGCAAGTCACTAAAGCATTCCCTTTAATTTTTAAAGTTTGGTATAGATATGTTGATGATATTTTTGCAGTTCTTCCTGATGTACTCATAAACAATGCTTTAAAATTACTAAATTTCCAAGATAAAGCTATTAAATTTACATTGGAGACTGAAATTAATGGATTTCTTCCTTTTCTAGATCTAATGATAATAAGAAATAGTAATAATTAAACTTTGGTATTTATAGAAAGTCTACTCATATTGATAATTACATAAAAAAATAAAGGTTTTAACCCTTTTGCACATAAATTTGCTGTTTTCAATAGTTTGATTTACAGATTAATAAATATACCCCTGAATAAAGATGAATTTAATAAAGAATATAAACATATTATTAATACTGCTTTAATTAATAATTTTAATAAAGACTTTATAAATAAAAATATTGAAAAATTCAAATATAAAAAAGCTGTTAATAATATTTGTACCCTTGAAAAAATAAAAGACGATTATAATTTTTAAAAATTTACTTACTATCCTTGGGCTAATAAACATTTTCAAATTTTTTTTAAAGAATTTGGTATAACTTTAGTTCCTTAAAATAAATATATCATTAAAAATTTATTGAATTTCTGTAATAAAGATAAAATTCCTAATAATAAAAAATCTGGTATTTATCAGTTTAATTGTTTTGATGTTGATAAAGTTTATCTTGGAAAGACAAAACGTAATTTGGAAACCAGAACGAAAGAACATTTTCGTAACATAAAGTATAAACAAACTGATAAATTGGCCATAGGAGATCATTTTTGGTCATTTATCCTTGAAATAAATCCAGAAGTTAAATTATTAAAACAATTAAATGGTCCAATAGATTTAATGGTTTGGAAAAAGGTATTTATTTTAAAAAAAAGAACATCGCGTAATGAATTTTCAAATACCGGTAGTCAATTCTGTTTTTAAATTTGTTTCATTTTCAGATTTTGGTAGTACTAACAAGAACATATTAACATCTAGCGTTCATAAAGATGACAACAGCTTTGCTTCCGGCTGAGGATATGTAAAAGCTTTACATGAAATTGCGATCCAGGACAATTTATAAGAAAAGTGTCATCATTTCTTATAAGATAAGTGAAGTTTTAAGTTACAAATTGTTATATTTGTATATAGTTGTTTGCTTCACTGTCAAGAGCTTTATATTTTACGTATTTTATTTACTTTTCTTATTTTTTGTTCTTCATGGTAAACTTCTGTTAATCCTTTGTTTAATTGTGTTCTTTTGAGCAAGTTCAAACTAAGTCTAACAGCTGTAGGAACCATGGGCAACAGCGGGTATTTTACCTACTTCATGTTCATAGCCTTATACAGTCTTCAGTTGAATTATACACTTACAAAGTTAATTAAAATATATATGGTTGTTTTTGGCTAATGCTGAATTTCTGACAATGAAGTCATTAATCCTCTTGCTCTCCAATGTTTTTCAGTTATGGATAGGGTGCTAGAAATGGCCAGGCATATTTGCAATTGGTCTTGGTCCATTTCCTGTAATTAAAATATATGAACTGCATTATCCCAGGTATGATAAAGCAGATAGAGGTTTCTTAATTGTGCTTAGTGTGCATTGCACAGGGTATTGGAGTAGATCAAAGAATGGTGCCAAAAGCACAAGTTAGGGAAAATAGTTATTATGTAGTTCTCACACTTTGAGACTTTATTTTTAAATGGTTATTTAAGACTTAGTATTCATTTTAGTTTATCTGGTACAACTGTAACTGTTAGTAATTACTCTTTTCTTTTTTTTTCAGAGCAAGCAGATATTGTCGTTCTCTCTAATGGAGATACTCTAGATGTTATTGAAAATGTTTATCATGTTGCCATTAGACAAGATCTTGAAGTTGATGAAGATAAGGAAAGTAAGTATTTGTTGTTTTTATCTATAGCCGCTGTTCTTGAGTCCAAATAATTAGTTGACTTTTTGTAAGCATTTGTGACTGTAAAGTGCTTTATCTTCATTAGACCACATATTATTGGTAGTTACTGGAGTAAGTTTTCTTTTAGATATCATTAAGATATTTTCTCATCCTTTGCTTTTCCAAGCCTTCGACATTCTCTGTTTCTATGTAGTCTATTATAAGTGTAATAATTTGTATCTTTAAAACTCTTCTTTTGTCCTAAGAATTAGTGTTAACAATCCTTTATAAATTTTGTAACTTTGCTTCCTGTTTGAATTTCTTGGTAAATTGAGTATTTTTATTTCAGGAAAAGTGTTTAGCTAATTTTACAGAGTATAACCATTACAAAAAATTTCCTGCTGTAGAAATTCTCATTGTTACAGAGTTATTATGTGCTAAAGGAAATTGCTAAGTAAAACAGTGCTTGTGAATCAGAATGTGAGAGCAACAGTGAAGTATGAAACTATTTCAAAGCTGATTCCTATTAATATAGGTGGTATGAATAATATAAAAACCATTGGTAATTAAATGATGAGTAACATAGCATGAATACAGTTATATGGCTTCTTGCCTATAATATTGTGACTTTGTGGGTTCGTGAAATGAGAAGTCCAATTACACAAACTCAACAATGTTCTTTATTTCCACCGACTTACAGTTTGACACTTGCCAATTACACAGAATTACGTAATGCACACAATTACGATTCACCAGTTCGTCCGTTACAATTTCACTTGCACACGTAATTACGGACAATACTCCGATGCACATACACAGTCTTCTCGTTCCTTAACACGGCGCTCCTTCGCTAACACGTCAAACACTGACTGACTGCCCCTTGCACGACGTGTTGCTTATATAGGGTCTGCTTGCCGATCTAGAAGGTTCTCCATTAGATTGAATGTCCCGAGTTTCCAGAACCTAGGAGAAGGGTAAAGAGACGGCTCAGGGGCCCGACATCCCTCTCCTAACCATCCCTTCAGTTAGTGACAGGGGGCCACGACTCGCCGCGCACACGTGACACTGACGGCACCATCTCTCAGCATCTGCTCGGAGTCTCAGCCAGTAGTAGCGCTGCCGAAGTTTGTCGATCGTTCGGTTCGCTCCCAGGTGTCCTCCCGAAGTTCCGGCGTGCACTTCCTCCAAGACTTCCGGGACCTTACTCCGGGGAAGTACCAACTGTTCTCTCTGCGTCTTCCCATCGTGTGACTCCCATACCCGGAACAGCACACCCTCTCTGGTCTTCAACGAGTCCCATTGGGCCCAGTACGACTTGTAGGTGGCGCTCCTCGGTGCGATGTCCTCCCAGGTTGGTCTCGTCCCTGCCTCCACTTCCCTCAAGAGTGGCCCCAAGTCTGCGTCCGCCAGCTGCTCCCTCCTCAGGCCTGCGCTATCCCAGCCATCCGCAGGCACTGCCGTGACTACTCGGACTGCTGCGGCACGCTCCTTCTCCTCCACTCTTGTACACTGACCGCACTCTTCCGGACAGGGTCTTCGGGACATGGCGTCTGCGTTACCGTGGCTCTTCCCTCTACGATGTTCCGAGGTGAAGTCGTACTCCTGCAGCCTCTGGACCCAACGTGCTGTCTGGCCTTCCAGGTTCTTAAAGCTCAATAGCCAGGTTAGGGCGGAATGGTCAGTCCTCAGGTGGAATGGCTGACCGTACAGGTACTTGTGGAAGTGCTCCAATGTCTTTACTACCACCAGTAATTCTCGTCGGGTGACGCAGTAGTTCTTCTCTGCCTTGGATAGCGTCTTGCTGTAGTAGGCTATCACCCGCTCATGGCCGTCCTGGATCTGCGATAGGACACCTCCAATGCAATGGTCGCTAGCGTCGGTGTCCACAATGAAGGCGCCACCCGGTTGTGGGAAACCCAAAATTGGAGCACTGCACAGGGTCTCCTTTAGGTGCTGGAAAGCGTTTTCTGCGTCCTCCGTCCACACATAAGGCCGGTGTTCCTCTGTCAGGCGGGTGAGGGGTTTTGCGATGTTGGAGAACCCCTTTATGAAGCGCCTGTAATAACTGCACAGCCCCAGGAAACTGCGCAATTCTTTCTTATCCTTTGGGCGAGGCCAATCTCTCACAGCCTGTGTCTTCCAGGTATAGCAGGCAGGCATCGTAAGTCAGCCCTCTCATCACTGACTCCATAAGGCGCTGGAAGGTAGCTGGTGCGTTGCAGAGGCCAAAGGGCATAACCGTGAACTGCCAGAGCCCTTGGCCCGTCGAGAATGCGGTCTTCTCCTTGTCTCTCGGGTCTAGAGCTACCTGCCAGTAGCCCGACTTCAGGTCCAGGGTCGAGAACCACTGTGCACCAGCTAGCGTGTCCAGGGTGTCGTCAATCCGGGGTAAGGGAAAACAGTCCTTCCGGGTGACGGCGTTCAACTTTCTGTAGTCTACGCAGAAGCGCAGCTCGCCGTTCTTCTTTGTCACCAAGACTACAGGGGAACACCAAGGGCTGTCAGACTCTTCAATCACTCCCCTGGATCTCATGTCCTCCAGCATGTCTCGTACCGCCCCTTGCTTCGCCAGCGGAACGCGTCTATGTGGTTGCCGAATAGGCCGGGCGTCCCCGGTGTCGATGCGGTGAAGCACTTTGTCCGTGCGGCCGTAGTCACTATCATCTTGGCTGAAGACGCGCTGATACCGCCTTAGCAGTTGTCGAACCTTCTCCAGCTGTTCTGTGGTCAGGTGGTCGGCCGCCCTCTCCACCAAGCTTTCTAGCCGGGGCCCCAGGTGTTGCTTCAGCGCCGGCTCCTGTGTCTCGTCGATAGCTGTTACGCTCACCACGGGCTCGCACATTCCCAACTCCGTCCCGGCCTGGACGTCGTGATCGGCGTCCGTAGGATTTAGCAGTCTCACGGGCACCTCCTCTCGGCACGGCAGCAATGCCCTGGCTACACACAGTCCGTTTACAGGCGTCTTCTGGTCCAGCATCATGTTCCTGGTTCTCTGGCCCTCCTGTCGCGCCGTCACCACCACCTCGCTCCTCGCGGGGACAACCACGTCTTCGTCCAAGACGACCCTGCAAATTCCAAGGCGCTCTTCGGGTTGACGGAGTATAACCTCTTCTCCGTTAAGCCGCAGGACCTTCTTGCCGACGTCGACCGTCGCCTCATGGCTCCTGAGGGCATCCAGTCCCAGGATCACCTCCTCAGCCACCTTCGCGACGAACACCCACAGACGCACGGCACTCCGTCCCAAGTTCAGCTCCAGCAGGGCCTCCCTCTCCACAGGCAAGGTGTCGCCCGATGCCGTTACAAGCTGGTATGGCCGGCTTGGCTTCCTTGTCGGCAAACCCTTCGCCAAGTCAGGTCTGATGATGGTCACGGCCGCCCCGGTGTCCACCAGCACGCGGCACGGCTTTCCTCTTATCCAACCGTCCGCGATGAGGCTGTCATCCATACGCCGGCTGACGGCGCGCAGTGTCACTCGAGGGGATGGTGGTGATGGCGCCGACGTGCCCCTCTCCACGACGGCCCTTACTCGTTTTCCGGCTGCTCTTCCTGGCGTGGGCAGTCTCTCTGTAGGTGTCCGGGCTGTCCACACCCCCAACACAGGCCACTAGGTGTTCGCCGGCGTCCCTCAGCTGGTCTTCTGTCTCCGGCATAGCGGACGCTCCTCGTTCTCGACGTCGGGAGAGATGTTATTTTGGCCGCCTCCATCCTTAATGCCGCTGTCAGCGCCTCGTGGATGGTTTTATATTCGCCGAGCATTAGGCGCTGACGAATCTCCGTGTCCCGTACCCCGTCGACAAAATTGTAGGCGGCTTCCCGGGATACGAACTCCAGTGGCAGGTCAACCAAGGCCTTGCTAGCCAGCTGCTCGATGGCTATGGCGAACTCCTGCAGCGTCTCCCCCGGCTGCTGCGACCTTGCCTTTAGCTGGCTTCGGTATGCTGCGGCTAAGCGGTGGTTCCCGAAGCGATTCTCCAGGGCCTCCCAGATGTCCTTGGGCGCCGCCATCGTCTGCACCGCGTTTAGCACTTCCGCGGCCCGTCCCTGGAGGCTGGCTATTAACTGTGTGGCCTCCTCCTCCGGTGACCATCTGTTGTGCCTGGCCACTGTGTCGAACTGGCGGCGGAAGACTTCAAACGTTGACGCGCCGTCATACTTGGGAGGTTTGACGCGCGCAGGTGTTGTGTCGCGTCCCGGCGCGTCGGCCTTCAAATCCTTCAGCTTCCTGCCGACGACGTCCTCCAGCATGGCGTTCAGGGACTTGACGCTGCTGTCGGCCTTTCCCTCCAGGTTGTTAACGCGGTTAGCAAGGTCCTCGACGTCTTCCACCACGGCGTTCAGGGTCTTGGCGTTAGTGTCGGCTTTTTCCTCTAAATCATTAAGGCGGTCCTCTACTTGACCCATCCGCTTGCCCAGGTTCGTGACGTCATCCCTCATGCCGGCCAACTGTTCCTCAAATTTGGCGGCGAGGACCTCGTTCGCTGCCCTCATTTCCGTGGTCAATTCGCTCTTAACTTCTTCCATCTTCTCGGCGATGTTGTCGTTGCCCGTCTTCATTTGTTTCAACTCGGCGGTGATGTTGTCGTTGGCCGTCTTCATTTGTTTCAGTTCCGCGGCCAGGTAGTTATTTGCCGCTTCCGTTTTCTCTGTTAATTCGGCCTTCATTTCTTCCATCTTCTCGGTGATGTTGCCGTTGGCCGTCTTCATTTCTGTCAGTTCCGCCTTCATTTCCATCATCTTCTCCAAAATATTTTCCAATGCCGCGTCCATGGCTGTAATGTTCGGTTCTGTTGTCTTCCCGCTTCCTGACACCAGTGTGACTTTGTGGGTTCGTGAAATGAGAAGTCCAATTACACAAACTCAACAATGTTCTTTATTTCCACCGACTTACAGTTTGACACTTGCCAATTACACACAATTACATAATGCACACAATTACGATTCACCAGTTCGTCCGTTACAATTTCACTTGCACACGTAATTACGGACAATACTCCGATGCACATACACAGTCTTCTCGTTCCTTAACACGGCGCTCCTTCGCTAACACGTCAAACACTGACTGACTGCCCCTTGCACGACGTGTTGCTTATATAGGGTCTGCTTGCCGATCTAGAAGGTTCTCGATTAGATTGAATGTCCCGAGTTTCCAGAACCTAGGAGAAGGGTAAAGAGACGGCTCAGGGGCCCGACATCCCTCTCCTAACCATCCCTTCAGTTAGTGACAGGAGACAAATGAGTGGGCGTGGCGTGGCCTCCGGTCCCTTCTCAGCTGTTGTTTGTGGTGCTTCCCGATAATTGGGTGACAATATTGAAAGTAAAAGACCAAATATTCACTTGTATCACAACCATCAATATAAGTTGCTCTAAAAGAATTACGCATTATGACATGTAAAAAAGATCTACTACCCACTGACTTTGCTTAAACCAAAATATGAATATTATGAGTCACCATAATACAAAAACATTTATTAAATAATGGAATTTTAAAGTTTTGACCTGCACAAAGAATGATATTTGATAACCATAGCCGCCGGTTCTCCTCACAAACATCTTGTGCCAGCTAACAAAACTAATCCAGGAGTTGCACCAGAAAGAGAGGTTTAGTAGTTGAGGGAGGAAGAAGGAGGTGAAGTCTTGCATTGATAAGACTGGCTGGAGAGTGGCAGCCATAAGACTGGAACACTAGCATTTGAAGAATATAATGGCAAAAATAAAATAACTCTGTTGACATGTAGGGCATATGGTTTTGTTATTTGTTAATCATAAAAAGCATTAATCCCTGATTGCATGTGAGTACGAATCAAATTCTTTTGAAATAATTTGAACAAGAGGTGTAAATAATTTACAGTAACATGGAAAAACAGTATAAAAAATTACCCCTACCCTACCCCTACCCCAAAAAACAACAAAGATTAACAGTACTGAAGAGATTGGCAGGCAGTAAATGGGGCTGCTCAATAATGCCTTAAACACAACATAAAATATGAACACAAAACTAGTAAAGTATATTCCATTGTGTAAGGTCTATGATACAATAAAGCACAAAATTAATATAATTTTGAGTCAAACTAATACTCAATGCTCCACTTATTGCTAATAGGTGGATAAGTGGAGCATTTGAGTATTAGTTTGACTCAAAATTATACTAGTAAAGTATACCTACTGCTTCCAAGTTACAGCCTCTCTCAAATATAAATTAACCTAGCGGATCAGTTACTTAAAAATATTGCAGCTAAAGAACATTATGATACAACCAAACTAAAGTTATTAGTTAATAAACAAAGGCTTTCACAGCTGGTATCTTGTTCAATTGAAGATTCTGAGCTAAAAGGCCATGGTCCACTGGGCTTCCCCATCTCTCTCCCAGACGTTCCGCTTGCAACTGCGGCAAGCATCATCAGCGGCATAGAAAAGTTCTCCTTGTTCTCTTCATAGCTACGGAAAAGAATGTCACCCCAGCTAGAACATGGTGGCCCACCTGTAGCAGTGTATAGATGTTCATCAAATGGGTGGATGACCACAGAGTCATTTACAGATTGGATGAAGCATTTCATAGAACAGGCAAGTGCATCTGTGAACAGTCCTGTACTGTTGGTAATTGATAACCATTCAAGCCACATTTCACTCCAGACATATTTTCTTTGCAAAGAAAATAGTCCCCATGTGGTACCAATACTTCCCCACACCTCTTATAGGCTCCAGCCTTTAGATTTGACTTTCTACGGCCCACTCAAAACAGCTTTGCATAAAGAATGTGACCTCTTTATGAAATGCTATGCAACAGAAAAGATCATGCTATAAGATGTGCCTGCTTTGTTTAATAAAACTTACAGCAGAGTATAGCATTGGTGGAAAAAGCAGCTTGTGGGTTTCAGTGTGCTGGTATTTGGCCTCCCAACCCAGATCAGTTCAGTGATGAAGATTTTATGGCTGCAGAAAACTTACAAATACTGGTAGGCCAACAAGAGAATAACTTGGCACTTTCTGTTATGGATGAAGATGATGAAACATTGTCTAGTGGACCTACTTATCAAGAAATGCCTGTATTGGACATGACCTCAGCAACAACCAGTTGTACCTGCACTGAATCAACAATATCAGAGTGCTCTACCAATTTCCTTGTTCTAGTTAGCAGAGTTCCTCACCAATCACTTCTGTCTCCAGAGACCCAGAAATGCCCAAAAGCTCTACGAACATTTCTGTTGCAGATATTTTCCTCATTCCAGTTCCCTCAAATGTTTCCAAGATGACCACTTAAAAAGGCCAATAAAATGAGGTCTCAGATGCTAACAGCCTCGCCAATGAAGGAACAGCTGCAGGAAGCAGAGAGATGGCAGTCCCTGAAAGGTTGCACGAAAAATGTTGGAACCAAAAGGAATAAAAATAATAATTACCATAGAATAACTTTAAATAAGAAGTCAACAGATAAAGATCCCTTAATCTTTGGAAAAATATTATTTAATAAACTACCAAATTCAGTAAAAACAAAAAAGGTAAATTATTTAAAAATGAACTAAAGAAGTTTCTAATACAAAAATGTTTGTATAAACTGGACGAATTGTAATTAAATGTATATAATTGTTTATCTTGATGTATCCAACAACATGTAAGTGTTATTATGGATGAAATAAATTGAATTTGCAGTTACCTTAAAGGAAGCAGTAAGAGAGAAGTGAAGGGAGAATTTTTTCCTTTCAGAAGCAATAAATTTGTAAACAAGTGAATGATATATTTTGAACTGTGTGAATGGTACGGCCCTCACCTTCTCTGTGGGAAGAAATTGGATGACATAATCTGGCTTTGGTGTAGGGCACAATTAAGTTAGAGCTCTGCCGGCTTTAAATTGTCTATGCAGATAGCCCCTGCAGGTAGATTTCCAGATAGCCCCTGAAAGCAAAATACAGCAGACTCAAACCTGAGACAATGAAACCCATTCACAGGGCTCCCAGCAGTATTAATTTGTTATTATGAAGGTATACCTAGCAGAAAACTCTTGTTGCATAGGAAGCCCACACCCATATACTTACAAAAACTAAACTATACTTTCCCACCTTCATCAGCATCATTATCTGACAACTGCTGTCAAAAAAGGTAACACAGTTTGTGAATATTGCATCTTTAAATATTATAGATAGCGGAATGAGGAAAGCTCTGTATCTACCTGGTTTCTGGTTAGTATAAGATTTGATAGTCATCTTTTTTCTGTACCACAACAGTATATGGTATTGACAAGGCAGCTGTACAAGAAAACTTATTCTCTTAATTTCTTGGTCTGCACATGTATGAATCATCTGCTTGTGCTTTGATACACCAAAATTTTCAGAGAATGAGTATGGCCCTACCATGTCTAAAGCAATCATTAAATTGCACAGCAGTCTCTTAATTATTTCTAATTGTTCTACCTATATAATGCCATTTTCTGATAATAATTTGCCCAATAAATGGCTACATCAATACCGTTTTCAGCATAGAAAACAAAACCAAACCGGACCGTTTGCTAGCTACTAGAAAATTACCAAGCACATCCTTATGCTTAACAATGATCTTGATAAGCTTATGGAATAGCTTAAGAGTATAAATAATGGTATGAATTAAATACTCTAGAAGAAATAAAAATGTTGTAGTTTCACTATGCCTTCATATATTTCAAACCATTTTACCTTATTTATTTACTTATTAATGAAAAAACTAAACAAATTGGAAAGGTAGTCAGATTGGAAAATTCAATGGCAAAGCTGGGATTTGAATCATGGATCTCCTGGTCTCCACCTGGTTGCTCTAACCACTTATGTACCAATGGCAACATGCCAACATGACACTAAATTCTCCAGCCGACTCATATTTTTCCAAGTAAACCATAAAAGGATCTCATACATTTGAGATAGCACACCTTAATAATGATTTACAGTGCTCTAAGTTCCTTAAGTCCAAAGCTTCATTAACTATTAAGTCACTTCATAGAAATTAATTGTTGTTTCATATAACTGCCTACCCCTTGAGATTTACAAGGAAAAATCTGAGTGGGTTGGAGAATTCAGTGTTGTACTGCATAAAGGCTGGGAGATCACTGGTTTAAATTTCAACTATGGCATTGAATTTTTCAGTCTGAATTTATCTTCTCAAGCCTTCTCCTACACACAGCTAGCATGGAAACTTGATTTACATTTACTAAAAAAGCTTTTATATTGTTCCTTTCTGCAGTACTTAAGTGGTTTTCATTCACAGGTAAACAGTGTATAAATGGTGGCATTTTTGATACTGTGAATCAGGGATGCATTTGCCCTGCTGGATTTGGTGGTCCAGCATGTGAAATAGGTAAGTTGTAATTGTTATATTTACAGCACAGTTTAATAAAAAGACTCATTTTCTTCTAATTTAAAAGCACAATGAAATTAATACATGAATCAGTCTTCAAAGTGTTCTATCAAGTTCTATGTAAAAATAACTCTAGTATGTAACTAAATACCCAGTAATGAAATAAGCAGTTGTAATAACTTCATTAGTTTCTATCATTAGAAGTTAAAGGTCATTATTGAGCTTGCCACATCTGTCAGGCAATTTAGAAACTGGACAAGAAAGCTTAATTCTTCAGCTGTTATTTAAGTTAATTGATGGAAATTAATCATTTCTTATCACTAGCCATATATTGGCTAAGGTTTTAGATAGATAGAGTCAACCTGAAGAACTCACCATGGTCGGGATTTGAACCACGTATCTCCTGGTTTCTGTCCAGTTACACTTA